>CANTUQ010000174.1:4912500-5512500 GCA_947683425.1 Excoecaria cochinchinensis | reverse complement strand
GAGATGCGGTGTCCTCTAACCACAATCTCGTTGTGATCTGTTCTATCGCGTATGCCCCGCTGTCCTCATTTCGGCATGCACGGTGGCTGATCTATCCCGCTGGCCTCATCTCGGCTTGCACGGTATCTATGGGATGCAGTATTCTCTAACCACAGTCCCGTTGCGATCTGTTCTATCGCGTGTGCCCTGCTGTCCTCATCTTGGCATGCACGGTGGCTGGTCTGTCCTACTGGCCTCATCTCGACTTGCACGGTGTCTGTGAGATGCAGTACTCTCTGACTACAACCTCTGTTTGCGATTTGTTCTATCGCTGGTGTCCCGCTAGCCTCGTCCCAGCCTGCACGGAGTCTGTGAGATGCAGTACTCTAACTACAATCTCTATCGCTGGTGTCCCACTAGCCTCATCCCAGCCTGCACGGAGTCTGTGAGATGCAGTACTCTAACTACAACCTCTATTTACGATCTGTTCTATTGCTGGTGTCCCGCTAGCCTCGTTCCTGCCTGCACGGAGTCTGTGAGATGCAGTACTCTAACTACAACCTCTATTTGCGATCTATTCTATCGCCGGTGTCCCGCTAGCCTTGTCCCGGCCTGCACGGAGTCTGTGAGATGCTGTATTCTAACTACAACCTCTGTTTGCAATATGTTCTATCACCGGTGTCCCGCTAGCCTCGTCCCCAGCCTGCACAAAGTCTATGAGATGCAGTATTCTCTAACTACAACCTCTATTTGTGATCTGTTCTATTGCCGTTGTTTATCTTGAATCTCTTATTTTTTTCTGCACAAAAGGGAAAAGCAAATGTGTAGGGTATATAAAAGAGATGCATACCTGTGGCAGTACATGCCTGTTGGGGGCATTGTCAGATGTGTGCTCCCTGAAGGACGGCTAGTTGTTCCCTAGATACCGATTCCTCTATCATCTCCATCGGGGACTAATTGTTGGGAAGACCTGTGTGTCTCTTAAGAGGGCTCTGTGCTCGCAGGGAGATTTTGAAAATCTGTGCTCACTGAGAGGTTTAAATGCTCACTGAGAGACTTTGACGCTCACTGAGAGACTTTGATGCTCACTAAGAGACTTTGATTTCGAGCCTCCAGAGAGGAAAATAGGTTTGAGCCTCCTCAGAAGAAAATTATATTTGAGCCTCCAGAGAGGAAATTGGATTTGAACCTCCTCAGAGGAAAATTATATTTGAGCCTCCAGAGAGGAAAATAGGTTTGAGCCTCCTCAGAGGAAATTATATTTGAGCCTCCTCAGAGGAAATTATATTTGAGCCTCCTCAGAGGAAAATTATATTTGAGCCTCCTCAGAGGAAATTATATTTGAGCCTCCTCAGAGGAAATTTAGATTGGGGGTTTTTGTTGCTTGGCTACAGGCGGATAGATTTCAATGTCTTTGGTGTCCCTTAAAATGATGTTTGTGAAATTTTTTAGATTTTCACATTTTGGACGTATTTGAATTTTGACAGTATATTGGATTTTCAAGGCCTTGAAAATATCTTTTTTTTTTGTTTTGTTGTTTTGGTTTGTTTGTCTTTATTTTTTTTGTTTGTTTTTTTTTTGTTTTTGTTTTTTTTTAAGAGTTGTATTCTTTGTACATTTGAATTTGGATTTGTACACTTTGTGTGATGTGTGTGAGCGTACATCTTCTGATAGAGAAACTTACCTGGTTGCTCCCGGCATGGCGTGCATGAGTAGGCTTGCTCTTTTAAATGTCTTCTTGGGAGCGGGTCCACAAAATTCCATTCTCATGAGGACTTTATCTTGATCTGATTGTTCGGCATGGATGAGCACCGATGTAGAGCTGAAGCTGTACCCCGGCCCACTCTTGTGTCTGATTGCCTCCAACTAAAGTATGTGTGGGTAGTCCGGCTTCTCAAAGGATCTTCTTTTCTGTAGATTTGTGTGATTCTGGATTGCCCTTAGCATGGTGTGCCCAGATAGGCTTGTTCTTTAAGGCGTTCCACCTCTATACATATTTACTTGATTTTATGCCGGATACAGTGGCTGATCATATTAAACTAAACCCATCCCTTGGATCATCCTTACTCTTGAGGTCTATTCGGACCTTTCCTTCTAAGTCATGTGCACAATAATATATACAAAAGATTGTGTGTGCATATGGAATCATGTGTGTGAAATATACATACAAAACTATATATAAGAAACACATGCAAAGGATTAATGTATAAGAATTGTGTGTGCATATCTAAGACTGAATGCACGTGACATGCATATGATATGCAAAAATGAATAGACCATATCCCAGGTGGTTAAGGGATTCGTTGAGGGTACTGCTCGACTGCTCACATTGTTTGATGCTCCCAAGGATGTAGAAAAGCATTGTCTTGGCTTTACGGACTCTGACCCATAATCTTTTCAAAGAGAACTGACCCGTGCACATCTTTGCCCCCTGGTCAATGAGCATTTTGCCCCTAGGACTCTAAATCATGTTCCGCTTAAAGGAAAGTCATTCAGAGTAATGCTGCCTTATCACTCCAGGTGTCAATAGTCACTGTTTTAAAGGTAGTGCGTCCCTTGTGGATTTTCGCACTAGCTTTTCTTAATGGAAAATGCGTTCCTTTGGGGATTTTCACATAACCTTGTGCCTAATTTTTGCCTAGAATGGACCTAACCCACTCCAGCGGCTTTTATTCATTTTCATTTTTCAAAGGACAGACTGCCTGTTCCCAGGTTTTCACCCTACTCTTTGGCCTAACTTTTGCTTAGAGAGCCAGTCACAGTTTTCATCTCTAACGGCTTTTTTTTTTTAGACTCTCTTGCCTTTTAGGTACGGCTGCAAGAAAAGTTGAAGCTACTATCAGAGCCCCTTCCTAGGGTAATTAGCAGTTATTCTCTGAGGTATTTCTCTCTAGGCATCAGTTGCATTCTTTTGACTTTCTGGATGAATGTGTTGCCAGATTAGGTGTCGTAGCGAATGAGGATCGGGTTCTTTAGGGCTTCATAAGGCTGCCTTTTACATTACCGCCCATTGTGCTCGATAGTTCAGAGGGATTAACAATATAGCGAGGCATCCCTATCTTTCCAAGATGGACCTTTATCTTCAGTTTTGACCTCCATACATCATGGCCTCTAGGCAAGCTGCAGATGAAGACTATTATACCATCTATCGGGGATTGTTCCTTTACTCCTACTAATGCATTCAAAAGGTAGGTGATTAGTCTTGCAGTTGATAATAGAACTAATCGACTTATATATCTGGACGGTGAGAGCAGTAGCAGAGTGTAGTCATTTAGATTTCAAGCATTCAGCAATAAACAACATTTCTCTTTTTATAAATGAACGAGAAAATAATAAACACGTGTATTTGCAAAGATTATGTACATTTCGGTATGATTTCTCTATACATGATCATTATCTAACATCGATTCAAAATGCAAAACTATATCTAATCTCAGAGTAGATCTTGTAAGCATCAAACTCCTATCTCCAATCAGCCCTCTCGGGTTTTCTTGATTGGATATTTTCTCTCAAGCCTCTAATTTTTGCCCAGGGTGCCTTTTTTCGATCTTCACCCTGACAAGGCGCCCATTTTTAGCAAGGCTGCCTTTTTTTTCGATTTTCAACCCGCGGGGCTTTTATTCTCTTCTTTTGATTTATAGGTCTTTAGCCATGGACCCACTTGAGTTCGTCGATGTTGATCGATTCTTAAAGCCATCTTCATCACTGCCTGTTGCTGCTGCCTTGGATACAATCTTTAAAGAATAAGGGATCCTCTCACGTTAGCCTAAACCTATCCCATATGCCCGGAACACCTGAACTCATTTGCTTGACAGTTGAATCTCCCTCTTTCATTGGATGCTTTCTGGCTGTCTTTCCAAATGATCAAGCAGAATATTTTCTGATAGATCTGATCGTGGCGATAATCCCATGACCTGTCCTTGTCTGACTTGTTCAATTGCTATTGCCGTTGCTGTGCCCTATCGGCTTCTAAAATTTGGGCTTTCATGACTGTTCTTAAAGGGTTGAGTTCTATTTTGATCGGCCATATTGTTTTTGCCCTATGTATTGAGAACTAGGAGGTGACTCTTGTAGAGGTTCCGATGGCGGTTCTCTAGCTTCAAAGAGCAAAAGGCCATTTCTCTGCCCAGTCCTTGTAATTTTGAACCATCTTGATCAAGATCTTCTTGTTAGCAACCTCTGCTGCCCTTTTAGTTTGAGGGCAATACAGAGAGGACTTGTGGTCTTTAATATCGTACGTCTGGAGCAACTCCCTAGCCTTAACCATAAGGTGTCCTTCTGTCCTTTAACCCTGCGTGGTGCGGGAGACCATCTTGACATGACCCTGTCCGTTGGGGCTGTAGGGCATACCTCCCCTATGATGTCTATTTCCAAGCTAGAGCAACCTATATCCATTGCAAGTCAATATAATTCTTGTGCTCCTTTTCAGAAGTCAAGAAAAATGGCAAAGTATGGGCACGTGTATATCAGCGGGATTTGAACAAAGCTTGCCTCCCATGATGGTTTTCCAATCTACATTATGATTCTTTTCCTTCTCTCTTTTTTGTATTTTATTTTTCTCTTTTTCTGTTCTTTTTTTCTTTTTGTTCTTTTGAGGATAAGCTTTGTTCAAATCCTAATAGTTGACACATACATGCACTTCTCCTCTTCTCGATTTGGTACAACATTGACCAACCAAGACTGGCATTGAACTTCGACTAGAAATTTTAGCTTCATTTCTACTTGTGGATTCCTCTTTTTGACCTTTTCTGCCCCTTCCAGCTTCGATCTTCTGAGCTTTTGTGTGGTCGGTTCATGATTGTGGTGTGTTTGAATGATGTGCCTAGTGATTCCACGATCAACTCTTAGCTTGTCTTCATATGTCCAGGCAAAGACCTTTTTTTTATAATTTGTTGAATTTCTCTCAAGTTTTGATCTCTCTTCAGGAGTTACATTAGATGCTATCAAGATTTTCTTTGGACTTTCCAAATTATCTTAGATTAAATAGAGTAGCATCAACTGAATCAATGTCAAATATGAATGAGTTATGATCATGATAATGGATAGTGAAATTATAAGAAACATAACACAAGTAAGCAAAATCATTCATCTTATTAATGAAACTAAAATGTCATTATTAAACAGTTCAAAAATAAAAAGAACATTCTAAACAGCTAATCAACTTCCGTTCTTACCAACACAGCTGTTGCAGTCGATGGTCTATTATCATCCCTAAGAACCGTCCTGCCTTTCCACTTAGGCACTTAGTCCATCTTATTCTTTCCCTCTAATTTTTTTGGGTCGGAGATCTTCTTGGAATCAATTAGATCTTGAATGGCATGTCTTAAGGCCTTGCAATAATCTGTGGTATGCCCGGTGTGCTGGTGAAAGGTGCAATACTCATCCCTTTTGTGATCGGGCTGTCCCTGGCTTCTAGCAGGCCTAGCCGGCAATGGCTGTAATATCCCCTCCTTCATCAGTCTCTTGAGGACCCGGGATAAGGATCTGCCTAAATTAGAAAATGCCTTCGATTCACTTCTGTGGTTGGCACTTTTCCTATCCTTCGGGCACTACTGCTATTATCATAACAACCCACCCTTAGACTTGCAGGACCAATAACAGTTTTATTGAGAGGCACTTGAGTAGTTGTAAGCTTGGACTTCATAATTTATTTTTCAAGATCAGTTGTCTCTTTTTTCGTGCTTGAGGACTTAGGGATGTCTATTGACTATGAAGGCTCTATTCCTTCTGCCCTTCTTACTTATTCTTGTAACCGCATCAAAGACCCCTCCACTATTTCACCTAAGTGCGGACCTGAGCCTGACCTTAAATCATATCCTGCCCTTGACGATTTACTATTCAGAGCTTGCATCACTACTGAAATGTCTTCCTTTTCAGGAATACAGTCGTGCTCTAGAGCAAGCATCTTGTCTTTTCCTTGCTCGACTGGCAAAATAAAGGGCACCTTGGCTCTGGGTTTGAAAGGAAAAAGAGGTACTGCAGATGTCTCCATACAAGCCTTTTTGACCGTGGCTGGCTCTACTTAGTTAAGGGTAGTGGTCACCATAAGTTGAGCTTGGAGAACCAGCGCCATGGCATCCATTCTTTCTTTGATCACAGCCAATAGCCTTTTTTCAAGCTCTTCAAACCTTCTATCCATCTCCTGGGCAATCAAGGCACGAGTCTCTTCGGTCTGTTGCGAAGGGCCAGCCATTTTTACTACCTTTAGATGCTCTGGCAAGGATGCTAAATCTTTGTCAGCCAACCCAAACTCTGATCACTCTTTAGACAACTGTTGGGATCCCCTAACCATCCAATCAAATGGTCTACAATGGCTGAAAAGCAAGGCTTAGAATGATGCATGAATAATATGCAATGCATGGTCGTGCTGTGCAACAAATGGCATACAGTGACTAAAAGAGATTATAATGATACATGTGAAACATTTGAAAAACTATACACAGGATGATATGTACATGTAATAATTATACGCAAAGAATAGGATGTATATATAGGGAGGAAATAAAAATTTTTATTTGTGCATAAATGACATGGATATGCAATGCATCATCCACAACCATATGCAAGCAGATAGACGCTTCCAAGCTTGTTGCCCCTATACACGAGGTCGCAGTCTCTATCCTAGGTGGGCTTGGCCCATGGGTTAACAGGGAACCTGATGGACACGTATGGTGCACAGTGAAAACCCGGCAGCATAACCTCTCTTAACTAATGCACAGGCGCATGGATTTTGACCATTGTATATTTAGGCAGTCCGAATAAATTAACATGGGCCTATTGGGGTATGAAAGCTTTTGATTAGGTGACCAGTCAAATTATCTGGGTTTGTCCAATACATAATGATCAATATAGCAAGCAAGGTATTATGGTTCATACCACCTAGGGGAAGTAACTATTTCCATTACATGCGCTTTAGTCAAAGGTGATGATACTTTAGGGCTACCCAAGCATGGTCCCTGCCAATGGGTCTAGCTCATCACGAGCGTAACGACCGATCGGATCTCCATTTAATATATCATGATGGTACGAGACTTGGGCTGGTGATTATCCTTAACACTTCCCTACATTGAGTGAATGTAGGGTTGTGCTTCGGGAACGCACCGGGGTTGAAAGAGGGACCAAACTAGCATAGATCTAAGGCTCTAATGAGATGCAATGCAGTTTCGAAAAAGGATGAAATTTTTAAATTAAAACTCAATTGTAAGTTTTAACCAAGGTACTTTCAAAGCGAAGTCTCGAGTATTGTCCCCAGTGGAGTTGCCACTGTGACGCGCGCAGAACCCCGGGGCACCCCGAACCACCTACTTTTAGGGCCTTCGGGATGAGGTTCATAAAAACTTGTAAGAAATTACAAGTGCATCCATTTTGGGCAACAAGGAGGTTTCTTGGAGTCACCACCCAATATAACATTGGGAAAGGTCGTCTAGCTTCAGTGAGCCTAAGACAATGCTGCTATGTCCATTATAGGCAAGCCAGAGGTGTCTTGGAGGCTTCCACCCTAATGATAAGATGGTCCTCTAGCCTAACGCTTGGGCAAACCAGAGGTGTCTTGGAGGCATCCACCCTAATAGAACATTAGGATGGCCCTCTCGCCTCGTGGTGCCTAGGACTGTGCAATTTTGAGCCTTTTACAGGACACAAGAGGTGTCTTGGAGGCCCCATCCCAATAGAATATTGAGATGGCCCTCTTGCCTCGTTGAGCCCAAAGACCAGAGAAGGTTCGGGACTTCCCATTTATTCATACCTTGGCTAAGTTTATAATTGAGTTTTGAATTTATCGTTTCATCCCATTTCTCTTTCAATTTAATGCAGTAAAGCGCAGATTGTCCATTCAAGGAAAGCGATAAATAAATAAAGCATAATTAAAGTAAAATGCATGAAAATAAATTAAAATAAAACTAGGGGCGGAATACAACCCCCATTGTAAATAAAAATATAAATCATGCATAAAACAGGCTATTTGTTAAAGATGAGGACATTGGTCCTCGCATGCATATTTATTATAAAACAATTTTGATGTGACAATTTTTATTTTGGATGGAGAAAATTGGGACATTGGTCCCATTTTTATTGGGAAATATTCCAAGTTAAATAATAAAAATGTTTTTGTGATTTTATTTTTAGCGTGCCTAAAATAAACAATTATATAAGAAAATTACATGGCAAAATAAATGAAAAAAGCCAAATAAATGAAATATTACAAATAAAGCAAATAAATATTTAACCCAAACAAGCCTTCTGGATCTCCTCGCGTGCTCGCAAAAACACCCAAGTAAAGAAAATGAGTTTTTGGAACAAAGATAAACACAAATGAAATAATGTTAGTAATTAAATCAATAAGATTAATTAAACATATAAAATAATGAATGACAAATTAAGATAAAATAAGATGACATGAAGGATGATAAATGAATTAACATGTTAATAAATCAAAATAAATAAAAATATGCATTAAATGATAAAAGAATTAAATGATTTGATTAAAATGAATAAAACATGTTAATGAATTAATACATAAAAATATGAACATGAAAATAATAATAATAATGAACAATGACAATAAACAAATAAAAGAATAAACAATAAATATATAACAATAGCAATGAAAAATAATGATAAAAAATGAATAAAAGAATGACAAAAATAATTAAATAAATGACATGATTAATTAACGTTATCACAATTAACATAAAACATTTACATGGCAAAAAAGATCAATCAAAATAAATTAATTAATTACATGTTAAAAATAATGAGAAATCAAAGCAAAAATAAATTATTTACATGTTAGCAATAATAAGAAATCAATATTTACATGTTAGAAATGATAAGAAATCAATATTTACATGAACAAAAATAATATATAAACATATTAAATGAGACAAATATAAAAACAATAGAATAAATGAATAAATGAAAATAATAAAATATACATGTTAATCAATTAAATGTGAACAAAATAATAAAAAATAAAAGATCAAGCACAGAATGTTTACCCTCAGAGTTTCGGATTCGATGAAGGTAAAAATAATTGATTTCCTTGTCTTTGATTTGCAGGATTAGAATTGAGATATGATGAAAATGTTGGAATTTTATTCCAAGAAATAAAATAGTCTTAAAAAAAATGATCAAAAATTCTTTAAGAACAAAAAATTAATTTCTTTGCCTAAAGAATGATTTTTTATTGATTAAACAAAAAGTGTTCTCAAGAACAAATAATTATTTTGTTTGTCTCACAAATTTTTTTATAAAAACTTATTTTTAGAAAATCAAATGAAAAAATGGATTTCAAGAACAAATAATTATTTTGTTTGTCCCAAAATCAATTTTTCATCAAAAAGGGATTCAATAAAAAATTTTGGAAAAAAGTTTAATTGAAAACAAATAAACAAGTTAGAAAACTGAATTTTAAGAGCAAATAATTATTTTATTCGTCTCAAAATTAAATTCATCAAAAAAACTCCTTCTAAAAATATGTTTAGATGAAATTCTATTGGAAAAAAAAAAGAAGAATAATGAACTTTTCATTTGATTTTTGTTGGGGAAAATTTTCAGCAAAAAGTGAAGAATTTTGAGAGGAAGAAGAAGATAAAAAGTTAAGAAGAAACCTAGAAAAAATACCCCTCATTTTCTCTTTCCATCTTTTTCTTTTTATATGAAGAAAAAACAGAAAATAAAATTAATTAAGGGAAAAACTAATTAATTAATTAATAATATAATTTATCTAAGTTTAAAAATGGAAAAAAACCTGAAAATCTCTTAAAAAAGGATAAAAAATCGAATTTTGTGGAAAAAAATCAGAAAAAATAAGTTTTTGGGCGAAATTGAGCAATTTCGCCCAAAACAGGGGCAATCGACGCCTGTCGGCGCGCGCGACGGGCGTCAGTCGCTCGCCCAGCGCGCGGACTCGGGCTTGGCATCGCTCGTGTGGGCGATGCCCTGCGTGTCACTCACGCGCGAGCGAAGCGCGCTGGCGCTCCGCGCCGGGAGCTGCCACACGTTGACATTCGCGGAATTTTTTTTAATTTTTAAATTTAACTAAAAAATACTATAATTTCTAAACCCCCATTTCTCAAAACTAATTTCCAAAATATTTTTTATTATTTTTATTTTTTCACTCTAAAATGCAAATTTGACTAGGAAATCATCACTTTTAACTTTTTTGCCTGTGAGTAGGCATCTTATCATCATTAGGTAACTCTGATCTGGGCTATCTCAGGACCCGGTGTTTACACCATTCCTTTACATCCTCAACATTTAGGACACATATAGTGCAGCCAAGCAAAATGAAACTCCGACTGCTACATCAGAAGTTAGACACCCTGAACCTTCACAAGAAATATATAACTCATTGAAACCAAGCCCTTAGGAGTCCTTTCCTACCAATCATTTGAGATGTTTACCCCAAAGCCAATCAAGACTAGCCTTTAATCATATGAGACCAACATGAGTAAAGCATGGAACCTTATAACCAAACTTAGGAGGACGGCTCATTACCTCTCAACAAAAAACAAAAAAAAAAACAAAGTCCTATCCTAAACCATAGTTTTGTCCTGGACCATTTGAGGCCAACGTACAACTCCATCTCAACCATTAAAGGTTACTTCAAAAATTGAGCCCAAATCCAACAAAAGGAAGATACAGATTTTCACGCCTAGGATTCAAGCAAAGAAACTCACTACTTTAACCAGTTTGCACAAGGGCCAAGAACAAGACTTTGATGCTAAAAAGAACGATCGTCAGAAGAAACAGCCTCCCTAGCTAATGAAGATAAAAGAAAATTCAATCGACACTGACAGACTGAAGGAGGTTCCATGGCAAAGGCTAAAAAAAAGAGAAAAATAAATAATAAATACCCTGCGGGTTGAAAACCGAAAAAAGGCGATCTTGTTAAAATTGGGCGCCCTGCCAAAAAAAGAGAAAAAAAGCATTTTGGGCAAAAATTAATGGCTGCGAGAAAATCTTCAATCATGAAAACTCGAGAGGGCTAATTGATAATAGGAATTTGATGCTTTCAAGATCCATCCCGATATTAGATGAGGTTTTGTATTTTTTGAAATTAATGCCAAATAATAATCATGTGTAATGAAATCAAACTGAAACATATGCATTTATGCAATGATATATTGATGTGATCAGAGCAGTTCATTTTGTGTGATCAAAGTCATCTACTGTCTACCCTCTGCTACTCTCACCACTCGGTTCCTTTAGCCGACTCATTTTACTATTAATTGCGAAGGCAATGCTACAACACCGTTATGCGAAGAATCAAGCTCAGACAGCCACGACATGGGTGTAAGTACATGTTAATTACACTAGAAGGATCTTTGGCAACAGCTTCAACCTCTTAAAAAAAAAAAGAAGAAGAAACTGCTGGATTGGGTTGGGTCCACTCTAGGCAAAAATAAGGCATACGGTTATGTGAAAATCTAAAAAGGACGCATTTCCCGCTAAGAAAAGCTAGTATGAAAATCCACAAGGGACGCACTACCTTAAAAGAATGACTACAGGTTTCAGATAAGAACCTCATAATCCCCAAAGGCATAAAATTCGAAGGCAATTTCAAAGGGCACCGATCCTGCTGCAAATTACGACCAAACCGGCTGTCGCCTCTGAATCCACTTAGATGAATTCATATTCTGCATTCCTGCATGACACATACATTTCACGTGCATGCTCACCAATTTTCCTGCATATTTAGCTTTCCAGTTTTGCAGCAAGAGAGATTCGATGAGGACACCGACAAAAGGTGAGTGACGACATCAGTCAAAACACCAATCCAACCACCCAAAGACCTCTCAGCGGGCGATTAACCATCCAAAGACCTCTCAGGGGGGGTTCAACCATTCGAAGACCTCTCAGGGGGCGATCAACTATCCAAAGACCTCTCAGGGGGCGATCAACCATCCGAAGACCTCTCAGGGGGCAACTATCCGAAGACCTCTAAGGGGGCAATCAACCGAAGACCTCTCAGGGAGCAACCATCCGAAGACCTCTCAGGGGGCGATCAACTATCCCAAGACCTCTCAGGGGGCGATCAACCATCCAAAGACCTCTCAGGGGGCGATCAACCGAAGACCTCTCAGGGGGCAACTATCCGAAGACCTCTCAGGGGGCGGTGAACTGAAAACCTCTGAGGGGGCAGTCGATCAACCGAAGACCACTCAGGGGGCAACTATCTGAAGACCTCTCAGGGGGCGGTGAACCGAAGACCTCTCAGGGGGCAGCCGTTCAACCGAGGACCTCTCAGGGGGCACCAACCAGCCAAAGACCTCTAGGGGGCAACCAGCCATCCAAAGACCTCTCAGGGGGCACCATCTCAGAAGTGTTTGCACGATAGCGGCACTACCATTCCACGGAAGGTTTGCACGACCACAACACTATTATTTCAGAAGGGTTTGCACGATCACGGCACTACCACTCCACAGAGGGTTTGCACAATCACGGCACTACCACTTTACAACTTAGAAGGGTGAGCATGATGGCGGCACTATCATTCTACGCAAGCTTTGCACGACCACGGCACTACCACTTCAACCAAAGATAATACGCCGACAACATGGCGACAGCTACCACTACAACAGCATCACCTAGTTCGGAAAGATAGCTACCTCAGGTACGTGTCTCTTTCCTTTTTTCTCTGAGTTTAGGCTCATTTAGACACTAGTGCACTAGCTTCCCCAAAACTGGGGGCAACTGTAGACACCGGTTCCTGAGCCAGCCTAGATCAGAGTTATCTAATGATGATAAATTGCGTATTCACGGGTGAAAATATTGAAAGTGATGATTTTCTTGTCAAATTTGCATTTTAGAATAAAAAATAATAAAAATATTTTAAAAATTAATTTTGAAAATGGGGTTTAGAAATTGTAGTTTTTTAGTTAAATTTAAATTGTTTTTAAAAAAAAAAATTTCGCGACAGTCGGCGCGCATCGCCCGCACCGAATGATGCGCAGCGCGCATGCGCGCACTGCTCCACGCCCAGCGTGTGTGACCGATACCCGTTGCGCACACCGACGGGCGTCTGTCGCCCCTGATCTGCCGAAAACACCCTTTTTCCGTTTTTTTTTCGTTTTTTCTTCAATTTTTTGACTTTTTCACCCTTATTTCGGGATTTTGAATGTTTTCTTCCTTTTTTACACCCCAATTAAGGGAATTTCATTAAAAATCCTATTTTCTTCCCTAATTAATTATTTTTTTTCCATTTTTACTCATTTAAATAGAAAATTTGAGAAAGAAATTAGAGAGAGTTCATTTTACATCAAAAATTTCATTTTCTTCTTCTTTTCTTCTCTAAGACTTCTCTCTACCATTTTCTTAACTTTTTTTCTCTCCAAATAAAATTCTTAGGTTAAAAAATCCAATTTTTAACCAAGAATTTTTCTTGAGATAAATAAAATTATTGTTTGTTCTTAAGATTTGAATTTTTTATCAATAATAATTTTTGAGACAAATAAATCAATTTTTTTGTTCTTGAAAATTAAATTTCTTTTCCTCTTTTTAACAATTTTTATCAATAATAATTTTTGAGACAAAGAAATCAATTCTTTGTTCTTGAAAATTAATTTCTTTTCTTCTATTTTTTTAATCAATTTTCTTTTGGAATAAAATTCCAATTTTTGTTATTCTTATTTTTATTTTGTGAATCGAATCAAGGAAGTCAATCATATTTTTCATCAATAAAATCAAAAATCTGAGAGTAAACATTATAAACTAAATCTTTTAATTTTATTTTTCTTTTATTTATTTTGTTCATATTTAATTAGTAATAATGTAGATTTTTATATTTATTGTATTTTTTTTATTTATTTTCTGTGATTTTGTATATAGATTTAACATTTTTAATATTCTTTTTACTTTATTTTATTTAATTGTTTATTCTTCATTTCTATTATTATTATTATTATTATTATTATTATTATTATTATTATTATTATTATTATTATTATTATTATTATTATTATTTGTGTTAATTTATTAGCATGTTAATCATCTATTTATTTTAATATGTCATTTAATTAATTTGTCATCAATAATGCATATTTTATTTATTCTAATCTACCATTTATTATTTTATGTATTTTCTTGATTTGATTATTAACATTAATTTATTTTGTATGTTTTGCTTTAATCCTTATTTTTCCTTGTTTGAGCATCCATGCAAGCGAAGGATGAGATCCAGAGATTGGTTATTTTTATTGTATTTGTCAATTTTTCTTTATTTGTTATTTTAATTTATTTGTCATGTAATTATTAATAAAATCATTTATTTTATGCACATTTAATTAAAAATCACACAAAAATATTTTTATAAATAAATTGGATTTTTCTAATAAAATGGGACCAATGTCCTAATTTTTTCATCCAAATAAATTGTCACTTCAAAATTATTTTCTTTAATTATGCATGCGAGTATCAATGTCCTCACTCTTAATAAATACCCCGTTTTATGCGTGATTTACATTTATTTTATATTGGGGGTTGTATTCCGCCCCTAGTTTTGTTGTAACTTATTTTATTTCCTTTTTACCTTATTTTAATCTTGCTTTTTATCGCTTTTATATATGTGATTGATATGCGCTCTATTAAACTGCATTTAAAATGTATGAGAAAAGGGATAAAATCTTAAAATTCAAAGCTCAACTGTAATTTAACCAAGGTATGAATAAATGAGAAGTTCTGAACCATCTCTGGTCTTTGGGCTCAACGAAGCGAGAGGGCCATCTCAATGTTCTATTTGGATGGGGCCTCCAAGACATCTCTTGTGTCCCGTAAAAAGGCTCAATTTGCACAGTCCTAGGCGCCAAGAGGCAAGAGGGCCATCCTAATGTTCTATTAGGGTGGGGCCTCCAAGATACCTCTGGTTTGCCCAAGCGCGAGGCCGAGAGGACTATCTTAATGTTAGGGTGGGGCCTCTAAGACACCTCCGGCTTGCCTATGATGGACATAGCTGCGCTGTCTTAGGCTCATTGATGTTAGACGAACTTTTCCAATGTTTTATTATTTCCTGAAATAGACGCCCTTGCAATTTCACTTGCAAGTTTCCATGAACCTCATCCCGAAAGCCCTACGAGCAGGTCTTCGGGGTCATCACGGGGTTCGACGTGCATCACAGCACTTTTGAGATATTTTGGAGTCGCCACCAAATTTACAAGAAATTGAAAAAGTTTGTCTCACCTCAGGGTCTAAACCAGAGAAAGATTCGGAACTTTACTCTTATTAATGCTTTGGTTAATTATAACTGGGTTTTTAATTTTAAATTTCTATCTCTCTTCTCGTACGGTCATGCATTAAAAATAAAGCGCAAATCAAGCATGAAAGAAAGCAGTAAAGAAAAGCAAGCCACAAAAAAATAAAAGAAAGATAAAATTGGGACAAAATACAATCTCCCAAATAAAAAGGTATTAAAATTTGGGACAAAAAATAGAATTCCCCAAATAAAATCAAACATAACATAAATAAATAGCAAACTTAACTAAGTAAATAAACATTCATAAATTGGGACATTATTTAGGATAGGAACATTGGTTCCTTCATTTTCACTTAGAAAGTCGAAGAGTTATTTTTATACATTATTAGGAAAATCGGAATGAATAATCCCATTTTAAGAAAGTTAACTCTTCTTTTTAAAAGTGAGTTTTTATGGGTTAAAATTAGGATATTGATCCCATTTTATTAGAAAAAGATCCCAATTTATTAATATAAAACTTTTTTGTGACTTTTAACTAACGCGTATAAAAATAAATAAATTTATTACAAATTACATAATAAAAACAAATAAAATCAAAATAATGAAAAATACTAAAAATACTAAAGTATGAAAAATTCCACCAAAATGGTGTATTTGAGTTTCCATGGGCTCCCATTTGCCATTGAAAAAGCTCACACATAAAAATAAGTATTCAAATAAAAAAACACAAACAAAATTGATGTTAGTTATAAAAATGAATTTAAACATATAACACATAAAAATAAATTAAAAAATAAAAATGCATTATGAGTGACAAACTAATTAAATTACATAATAAAATAACTTAACATATTAACATACAGAAAAGCATACATAATAATAATAATAATAATAATAATAATAATAATAATAATAGTAGTAGTAGTAGTAGTAGTAGTAGTAGTAGTAGTAGTAGTAGTAGTAAACAAGAATAACAATAATAACAACAATAGTAGTGATAATAAATACTAATAATAATAACAAATAACAAATAATAATAATAATAATAATAATAATAATAATAATAATAATAATAATAATAATAATAATAATAATAATAATAATAATAATAAAGAAGATGAACAATCAAGTAAGCAAAAAAAAAATAAATAAAACATGTCAAAATATATTAAATCTATGAACAAAATCACACCAAAAATCAAAACAATAATAGATCTAAAAATCTACATGGTGTCTAATTAATCATAAACAAATATAATAATAATAAAAAAATGAAATCAAGCCTAGAATATTTACCCTCGTATTTTGATTTGATGAGTGAAGATAGATGATCAATTTTCTTGTCTTTATTTTGCAAAAAAATAAAATTAGAAAAATAAAATATAGAATTTTTTTTTATCCCAAGAACAAAAAATTAATTTTTTTTATCTCAAGCAAAAATTATTAAAAAAAATAAGAAAATTCTCAAGAATAAAGAATTGTTCTCTTTCTCTCAAGAACTAACTTAGAAAATCAAATTAGAATATTAGGAGAATTTGTTCTTGAAGAAGAAGAAAAAGAAGAAGAAGAAGAAGAAAAATTTCCTTAAGAAAAATCCCCCCTTTTCCCCTCAAAAAACCCATTATATACCCAAAAAAAATAGATTTAATGAAAAAATTAAAAATATTTAATTTCCATTAACACAAAAAAAAAAAAACTGAACAATTTGAAAGGTTAGAAGATAAAAGGTTTTAAAAATTAAATTCTACAAAAAATGGAAGAAAAGCATAAATTTGGGTCAAAAAATGTATGTGGGGGCTGTTGGGGGAGTCGGATGCGCAACAGGGGTGAGCGACGCCTGTCGGCCGGCGCGCACAGCGCGGTCGATGCCCAGGGCGTCGCTCATGCACGCTGCGGGCGACGCCCTGCGCTTGTGCTGCGGTTATGCCCGGCACGTGCTCCACGCTATGCGAGGAGTGCAGGCGAGCAGCCCCATGCGCCGGCGAGGGATGCCCGTGCGCATGCCAAGCGTGCTGCCGAAGCGGCTGACATCCATTTTTTAAAAAAAATTTAAAATTACAAATTTGGCTAAAAAATTATAATTTTCAAATTCATTTTATTCTATTTTTTTTATTTTTCTATATTTTCTGAGAAATGCAAATTTTGACAAGAAAACCATTACTTTCAACATTTTTGCCTGTGAACAGGCATCTAATTTCATCATCGGGTAATCCTGATCTAGGCTGTCTCTGTCACACCCCATTTGCCCCCCTAGTAGTATGAACCATTTGTGTGTGTGTGTACATTGTATGTGTTTTGGCATGTGATAAGGGTATTTTGGATAAAATGCATGTTTGTGGATTTTGCTTGTATGTGGGTGCATCTACGGTATTAGGGTGTGAATTAGTTGGATTGCATTTGGGTGTGTTGCTCACATGTTTGTAGGATATGAGTGAGTGAGTTGTGTTTGTGTGTTGTGCTCACACATTTGTAGGGTGTTATAAGTTGGGGTGACTTTGTGTGTGTGTAATGTATTGTCGTTGGGTGTGAGTGATCAAGATCCACCACTAGGAAGAGGACACATGGCTAGGGTTAAGAAAGAGGGGATTTAGAAGAGGAAAGAGAAAGGGAAGCAAAAATTTTGCTCCCTCAATCCCGTTTCTCTCTTCTCTTCATTTCTCTTCTTCCTCTTCTCTTCCCATTTTGTGCCCTAGCTTGGATTCAAGTCATAGTTAGTGGGAATTGATCATCTCTTAGCATTTTAGAGGTAAGTTTATTGCATTTATTCTTAATTTCCTTCATCTTCTTCATATTGTTCTTCATCTTCTTCTTCTCATTTCTGGTTTGGGTTTTTATTCTAGGGTTTTTGTTTGTGTGATTGGTGGGTTTGTTTAGTTAGTTAAGCCTCCTCGTGATCCAAAAGGGAAGGAGTAGGCGTCGGGAAGTGTCACTAAGTGATTAGGAGGTAAGGAGATTCAGGTTTGGGAGTTTTTGTGATTTATGCATTTTTGTGATTTTTGCTCTTTGGATGATTTTTGGAAATTTGTGGTTTCTTGATGTTTATTGTAGTTCAAATATTATGGGTTTTGATTTAGATGTGTTAAAAAGGCTTGAATGTGGCTTAATGAGTGTTCTTGATCGAGATGAATGATGAATAGTGCTGATATTTTAAATTGTGTAAATTGATGTTGTTCTTGGCATGATTTAATTGGAATTCTTAGTATAGATGTTGTGTTTTATGTTGTTAATGATGTGTGGGTTGCTGGAGATGAGGTAAGTTGATGTTTGGTTTGAGATTTGAGGTTGGGTGTTGTGGAGATGAATTTTCTGCAAATTTCTCGTGGAATGGCTGTAAATCACGACTCTATTGCGAGCGCGACATTGTCGCGACCTCGTGATAGAGCTCGGTGATAGCAGTCCTTGGACGCGTCCGAGCCCTCCTCAGAGCGGCGTGCCTGGCCATCGAGCCGTGCAGCGGAGCCTCTGTCGCGAGCGCAACACCTATCGCAAGTGCTACAGAGCGCTCGATTGCCGATCTGATTTGGGCGATCCTCTGTCGCGAGCGCGCTCTAGGGCACAAGCACGACGGATCGGGCTGGCAGCTCACTATCGCGAGCGTGACTGTAATAATCCAAAATGGCCCTAGTCGGATTTGGCATGCCAAGTCGAGAATTTTGAGGGTAATTCAGTAATTTGTGCATGTGGAATTTGAGTAATTGAGGACCCAATTGAAAAGATAATTTAAGTTATTAAGGAAGAATTGTGTTAGTGAGTGAAGTGTAAGTTTGCCAAGGATTTAAGTGGGATTTGTAGGGACCAAAAGACAAAGTCAAAGAAGTGGAATTATTGGTCCAATGAGAGCTGGCCAAGTGGACTTAGTTGGTGGGCATTGAATGTGAAAGAAAGAAAAGAGAGAAGAGAGAGAGAGGGAACATAGGAAAATCTGCACTCCCGTTCTCCTCCCTCTCACGCTTCCTCTTCTTCTTTTCTTCTCTATTTTCTGCTTTTCCTCTTTGTTTCTCCTTTGGCTGGGATTTGTGCATGCTTAGAGGTGATTTTAAGAGAGATTTGGAACAAGATTGAAGAGGTAAGTGTGGCATTTAGGGTTTCCTGCGTTTGGGTTCTTCTTCTTCTTCTTCTGGTTTTATTTGAGTTAGGGTTTGGATTAAGAAGTTTCTGGGTTTTTGTTTGTGCAAGCTTTGGGTGGCAAGAAGAAGAATACGGGCAAGGAGAAGATTTAAGGTTGAAGAAGAGTGATTTTGGATCTTTAATTCCAAGTTTGGGAGCTCTGTGTTCTACATTTTCAGTTTAGGTGCTTTGTCTCTGCTCTAATTGCTCACTTGGATCATAAATGTGTTTATGTTTGATTTTCAGTAATTTCAGTGGTTTGGATATGAGTTTATGCATGAATTAATTTGGGTAAATGTGTTAGTAATCCATGTTATTGATTGAGATAAATGTATATGAGGGTTGGTATTGAAATGCATGAGTTTGGGAATTTCTTTGAATTTGATGTTTTATGGTGATCTTGAGTTTTGGCATTATTTCTGGAAATTTACTTGACTTATTGAGTTATAATGAGTTGTATGTTGAGTTAAGATTCATGCTTGTGTTTTGAGATTGTGATGTTAGATGGGTTGTCATTTAGTTGTGATAATAAGGTATGATTTTGGCAATTCTGTTCAGTTTTCATCTGACCTCTGTGTATTGTTTTTGTCATAAGTAGAGTCTTAGACCTCTAAATCTGTGATTCTTGCTCTATAAGAACCATGACTTCCATGCCTTTAAAAGTCACAGAATGACCTTAGGCAAATTCTTGCTCTATGAGCCTGAAAATTTGCCAAAACCGTAGTGTCTCTGTTTGGGTTGGGTTACTTGAACAGTATAGACTGATTAGCTCATATCTGAAGTTAAAGATGTCCAATTGATCTAAAATTTGTTGATTTTGAACGTTAACATCCTAAGGAACATTTGTTAAGAAGGAAGTTTTGGCTCAAAAGTAGTTGTAGAGGTTGGTTTAGGCAGTACAAGTCGGGGGCGGGAAGCAGTCATCGTAGTCTGTTTTCGTAGAGCAAGTGGCGGAGGCTTCTATCGCGAGCACGACAGAACCTGCTTGCTAAAGGTGTTTTCTCTTATTTTGAACCCCATGGTTGGCTTGAACACTTGCCCTTCCTTACCCTCCTTTAGGTTGAGTATTTTGGTACGTTTTGCTTCCAAAATGCATCCGAACTTCGTTGTAACTGTCTATAACTTAGTCATTACTTGTTTAGAGTTTTGAGAAAGAATAAATAAATGTTTGACAATGGAAATTATGGGTTTTGATTTAGATGATGCATGAAGCCTTGAATGTGAGCTATTGAACCCAATTGTGTATTTGATTGAGTTGTGGAATGAATAGTGCTGAGATTTTGATTTTGTACATTGATATTGTTCTTTGCATGATTTAATTGAAATTCTTAGCATAAATATTATATTATATGTTAGAAATGATGGTTTGGTTGCTGGTAATGAGGTAAGTGGAAGTTTGAATTGAGTGTGTGTGTTTGGGTGTTGTGAAGTGAGATTTTCTGCAGATTTCCTATGCCTTAGTTGGAAATCCCGATTCTGTCGCGAGCGCGACATCGTCCCGAGCTCACGACAGAGCCCGGTGAAAGCAGCTCTCGTCCGCGTCCGAGCTCGCTATCGAGCTGAGCAGCAGAGCCTCTGTCGCGAGCGCGATGGAGTGCTCGGCTGCCGATCTGATTTGGGCAATCCTCTGTTGTGAGCGCGAGCACGACAGATCGGGCTAGTAGCTCACTGTCGTGACTGCGAAAATGAGATGTATATTATTCCCTCGCGAGATCGCGAAGCTTACCACGATCGCGACCTGGGGCAAGTCGACATCCGTTGCGCGACATCCGTCACGAGCGCGACATCCGTTGCGAGCGCGACACTCTTTGGTTTCCAAATTGAGTTTTCTTTTGTGATCCTAATGTTTGATTTCCGAACTTGTGATGCCTTTCAGTTTATACTTGGACTATTTTATGAAGTATATTAATATAATTGGATGTATTATGCATGGACAATGTTATGAATTATATGAATGTGATATGTTAAATTATGCGCCATGATGCGAAACATGATTTGTATTATGCATGACCTGCGAGAGTCAGTCTAGTGAATAGTTAGGCATGCCTAATAAAGTCTCTTTCGTTACAGCACCTTTGGGCGTTTGGACCCCGATCAGGTCCCCCGTTTGGTTCCTCATGAACCCTTTTTTATGTGTTCAGATCCTCGCGATCCTTTTTAATGTGTTTGGATCTTGTTTAAGCTCCCTTCAGTAAAAATGTTTTCATGATAAAGTTAAATGGTTTCCGATTCGTACCTGTAAGGTAGGTTATGCGTTCAATTCGTACCCGTAAGGTACGTTATGCATTCGATTCGTGCCCGTAAGGTACGTTATGCGTTCACTCGTTATCCACTATTGTGAGTCAGCAGGTGTTCTGGTTGCTTTGGTTTGCTTTAATATGATTATCAGAATATGCTATTCGAATGCGCCTAATGATAAGTATGAGAAATCAGTTATTATGTATATGGAATGTGGATATGAGCTTCTGTATGTATGCCTTTATTATGCAAGCATGATTTTATATCTGACTTGATTATCAGCATTTGTCATACGATTTGTTATAAGTTTCGGAAAGCCTTGATAGTGATTCGAATATAATGTATATACGCATGTGACTCAAGTATGTTTATATTATGTATGGTTATATCCGCATATGTCATATCGTATGTGTTTGGTTTGGCGACCATTGTGAATGGCCGTCCACTCTTTTGTTGTGTTTCCCCTGCTAATCATTTATCACTTAGCACGATGCTTTATCTGTACCGGTGAATTGTTATTATAAATATAAGAGTGTGAATGTTATGCTTATAGAATTGTGAATTCGTTTAGTTTTAACTATGGGTATGTGAATATGATTGTGATTATGAACTCTCGAATGTTGTGTCATGTTATATGTTCCTTGGGTTTCCGTTATTATAGTGATTTTGGCATGTTGGCATGTGTTTACATTTTATTGTATACTAATATATGTATTAGTATCGTGATGTGGGAGTACTATGCAATTGATCTTGTGCATTAATTCCAGCTAATGTATGTGCATTTTGTACCATATCTGCATGTTGGGTAATTAGTGATTATGTTATGATAGGTCTTTGATGAATTTGGTATGCTATGCATGATATCTCACGGTTTTCCTCGGTAAGTATTTCTGTATGTGTACGCACCTATATTTGCATGACTTGTGGAATTTCTGTAATGTGTTATGGTTCCTTTTTAGCCATGTGTATCGGGTTACGTTTAAGATATTACTATACAATAACTGCTTGTTTAAATATCTTAGGGTTTGCGCATTTTGCATCCTCTGATTATGACATTTCAGTGAACCTGATTTATGCATGCAATTTATATGTATTGTGTATGTTTATAGTTGCATAGTATTCTTTTGTTTTTTTTCCTCCCCACTAAGCATTATTGCTTAGCACGGGTTTCCTTTCCCGTGTAGGTGGCAGGTTTTTGGATTCCGCTTGAGTCACGCATCTGCAGAGTCGGCCACATAGGAGTTAGAAGTGTTTTGTTATTTTGTTTTCAGCTCCTTATTTTGGATTTTGTAGTTATATATCTTTTTGTATATTTTGGATATGTAACTATTTTGTACTGGCAATTGATCAGGGCAGTATTGTTCGAATGTTGTTATATTAATGCATGATCATGTTGATGTTTCTAAAAAGCTTTAATTTTCGCTATATTTTCGTATGTTTTTATGTATGAATGTATGCTTCCGCTTAGTGTATGTGTGCATGTATGTGAGTGAGCGTCGGTAGAGCACCCGCGTCCTTCCAACAGGGACTTAGGGGGTGTTACAGCGATGCTTGTCGCGAGCGCGACAGCGAGTTGTATTTGATCCCCCGAGAGATCGCGAAGATTGTCGTGGTCGCGACCTGGGGCAAGTTCGCCTCTGTCGCGAGCGTGATAGTTGTCACGAGCGCGACAGTGACCTCTTTATGCCCTATTTTCCGATTTTGCCTTCTCTTCTAAAATGAATTTCAAATGGTCTCTTCATGAATTTTTACCTCTGTATGTTATATAAAATGCTTATTTATATGTGCAATATTATGAATCCTTCATGATAAATGATATGCTATGATTTGGAACCTAAATTATATTACATGACCTGCAAGAGTCAGTCTAGTGGATAGTTAGGCATGCCTAATAGAGTCTTTTAGCTGCAGCCTCAGTTCCGTTTGGACCTCGATTAGGTCCCCGTCTGGTTCCTCGCGAACCCTTATGAATTTTGGATCTTGTTTAAGGTCCCTCCGAAAAATTATTTTGAATGTGATAAAATATACGGTTTTTGATTCGTACCCATAAGGTACTATCTACAGTCGATTCATACCCATAAGGTACTGTCTGTATACTCGTTATCCACTATTGTGAGTCAGCAGGTATTCATTTTGCTTTATCTTGGCATGCTATAAGAATATGATAATCGAATGAGCATAATAATGGGTATATAAATCAACTGTTATCTGAACGTGATCATGAGCTTTTGAAAGTTATGAATGTGACTCGATATATGTTGTATATCCATATGTGATCTAAGTGTGTTATATCTGACATGATTATTCGCATATGTCATATCGTATGTGTTATGCTTTGACGACCATTGTGAATGGCCGTCCACTCCTATGTGTGTGTGTTCCCCACTAACCATTATCGCTTAGCACAGTGTTTTATCCGTGCAGGTGCGAAAGGTGCTGTACTTTGGGAGAGTCACCACCAGTCAAGGCAACACAAAAGGGATTAGTGTTAGGGCCATTTTTGTAATAGTTATGACGATTCTTTTTGTATCAGAACTCTCATGTATTAGTTTTTGTCAAGCTTCCGCTATGTACATTTTTGGATATGTAATTCTTTTATTTTTGCAATTGACCAGAATATTATTGTAATGATTTTGTTATATCAATGTATGATCAGTTGTTGTTTCTCAAAAGTTTTAATTTTCCGCTATATTATATATGTTGTTGTGGATGAATGTATGTTTTTTTATCGATCTGTTGGTGCAACACCCCTGCTCCTACGGCATCTCACTCCTATCCGGATGGGTTTGCCTACGTATGGGTAGGGGTGTCATAGTCTCGGGACCCGGTGTTTACAGTAACTCAAGTGAAATTGATGATTTAATGAAAATTAAGTGTAATTATATATTAATTTAAATATATTGTAGTTAAATGAATGATAATTGAGTGAAAAAGAGAAATATAATATAAAGTATAAGTGTAGGCCAAATAGTAACCTTAGGGTTATTATAGTGTAAAATGGAAAATTGCTAAATATTTTGATATAAATTGAACATATAATGTAAATTGAGTATAAAATAATTTATTTGGAATTATTTGAATTTATTTGAATATTTTAGAATATAATAATGCATTATGTTTATGATGGAAATGATAATATATGTGGGGGTTAATTACATCTGTGGTCATCGAATTTTGGTGCTTATAACCAAATGGTCATAATAAAATAATTTGTAACATAAAAGTCATCAAACTTTTATTTTTTTTCAATTAAGGTAAAATGACCGAAAAATTAATTTTTCATCACCGGAGTGCCATGCAAATATGCTATTTCATCAGTAATTTTCTAGAACGTGTCCACTCAGCATGCGATATAGCCCGTTTAAATGGAGAAATTGACATATCAGCAAGTACACGTGTTATGTCAACCTGTACAAAAAGACAAAAAAAAGTTTTACTGACGTATACTTACTAACGTGTCAATTTCTCTATATAGGAGTGTCATATTGGTATATTTGTGTAACCTTTCGGTGACAAAAAAAATTAATTTTTCGGTCATTTTTACCTTAATTGAAAAAAATAAAAGTTTGATGACTTTTATGTTAGAAATTATTTTATTATGACCATTTGGTTATAAGTACCAAAATTCGATGACCACGGACGTAATTAACCCTATAAGTGGTATATTATGGAATCATGACATGAATGATATTAGAATTAATGGAATAATGAAATGAAGATGCATTAGTGGAAAAAGAATGAATTCCATGTTAATGGGAAATGTTGGCTACTTGGAATGATATGTTAATTAATAGTGTAATTTATTTTAAGTTATTTTTATAATGGAAATTGAATTGAATGAATGATTTAATTGCCCTTAGTAGTGGTCTAGTAGTTAATCTAGTTCAGGATATAATTGACTAGCCATAGAGATTCCACACCGCGGTACGAGTTATGGTGACTCGCTTAAGTAGGCTAATGACGGTCTACTAAATGTTGGAATATTAAAATGTTGAAATGTAAAATGAAATGAAATGGAATGTATGGGTGATTCCTCGAAATCACTCTAAAATGTATGTAGTGGATCTGTGGGGTTCACGTCCCGTGTATCTGGTTCGGAGATTTCTACCGGATTGATACTAGGGGAAAATTGTAAAAATAGATTTTAAAATGGTAAAGAAATGAATTGAAGTAAGTAAATGGAAATTAAAATGAGAAATAGAGCAACAAAGGACTTAATTGTAAGAAATTAATAAGATTGAGGGATTAATTGGTAAAAAGCATAAAAGTGTAAATTTAATAATTAGTAAGATTAATAAGAGAGAATAGAAAATGAATTGGTAAAGTAAGTAATTTGATAATAGTATAAGGATTAAAACATAAAATGGCACATAAAAAGTATTTAAGGATTAAACAGTAAATTATATGTCAAAATAATAGAAAATGAATTAAAATTAGTAAATGATCTAATAAAAAAAATAGATTAAAAAAGGGCTAAAATGTAAGGATCCTAAAGTAATAGGGGCAAACAGGAAATATATAAAAGATTGAATTAAAAAGGGAAAATACGAAGTTATATGTGATTGAATGTTAAATTAAGTAAAGTAATAATGAATTAAGGACTAAAACGGTAATTTGACATAAAAACAACATGTAGGGATTAAATGGAAATTTTACTTGATAAGTAATGAAATTAAAGTAAAAAGTATGAAATAAATAACTTTAATGGCCTATTTATAAATATAGTGCAGATAAAGGGTAAAAACATAATTTGGATAAAATTAAGAGGACTTAAGTGTAAATTAGTATCAAAATAGAATTGTAAGGACTTATTGGTAAATTGTATGTCAAATAATGAAATAAATATAATAATAAAGTTATTTAATGGCATTTTTGTAAACAAGTGGAAAGAAAAGGGTAATATGGTAATTTAGTGAAAAGTTAGAGGTTAAACAGTAAATTGATGAAGGTAATATAATTTAAAGGGGTTAAAATATATTTGACAAGTATTATAAATATCAATTGAATAAATGATTGAAGATGGAGAAATTAATGACTTAATAATAATAATAATAATAATAATAATAATAATAATAATAATAACAACCGTAGTGGTAATATTAATAGGACATGAAGAAATTAATAAAAGAAGAATTTAAATAGTATATAATAATAAATTGATAGTTTTAGATTAAATGATAATTTACAAGTCAAAAATCGGGCTGAGAATGAAAAGTTATGTAGTAATGATAAAATGAAAATAAAAGGATAAAAATCGGAATGTTAATACAACGGAAGGATTTAAAATGTAAATTGGCTATATTAGTACTAATAAAAGAATTAAAAGGATTGAAAGAACAAATATACAATAATTAATTAAATAAGTACTAATACTATAACTTTAATAAAAGTCTAGAAACTAAGTTATAGATGAGTAATAGAAATATAAATTAAAGAATTAAATGTAATTTATAAGTAATATGAGTATTAGGTTTATAATAAAATGTTAGTGAGAAAATTAATGGCCTAATAATAATGAGGACAATATTAGTATTAATATTATGCTCAAATAAATATTTATGACAATGTTAATTTTAACAACGAAAATGTTAATAATAGTATTTACTTATATAATATTGAGAATTATAGTATTGTTGAATGTAAGTAAAATAATGATGGTGTTAATTAATTACTGTGTCACATAAAACATATTTGATATAAGTATATGTATATATATGGAAATAAATGATAACATAAATGTTAACGTTAGTAATAATAATGATAATATTATTAATAGTAATAGTAGTAATAATGTAAATGTTAACAATAATTGGAACTGAATTATAAAATGCATAATAAATTAAATTAAGTAACTTAACAGAAATATGGTATCGATGTTAATTATAATAGTAGTAATAGTGATAACGATTGAAAATAAATTAATTAAAAATGAGGGAAATGAGCATAAAGATAGAAAATATGAATAGGCACGTAAATAGTAAATGTAATAGAAATATTGGAAGTAAGCTGATAATCATAGTAAGGAAATAGGAATATTGATTATAATAGTGACTGTAATGTAAATAAAATTATAACGTAAATATTACATCAATAATTATAATTTACTAATGAACATAGACATATTAGGAATATAGACAATATAAAGTAAATAAATTATGATAGAATTGACAATGATAAAAGGAAAATAGAGCAATGAAAGTTATTAGGAAATAAATAAGTGGAATGATTAAGAAAAATTTAAGTAATGGAAATAGAAGTCTAAGGATGAATAATGAACAAATGTTACAAGTAAGTGAATTTAAAAGTTAATCTATAGTTAGCATAAAAATGTTTTAAATAAAAGGTAAGGGTAAGAATAGAAAAAGAAAAGACAGCTGAATAAGTATAATGTTAACTGTGGTAATGACGATAATAGTAAATATAATTATGGTATTTTAGTCAGTAAAAATAATAGTAAAAAGGTAAAGAAAGTTGAGGCAAATATAAACAATTACGAATAGTAATCTAAAACGGTTAATAGCAACCTTGAATGTATGCATGCTTGTGTGACCTTAGATGCAAAGTTTAGGATATGTATCCATCACTGGGCATTTTAATGCTTAGCATGTAGTCTTCTCACTGCGTGCAGGTTATGAGAAGCAGGATGCTTGAAGTGGCTGACATGTGATTATTGATTGAGAAGAAGTGGCAGGTAGCGGAGACAGTAGCATAGACATGGCATGTATATGGTCAAAACTGATGGTATGGGTTTATGTTTTATGTAAGATAAATATGAGTTTATAACAGAACTATGTAATGACTGTTGTATTATCATTGATAATTCTAGTGTATCATCGATGTTTTAACGCGAAATTTATTTACTAAATTGTGTGCAATAGCATATCTTGGTGGCTTTGGTTCAATGGGATGACTGAGACATCGGTCACCGTACGTACAGTATAGGGTTATAAGAGTGTTACAGTTGTCCTCTAATAAGCACACAAAATCATGCTGTAGACACCGGGTCCTGAATCAGGTTTTGAAAGATGGTAGTAGCAATTTTTGGTCCTTGATGAATTCCTCCAAAAAAAAATAAATACATAAAATATGTAGGTGAAATTAAAAACAAAAATAAATTAAAAAAAAATTAATTAGGATTAGGTTAATTTAATTAGATAAATCAAAAATTAAAATTAGGTCAATTTAATTAGTTAATGTAAATTAATAATTAAGATTAGTTGATTAATTAGTTAATATTTTAGGATAATTAAAATTGAAAGAGGAAATAAATATAGGGTTTGATTAGATAAAATATATGTGAGATTAATTAAATTAAATAGGTATAAAAATATAGAGTGTTTAATTAATAGAGTGTTTAATTAGTTAGGGTGTTAGTTTAAGTAAATTAATTAAAATTAAAAAAAAATAGAGGAAGTGATTAGGGTAACCAAACTTAACCTAATTTAGGGATATAAATAGAAAATGATAAGAAAACAAAGGGGGGCTCTCTCGGCTGGATGATGAAATGGAAAGGAAAAGAAAAATAAAAAAGAGAAGAAGAGAGAGCAGGCTCTCGGCTGAAGAACAAAAAAGGAAAAAAATTAAAGAAAGAGCAAGTGAGCACAAGAACAAACCAAATCAAAGGAAAATAAAGAAAAGAGTGACAAAGAAGTGAAATAGAAAGAGGAAGAGAGCGAGAGCAAGAGCAAGTCAGAGAAGGGCCGGCCATAGAAAGAAAATAAAAATAGAAAAGAGAGAGCAAAATGTGAGCACAAACCAAAGATCAAAAGGAAACCAAAATAAAGAATTGAAAGAATTAAAAGAAAGAGGAAATAAATAAGGAGCGAGGAACAAAACACAGAGAAGAGCCAAAACGCAGAGGACGACGCCGGCGGAGAAGAAAAAGAGAGGGAGAAAGGCGGGGCCTCCGCCGGAGTGGTACACGCGCCCCGCCGCACGACCGGCGAGGCCCGGACGAAGCTCTCCGTGCCAGCCGATCTCCACCACCCGGCATCGGGGAGATCGGAGGAATCGGAGCCGGACGCTTCAAGGCGTTTTCCGGGGAAACAACAGCGCTGTTCGGCGCGTGACCAACGGGGACGAACTGCCGGTGACCAGACAAAGCTGATGGCGGTGGCAGTGTCTTCAACGGCGGCTCTGGCGGTAAGGCCCCTTTCCCCTATTTTATATTATTATTATTATTATTATTATTATTTAATATTCTGTATTATTATTATTATTATTATTATTATTATTTTATGTTTAATGATATTATTATTATTATTATTATTATTATTATTATTATTTAATATTCTGTATTATTATTATTATTATTATTATTTTATGTTTAATGATATTATTATTATTATTATTATTATTATTGTTATTATTATGATTTGATTTATTTATTTTTTAATGCTATTGTGTTATATTGATATTTTTATTGATAATGTTATTTAATTTATGTTTGTTATGTGTTATTTGCTATTATTTTGTCTTGTTATTATTGTTAGTTTTATTTAATTTAGTTTTATTTAATTTGTGTTTAATATTATTATTATTATTATTATTATTATTATTATTAATTAGTTTACATTATTATTATTAATATTAGTTACTTTACACTATTATTATTATTATTATTATTACTATCATTTATTAATATTCTGTTTTAATTATTTTATTATTTTATTATTATTATTACTTAATTTTCTGGTTCATTATTATTATAATTATTGTTGTTATTATTATATTATTTATTTTTCTGTTTTTATATTATTAGTTAATATTATTTATTATTATTGATTGTAATTATTATTGTGGTATTGTTGTTGATTATAATAATTATTGTTGTATGTTATTATTGTTATTTATGTGTTATTGTTAATATTATTTATTCTATATTATGATTTTTATTGATATTAGTATATTATCGTTATTATTATTATTGTGGTTTTATTATGGTTATTATATTTATTATCATGATTATTCATTGTCATTATTAATATTAATATTTTATCATTCCATCTGTTTATTATCATTTTATGTGTATTTATTTTGCATCATTATTATTATTTTCGTCATGTTATATTGTCACTATTATTGTTATTGTTATTATATTTATTATTATCATTATAATTATTTTCGTTATTATCATCAGTATTATTATTCATTTGTTTTCCGTCTATCTATCTATTATCATTATTATTTACAGTATTATCATTAACATCATTATTTTTATTTTCATTGGTCAGTTTAATTGTCATTTGTGCTTTTATATTCAATTTATTTTATTCTATTATTTATTTGTTTATTTATTTATTCAACTATTTATTTATTCATTCATTACTCACCGATACTAATTTTCTGTTTTGACTGCAAGCACGAGTTGCACGTGACTCGCCCACGGAGTTAGGCGAAGCATGGTCGGGATAAGTAGATTAGGATTTATTTATTTTGAAATATCTAATTATTATTTTATTCTTCTTTCATTCGCTAATGGTTTGTAATAATAAAAGATTTTTTACCGCGCTTAAAAAGAACCACCACATAAATGTTTCCTACTAAAATGAAATTCGTTAATAAAACTGGACCAATGTCCTGGTTTTCAGCCCCAAAGCAAAGGTTTAAATTGATTTGAGAACTCAAAACTTTTCATAAAAAGTAATTAGGAACCAATGTTCTCACCTAAAAGAATAGCCCGATTTATGTATGTATTTTTATCATTCTTTTATGGTTTCATATTTGTTTTCAGATAATTGTAATTATATTTTATTTACTGCTTTTTTTATACGTGCTTGTAATGTACTTTAATTTTATTGTATAATTTGCATGTGAGAGAAGAGATAAAATAATTGATCTTAAAAACCCATTCACATAATATTAACCAAAAGTATGAATAAGAGTGAGGTCCCAAACTCTCTCTAGTTTTGGGCCTCATAAGGTTAGATTTACTTTCCCGATGTTTTATCGGGTGGCGACTCCATGATCCTACCTTATGGTAGCCCGATAGATGGTGAGGTCGTCTATAGTGGCGACTTCGCTGGGGATATCATGAGATTTTGCGCCGAAAGTACCTTTGGTTAATCTAATGTAAATGGGTGTAGGATCAAGAAATTTTATCCCTTTTCGAAAAATTGCGTTGCATCATGCTAGAGCCTTAGAATTATGTTAGTTTGGTCCCTTTCTTAACCCCGATGCGTTCCCGAAGCACGACCCTATTTTCATTCAATCTAGGGAAGTGTTAAGGATAATCACCAGCTTAAGTCTCGTACCATCATGGTATATTAAATGGAGACCCGATAGGTCGTTATGCTCATGATAAGCTAGACCCGTTGGCAGGGACCATGCTTGGGTAACCCTAAAATATCATTACCTTTGACCAAAACTCATGTAATGGCAATAGATACTTCACCTAGGGGGCATGCGCCATAATACGTTGCTTGTGGAGTGGGTTATCCTATATTGGACAAATCCAAATAAATTTAGATGTTTGCTCCTTAAAGATTTTCATACCCAGAGGGGCGTGTTTCGGTTTATTTGATTTGTTTAAATACACGATAGTCGAAAATTCATCTGCATGCGCTTTTTATTAATGTGAGTTTGTGCTTCGTAGCACGCTTTACGCACTCATTGGGTTCTCCGTTGATCCATGGGTCAAGCCCACCTAGGAAAGAGACCGCACGACCTCCTGTGTGAGAGAGAAACGGTTGGGAGGAACTTTCTTCTTGTATGTGTATTCGTGCTCGCGCATTATTTCTTTCTTTCATGAACAATAGTAAAAAAGGCATGTGCATTTTTTCTCATGTACAATAATAGAACCTGTGCACTTTGTATATAAAATTGCTTGTATCATAATTTGTAAATATGAACGTAACATGTATTTGTTTTACATGTACATAACAATGCTTGTCGCAATATATATATATATATATTAACATTCTTTATGACATCCATCATGCATCATAACCTGTACATATAACATACACCACTGAATGTTGACATGCATCATAGCACATGTGGATGTACTACCTCCATAAAAAAAAAAGAAAATAAAAGTAAAAAGAATGCACTCATCATGTGTCATAATATGTACATATCAGTAGGCTTACATTGCATATATATATATATATAAACATTGTGTGCTGGAGCATACGCATACAGTTGCATTAGCATGTAGCGTTGGGTCAGTCATTATACACAAAAAATATCTTGCATTTTTTCACATTGTATGCCATATCATGAACATTTACTATCATACTTGAATTATGCCCTGTACATATAAGTTCTTCATCATGCATGTTAGTCATTGTATATACCAATGCATGTCTTGCATGCTCATACCATGTATATCTCGTGTTGCACACATACTCCACTCACAGTACATAATCATTCGTATATGGAGTTCCAAGTCATGTGCATAATTTGTATATATTTTGCATTTTGTGAGTTTTACCTTCCCTCACGATTCATTAGTACACATTATCATGCTAGATCATCTTCATCTTATCATGTCTAAATCATGCCATGTGCACATGCGTTATGTATCATAAACATTCATTCTCATATTGTGCCATACCTTGTACTCATGCCTTAATTATTTACTATTTACATGTACAAAGCACATCATTTGTCATGCATTGTTTATGCACTCACACTCACTTATAGTTTCTTGTAAATGCCTCAAGTACACACGTCGTTGCACATATTTCATGTATGCATTTTTATACAATATGTTTTTACACATGTTTTGCACATATAGTTCCTTACACGCATTACTGACATGCATGATGCCATTATATGCATCTTTCCTTGTACATGATTTTTAACACATAGCTTGCACATGTTTTACGCAAAAAAAAAAATAAATAAAAATCTTCTTTGTTGGCTTGCATGATTTTTGTGAATATAAATTTTGATAAAATAAAATTTTTGCGTTAAGATGTACCCTAAAAACGCTGACATGTTTACCTTATTAAGGTACCTTTGATTTGAAGTTTGATTTCGCCTAAGTAGTTCTCAACTATGAATGGCTTTGATCTCAGTTTTTAGAAATCTGTGTTTCATTCCACTTTGAATTAAGTGAGGGGTAGATAAGTTTGATCTTTAAGAGCTAGATTGCATGAAAATATATTTGACTATACCATGTCATTTCTAAGTTCAGAGCACATTTGGCCCATTTTGAAAATGAACTAAAAAACTAGTTGCAATTTGGGGATTGGATGAAAACTCATTAAGAGCACTAGAACCTTTCCGATTACCCGTCAAAGCGACCCCCGGATAAGGCTGAATCTAGAAAATGATTTAGGCACCATTTCTTTGTATAGCTCTTTAAATGACCATTTCCTACCCTTATTTTATAATCGCTTGCTAGCCCGTTGAGCCTTTATTTTGGTATGCTAAATGCGTACCAGTTTTATTGTTACACATGTTAAAACTTCACCCGTCGCCTAAAATGACTTTGGCTTCCCCTTAGAATAATGGCCGCTCTAGTAAGGATGGATATACATTATGACATTCTTTCGGACCATCAAAAATCACCCCAATAAAAATGGGTTGACACTCTGGGCAAAAGAGCTTCAATCTTTGACAATTCTTTGAGCCGTCAAAAGTCATCCTGGTAAGAATGGATTTACACTTCGAGAAAGGGTTTTCAATAATTGATGATTTTTGGGCTATTAAAAATCACCCTTATAAAGACGGGTCTGCATTTCGAGAAGAGAACCTCAATCATTGATAATTTTATGGGTTACCCAAAATCACCCTGATAAGGATGGATCTCAACATCGAGAAGAGAATTTCAATCATGGATAATTTTGTGAGCGGTCCAAAAATCGCCCTGATGGGGATGAGCCTATACTTTTGGAAAGGGGGTTAAATCATCGATAAACTTTTTGTGTAATTAGAGACATGATTTTGCGGAAAAAAATAAATGAAAAAAAAAGAAAAAGAAAAAACAAATGAAAGAAAGAAAGAAAAATAGAGCTTAGGATAATCCCCCTTGATAAGTTCAGTAGTTATCTTTGTTAGCTTAATTGTTATACTGAGCTTGACAAGCTAAGTGTTACCAAATCCAAATTCAAGAATATCTGGACAGTACACAATTGGGGTTGAGAATGGTGCTTTTATCCATCGAATTAACGTTGCGGCCATTTTTCTCTAGTGACATGATCCTCCTTTGATAGCAAATTACCTAAGCCTAATGTTACAACCAAAGTAAGACCTCTTGATTCTTGGTTCGGCCTTATCTAATTAGCGGAGATGACCTTCTAATAAGGTTTGGTACGTAGGAAGAGGCGTATGGTGTTTCTTGAGCTTCAAGCGAGAAGCCATGAGTGCATTAGTGCATTCGAGTTGAGTCTCGTCTCCAAAATTGCGTCTAGAATTTGGCTTTAAAAAAAAAAAAAACTCTGTTTTGGCCTTTTGTACATACACACAGAGATTGTATGGTATGCCTTGTATTTACATATTGATTTAGTAAACATTGATGTTTACATGTTTGCTTCCTTGCACTTCATTGGGAATGACTCTTGAATTCTTCTGCTGGGATTGAATCAGTTGAGAATGTGGTTTATTCAGTACTTTCAAAGGCAAATAGAAAACTTGAGTTTGGGATACCTGATAGGTTGCACTCATTTTACAATCTTGGGGTATTTCTTATCGCTACTCGTGAAAGTGATACTTTGCATCTATTTCTATCAATATTCTTTGTACATATGCTTTCTATAAATGTTTTTGCATGTAATTATAGCAGACATCCTTATAAATAGTTATATATATATAATTCTTGCTGCATGTCTTTTGGCATAAGATCTTCAGCAAGCATATTTCATAGATACTTTCACATACAGGCCTCTCTGAGGTTCATTTTTATAATCACTTATTTTGCGCCTTTCATGGGCATATCTTTTGCATGCATCTAACATGCACATCATTTGCATGCATTTTGTACATGTACACATGATTTTTTCTGCATTCGTTTCGTATGTATAGTTATCCATACACACATCACACACATCCAATTCTTCACATAGCCTTCATGTATATAATGACTTCCACTTATCTTTGCATGTGATTCTTCACACTTATGCCAGTGAATGACTCCTTACCCTCACGGGTATGATCATGTGTATATATTTCGCATTCATAATCCCCTTGCACATATTTTATGCTTGATCTTTTGCATGTATTTCTCATTCATGATCATTTGTGGCATATATGTCATGTACACAATTCTCTACATGCATATTATATTTCTACACACACTACACAATTAAATTTCACACATGCATAACATCGCATGTCATTCCATACATGCATAACTCTTAGATTTCACACATGCATAACATCGCGTGTCATTCCATACATGCATAACTCTTAGATTTCATACGTGCATAACATTGCATGTCATTCCATACATGCATAACTCTTAGATTTCATACATGCATAACTTTGCGTGCCATCTCATACATACATGGCTTTTCACATGCATTCTATGCATACATGGCTTTTCATATGCATTTCATGCATACACAGTGTCCTGTGTCCACTAAATGATGTACATCAATCTCAACCTCATGACTTCGCATGTCGATATTTCTCAAGTCCTCTGAGGAGGCAGAATCCTTAAGTCCTTTGAGAAGGCATTTCCAAGTCCTCTGAGGAGGCAAATCTCAAAACATCCGCACTTTGTAAGTCTGGAGCAGACGCAGTGCAGCTCAGGAGAGCAACCCTCGCGTTTTGTAAGTCTGGAGCAGACTCGGCGCATCACCATCCGCACTTTGTAAGTCTGGAGCAGACTCGGTGCAGCTCAGGAGAGCAACCCTCGCGTTTTGTAAGTCTGGAGCAGACTCGGCGCATCATCATCCGCACTTTGTAAGTCTGGAGCAGACTCGGTGCAGCTCAGGAGAGCAACCCTCGCATTTTGTAAGTCTGGAGCAGACTCGGCGCATCACCATCCGCACTTTGTAAATCTGGAGCAGACTCGGTGCAGCTCAGGAGAGCAACCCTCACGTTTTGTAAGTCTGGAGCAGACTCGGCGCATCACCATCCGCACTTTGTAAGTCTGGAGCAGACTCGGTGCAGCTCAGGAGAGCAACCCTCGCATTTTGTAAGTCTGGAGCAGACTCGGCGCATCATCATCCGCACTTTGTAAGTCTGGAGCAGACTCAGTGCAGCTCAGGAGAGCAACCCTCGCGTTTTGTAAGTCTGGAGCGGACTCGGCACATCACCATCCGCACTTTGTGAGTCTGGAGCAGACTCGGTGCAGCTCAGGAGAGCAACCCTCGCGTTTTGTGAGTCTGGAGCAGACTCGGCGCAACACTTTTGCACTTTGAATCTTCGTAGCGATTCGGTGCAAACACTTTGAATCTTGGTAGCGATTCAGTGTAATTTCAGAACTTCCGCACCTTGAATCTTGGTAGCGATTCGGTGCAAAGACTTTGAATTTTGGTAGCGATTCAGTGTAATTTCAGAACTTTCGCACCTTGAATCTTGGTAGCGATTCGGTGCAAACACTTTGAATTTTGGTAGCGATTCAGTGTAATTTAAGAACTTTCGCACCTTGAATCTTAGTAGCGATTCGGTGCAAACACTTTGAATCTTGGTAGCAATTCAGTGTAATTTCAAAACTTTCACACCTTGAATCTTGGTAGTGATTCGGTGCAAACACTTTGAATCTTGGTAGCGATTCGGTGCAAACACTTTGAATCTTGGTAGCGATTCAGTGTAATTTTAGAACTTCCGCACCTTGAATCTTGGTAACAATTTGGTGCAAACACTTTGAATCTTTGTAGCGATTCAATGTAATTTCAGAACTTCCGCACCTTGAATCTTGGTAGCGATTCGGTCCAAACACTTTGAATCTTGGTAGCGATTCAGTGTAATTTTAAAACTTTCGCACCTTGAATCTTGGTAGCGATTCGGTGCAAACACTTTGAATCTTGGTAGCAATTCAGTGCAATCACTTTGTAGCTTAGATAATAGCTCGGTGATATCTCAACACTTCTGCACTTTGAATCTTGGTAGCGATTCAGTGCAATCACTTTGTAGCTTCGATAACAGCTCGGTGATATCTCAACACTTTCGTACTTTGAATCTTGGCAGCGATTCAGTGCAATCACTTTGTAGCTTAGATAACAGCTCGGTGATATCTCAACACTTCTGCACTTTGAATCTTGGTAGCGATTCGGTGCAATCAAATCAACCCAAGTCCTCTCGGGGGCAATTGGCCAGTGAGCATCAAAGTCTCCCAGTGAGGATTAAAGTCTCCCAGTGAGCATCAAAGCCTCCCAGTGAGCATCAAAGCGTCTCAGTGAGCATCAAAGCCTCCTAGTGAGCGTCAAAGCCTCTCAGTGAGCATCAGAGCCTCTCGGTGAGCATCCAAGTCTCCAGTGAGCATCATGACCCCGACAGGCAAGTGCTGCCACAGGTACGTATCTCTTTTATAATTTACCCTACAAATTTGCATTTTCCATTTTTTGCAGAAAGGAAAGAAAGTTCAAGATAAACATCAGTGATAGAACAGATTGCAAGGCGGGACTGCAGTTAGAGAACACTGCATCTCACAATCGACATTGTAGTCAGAGAGTGCTACATCTCATAGTTCACACGGTAGTCAGAGAGTACTACGCACCTTGCAGATCGAATGGGGGTTAGCAGGGGAACTTCACAATTGAAGTTGTAGTCAGAGAATGCTGCTCTTCACATCGAGTTTGTAGTCAGAAAGTACTACATCTCCCCAAAGCTGCGCGAGCCGAGACGAGGCCAGCAGAAGCAAGTGAGGTTGCAGTTAGAGAACACTGCTCTTCACAACGAGGTCATAGCTAAAGAACGCTACATCTCACCAACACCTTATAGGTCGAGACGAGACCAGTAGGGACACATACATCAGAACAAATCATAGCTAGACAATGCTATCATTCACGACGTTCATCACTGAGCAGACCGAGACGAGACTTGCCAGGTGAACAATCAACAGCTCCTACGCAACGTTCAGAAGGTAAGGATTGCCTCAGGTACGTGTTTCTTTCCTTCTTCTTCTCTGAATTTTGGCCTTTCTTTTCTAAATTTTGGCTCACCTAGGTGTCTAGGCACTAGATTCTCCAAAATTGGGGGCAACTGTAGACACCGGGTCCTGAATCAGGTTTTAAAAGATGGTAGTGGCAATTTTGGGTCCTTGATGAATTCCTCCAAAAAAAAATAAATACATAAAATATGTAGGTGAAATTAAAAATAAAAAAAAAATTAAATAGGATTAGGTTAATTTAATTAGATAAATCAAAAATTAAGATTAGGTCAATTTAATTAGTTAATGTAAATTAATAATTAAGATTAGTTGATTAATTAGTTAATATTTTAGGATAATTAAAATTGAAAGAGGAAATAAATATAGGGTTTGATTAGATAAAATATATGTGAGATTAATTAAATTAAATAGGTATAAAAATATAGAGTGTTTAATTAATAGAGTGTTTAATTAGTTAGGGTGTTAGTTTAAGTAAACTAATTAAAATTAAAAAAAATTAAAAATGGAGGAAGTGATTAGGGTAACCAAACTTAACCTAATTTAGGGATATAAATAGAAAATGATAAGAAAACAAAGGGGGGCTCTCTCGGCTGGATGATGAAATGGAAAGGAAAAGAAAAATAAAAAAGAGAAGAAGAGAGAGCAGGCTCTCGGCTTAAGAACAAAAAAGGAAAAAAATTAAAGAAAGAGCAAGTGAGCACAAGAACAAACCAAATCAAAGGAAATAAAGAAAAGAGTGACAAAGAAGTGAAATAGAAAGAGGAAGAGAGCGAGAGCAAGAGCAAGACAGAGAAGGGCCGGCCATAGAAAGAAAATAAAAATAGAAAAGAGAGAGCAAAATGTGAGCACAAACCAAAGATCAAAAGGAAACCAAAATAAAGAATTGAAAGAATTAAAAGAAAGAGGAAATAAATAAGGAGTGAGGAACAAAACACAGAGAAGAGCCAAAACGCAGAGGACGACGCCGGCGGAGAAGAAAAAGAGAGGGAGAAAGGCGGGGCCTCCGCCGGAGTGGTACACGCGCCCCGCCGCACGACCGGCGAGGCCCGGACGAAGCTCCCCGTGCCAGCCGATCTCCACCACTCGCTGGCATCGGGGAGATCGGAGGAAACGGAGCCGGACGCTTCAAGGCGTTTTCCGGGGAAACAACAGCGCTGTTCGGCGCGTGACCAACGGGGACGAACTGCCGGTGACCAGACGAAGCTGATGGCGGTGGCGGTGTCTTCAACGGCGGCTCCGGTGACTCTCCGGCGAAGCTCCGACGGTAAGCCCCCTTCCCCTATTTTATATTATTATTATTATTATTATTATTATTATTATTATTATTTAATATTCTGTATTATTATTATTATTATTATTATTATTATTATTATTATTATTCAATGATATTATTATTATTATTATTATTATTTAATATTCTGTATTATTATTATTATTATTATTATTATTATTATTTTATGTTTAATGATATTATTATTATTATTATTATTATGGTTATTATTATGATTTGGTTTATTTATTTTTTAATGCTATTGTGTTATATTGATATTTTTATTGATAATGTTATTTAATTTATGTTTGTTATGTGTTATTTGCTATTATTTTGTCTTGTTATTATTGTTAGTTTTATTTAATTTAGTTTTATTTAATTTGTGTTTAATATTATTATTATTATTATTATTATTATTATTATTATTATTAGTATTATTAATTAGTTTACATTATTATTATTAATATTAGTTAGTTTACACTATTATTATTATTATTATTATTATTATTATTATTATTATTATTATCATTTATTAATATTCTGTTTTAATTATTTTATTATTATTATTATTATTATTACTTAATTTTCTGTTTCATTATTATTATAATTATTGTTGTTATTATTATATTATTTATTTTTCTGTTTTTATATTATTAGTTAATATTATTTATTATTATTGATTGTAATTATTATTGTGGTATTGTTGTTGATTATAATAATTATTGTTGTATGTTATTATTGTTATTTATGTGTTATTGTTAATATTATTTATTCTATATTATGATTTTTATTGATATTAGTATATTATCGTTATTATTATTATTGTGGTTTTATTATGGTTATTATATTTATTATCATGATTATTCATTGTCATTATTAATATTAATATTTTATCATTCCATCTGTTTATTATCATTTTATGTGTATTTATTTTGCATCATTATTATTATTTTCGTCATGTTATATTGTCACTATTATTGTTATTGTTATTATATTTATTATTATCATTATAATTATTTTCGTTATTATCATCAGTATTATTATTCATTTGTTTTCCGTCTATCTATCTATTATCATTATTATTTACAGTATTATCATTAACATCATTATTTTTATTTTCATTGGTCAGTTTAATTGTCATTTGTGCTTTTACAATCAATTTATTTTATTCTATTATTTATTTGTTTATTTATTTATTCAACTATTTATTTATTCATTCATTACTCACCGATACTAATTTCTGTTTTGACTGCAACCACGAGTGGCACGTGACTCGCCCACGGAGTTAGGCGAAGTATGGTCGGGATAAGTAGATTAGAATTTATTTATTTTGAAATATGTAATTATTATTTTATTCTTCTTTTATTTGCTAATGGTCTGTAATAATAAAAGATTTTTGACCGCGCTTAAAAAGAACCACCACATAAATGTTTCCTACTAAAATGAAATTCGTTAATAAAACTGGACCAATGTCCTGGTTTTCACCCCCAAAGCAAAGGTTTAAATTGATTTGAGAACTCAAAACTTTTCATAAAAAGTAATTAGGAATCAATATTCTCACCTAAAAGAATAGCCCGATTTATGTATGTATTTTTATCATTCTTTTATGGTTTCATATTTGTTTTCAGATAATTGTAATTATATTTTATTTACTGCTTTTTTTATACGTGCTTGTAATGCACTTTAATTTTATTGTATAATTTGCATGTGAGAGAAGAGATAAAATAATTGATCTTAAAAACCCATTCACATAATATTAACCAAAGGTATGAATAAGAGTGAGGTCCCGAACTCTCTCTGGTTTTGGGCCTCATAAGGTTAGAATTACTTTCCCGATGTTTTATCGGGTGGCGACTCCATGATCCTGCCTTATGGTAGCCCGATAGACGGTGAGGTCGTCTACACATGCTATTCATATCACATCATTATTCAGGTATTAAATTTATTATATGACTTAATAACACAAAGGACATTTTTAATTATCATATAACAAACACATATAAATTATAGTCTTATATACTTTGTACAATTTATCATAAAGAATATACTTTAGTTATCACTTCCTAATACATAAGGAATGTATTACAAGAATTATTTAATAGCATACAAATCATTGCCACTTTTATTACACTTATAAGAACGTCTTTCCCATTAAAATCTATCACAATTAATCACACTATTCACATATCATCTTTGGCTTACTTTTCTAGGGTGTGAATAAGCGGGAGAATGGCTAGCATCCCCAAAGGGAAGACTATATGGCATCCCCATAAGGAAGACTGACTGGCATCCCTATAGGGAAGAATAGCTGGCATCCCCGTAGGGAAGTATGTGAAGGAGACATGTAGTCTCTAAGAGAAGACACAAAACGGGTGTCAATGAATAAGTAGCTACATCTAGCTACCTGTAGGCATCCTATCTATCTATAACTTAAGTTTTCTAAGGAGGCCCTATTACTATTTTAGAGTTATTGTCGACCACATCATATGCATATAAGTTTACATCACTAGTCCATGTGCTGACACAAGGTCATACAGTCAATATAGATAATTCAAAGTGCATGTCAAATAATTCAGATCATTATTGTCAAGCAAACATTCTTTCATAGCACAATGGACTTTCACTGAGTTGTATAACTATTTTCATGAAACTTCTCATAACATATACATATATATAATTACTATATAATATTAAACATATAATAGTGAACTCTAATATAACTCTAGTCTTGATCATTTATACATGATCACACGTTCATGTCAAGTTCTTATCACAATCGATCAACAAATATATAACATTTGCATGCAAATTCTTTTATGACCTTATTGCATTCTTTCTTAATGTTTCGTGTATTTCAATATTATATGAGATCACATATTCATCAAGTATTATTTGACAATGTTAGGCAAAAACTTTAGTCTTACATTCACTGCACATAATCATACTTTCATTGTATACAATCAATAAAGCATATCATGTTATTTTCGGATTATATTTGGTATTATCAAGCAGAATATACACATATTTCTTCACTAATTCATCATATCACCAACCTTAATTACATATATCTTAAAGTAGAAATCATACATATATTCATCACATAACCCTAAACATGTGTTGGTAAAGTTTTGGGAACTTCCGGTGAAGTCGGGTTCAATTCGGAAAGAAAAATGCTAAATTTAAGCTGAAAATAGGTTCACACGGCGGTCAGACATTCCTGCCCGCCATGTGGGCCAATTATAGGGAAAATTTGGGGTTCCAGAATGTATTTACATGGCTGTTAGGAATTTTACACTGCGGCCAGGAAACCCTGACAGTTGTGTAAACCTATTCTGCCTCACTCTGCACAGGGTAGATTCTAGGTTCGATTTTGCACCGAGATTTTCACCTAGCTAGAGGCATTTCAGAGCAAAAGTGCCTTCTGTAAAAATTTGCTCCCATATATCTTAAGATTCCAATAGCATAAAATCCATATAATTTGGACTTATATCCTAAGAGATATGGCCTTGACATTCCAGTTTTTTCCGAAGCAATTTCTAGGGACAAAATTGTGTCCCAACTTTGAAAAATTTCTGGGAACGTTAGAGACATAATATGACCATACTTTCTTCATGAAATTTACTCTCCTAGATGTATAGTTTAACTATAATTTTCATTCATAACATTTGGATTAGTAGAACTCAAATATGGTTCAAACAACATGAATTGCTCCCATAGAGGGGACAAAAGTAGTACCTTAACTTTAGACTTAGTTTCGAAGGTTTTAGGTCAGAATTCAGCTCTTGGTCTCTTCTAGACATTTTTAGGATTGTCTTAAATTTTGTCTCCAATTGGAATCATCCAGTTTGGAGTTTTGTAGGCCAATTTATGGCGAAGATAAGGACACGGGGTCTATTGAAATTTTGACAGAGTTTCCCCTTAAATAGGTACATGCGAATCACACATTCTAGGCCCCATTAGAGACCACAACTAGTTCCAGACCACCAATTCACAATCAATTCACATCAATATCTATTCAAAATACACACATACATATGCACAAAAGAAATTAGATTCTCAAACCTCAATTATTGCTCTGTTCCCTTCAAGCTTGCTCTTTCTTCTCTTCTATCTCCTTCCTCTTGCTTCCGATTGCTTCTCCCACTAAAATCATCATAGGCTTATATTAACATCTTTATTTAACCTTAATTTTCTAGCCCTACTAAATTTGAGATAGAAAAGTAGAAGAAAACCTAATATTTCCCTTACCTTTGCTAGAAATTTACAATAAAACTTGGAGTAAGTTTCCTTGGATTTTACTTGGCTTAAGAGGGCAGATTTTTAAAGAGGAGTTTCCTTGGATTTTACTTAGCTTAAGAGGGTAAATTTTTAAAGAGGTTTTTGTAAGATTTTAGAGTAAAGAGATCTGGGTTTCTCCCTTACAATTAGCTGGCCATTCATGGCTTAAATTAGCCATGTATGAATTATCTTCACTTCTCCTTACTTTTCTAGAAATTGTGTAGGTGTCCTTACTTCATTAATTGGCTCATCTCTCCACTTTGTCATTTAGTGCTTTTTCTCTTATTAATTCATACATTCCACTTGTAATTAATTCTAATTCATATATTGACACGTAATATTTATGTTTATAAAATTTAGGCTATGATTAATAGAAAATCACATGGGCTTTATACTTGAAATAATCAAGAAAATTTTCAATTAAATTGCTTAAAAGATTAATAAAAACACAAATAAGAGGAGTGGCAAAACAATAAAACACACTAAAGAAACACACCAAAGAAACAGTTCCCCCCCCCCTCACACTTAACTTGTTCAGTGTCCCAAATGAACAAAATAAAAACAATAAAAGAGAAAGGGAAGGAAACTGCCCTGAATTGTGCGAAGGGAAAAGAGTGTCATGGCTCGTCATGGGAAATTCCCATCACGGAGATAGTCCCATATCTGCTCGATTTATACTTGTTGGTTGTTCAAGGTCTGCTCCAATCGATGTTGTGATGCTAAAATGAGTTATTGGTTGACCATTTTGTACACAAAATAATATCATGAACCCGAGCATCACTAGCACTTGCTCTAGGAAAGACATTAGAGCTGAGTAGTTAAATTAACAATCTATATCTAATGTCGATCCCACGAATAGGTAAAGTATTTTTGAAATTTGATGAATTCCTGCTCACTACATAATGCAAACCAAGCAACTGTCTAGCTTCACGTAAATTAAAATGTGGGTCAGATAGAATTTGCTCACCTTGAGGTTCATAGATATAGCCATGATCTGGTAAATCAAGAATTTCAGCTAAGAGCCTAGCATCAAACTCAATCAACTTACCTTTAACATAAGTTTTAACTTGACTCTGACACTCAGTTTTAAATTTAAAATTAGCATAAAATTCTTTAACAAGCCTAGGGTAATAAGCGCCACGAAAATCTAAAATTCTTTCCCACCCTAATACCTTAAATCCATCTCTTAATTTGAATTGGTTATCAATGTCAGGCTGAATTGTTTTCTCAACTATAAGCTTAGAATTTTGGTGAGCATGAAACCAATCCGTATTGTCTTGGGAAGTAAATCTTAAGGTATCAAAAGAGGTGGAGGAAATAGATGTTTTACATTTTTGTCTAGTGCTTGATTTAGGCATTTTATAAAACACGTGAAGGGCAATGTGTGTGTGAGATAATTGTATGAAATTGTAACTAACCTCAAACACCCAAAATCAACTACAACAAAAAATAGCAAAACACATAGCAGATAACAGAAAAGAAAATGAGTCAGGCATAATGAAAATATCAGAGAAATGAAAGAACGAAGAAGAAAGTAGAATGGAAAAAAATATAGGGTGACAGTTAGGAAGATGAACACATAAGAAGCTAATTAAAGAAGATAAGGAGAGATCTTACTTTACTTGGGTTTTTGACGTTGTGAATCCCTGTGGAATAAGCATTGAAGAAACTCATATGAAGAGAAAAATAAAGTTGATATGAGAGAGGAAACAGAGCACTGGAAATAAAATGGGCAAAAAGAAATGAGCAAAATGTCGTCGGGCCCCTATTATTATAATACCACTGTAATTTCATTTGAACAACTCACAATACATTTCATGGGTGTAACCCGTGAAATCCATTGTGACAAAAATTATTATTATTATTATTATTATTATTATTATTTTGATAAATAGCAAAAAGAAAGAAAACATAAAAAAAACTTCCTACTTCTAATGCTGATTTATGGATTTTTTTATATATATTTTTTTTAGAGAAAATAAAACACCTAGACAATTATGAAAAGCAAAATGAAAGCAATAAAAATAGGAAATAAAATAAAAGAAAATTGATCGGGTTGCCTCCCGAAAAGTCATTAGCTAGACATTGTGAATATGCTCAATTTGATTCTTGAAATTAGAGAGTGGTCAAGTGATCATCATAATTGCCACCCTCATATCGTTTTGCTCTCTGTCCATTGACCTTGAACGTGTCACCATTTGCTTTTCGAACTTCAATTGTACAAAACGGAAGCACCGCAACCACCTCAAACGGACCATACCATCTAGACCGTAATTTACCTGGAAAAATTTTTATACGTCAGTTATAAATTAAAACTTTATCACCAACCTGAAACTCATGAGATAAAATGCGCCTATCATGCCAAAGTTTCGTCCTCTCCTTATACAACTTCGCATTCGCATATGCTTCATGACGGAATTCATCCATCTCGTTAAGCTGTAACAGCCTTTGTTCACCTGCATCTTGCATACTAAAGTTAAGGAATTTCAAGGCCCAATATGCTCTATGTTCTAATTGGACAGGAAAATGACAAGCTTTTCCAAATAATAACCGATAGGGGCACATACCAATTGGGGTTTTAAAGGCTGTTCTATAAGCCCATAATGCATCATCTAATTTTAATGACCAATCTTTCCTTGATGCACTTACAATATTCTCTAAGATTCCCTTTAGTTCTCTATTGGAGATTTCAACTTGTCCACTAGTTTGGGGATGGTAAGGGGTAAAAACTTTATGAGTTACTCCATACTTAGAAAGCAGGGCATCAAATTGCTTATTATAAAAATGTGTTCCACCATCACTAATAATGGCTCTAGGTGTAACAAATCTAGTGAATATGTTCTTTTTAAGGAATTTCACTACTACTCGAGCATCATTAGTGGGCAGTGCCACTGCCTCCACCCACTTTGACACATAGTCCACTGCAACTAGAATAAATTGATTGCCAAAAGATTTAGGAAAAGGTCCCATAAAGTCTATACCCCAAACATCAAAGATTTCACAAACAAGTATATTATTTAAGGGCATATCATGCCTTCGGGAGATAGTACAACTCCTTTGGCATTGGTCACAGGACTTAACAAATTGGACTGCATCTTTAAAAATTATAGGCCGATAAAAACCTGACTGAAGAACCTTAGCAGCAGTTCGATTGGGGCCAAAATGCCCACCCACTTCCTTAAAATGATAGTGTTCTAAAATGGCATGAATTTCTAAATGTGGAATGCATCTCCTAATAATTCTACCAGCACATATTTTAAATAGATAAAGATCTTCCCATAAGTAATATTTAACATCAGAAAGGAATTTCTTCCTTTGCTGATATGATAAATCAAATGGTAAGATATTACCTGCTAAGTAGTTCACATAGTCTTATACCATGGGAATTCAGAAACCGTGAATAACTGCTCATTAGGAAAGGTTTCTCTTATCATCCCTTCCTAAACCCTGACCTGCGATCCGATCTCCAAACTTGATAAATGATCCACAATCAAATTTTTAGAACCCTTCTTATCATGTATCTCAAGGTCAAATTCTTGCAAAAGTAGCACCCACCTAATCAGCTTCGGTTTGGCATCCTGTTTGGCAAACAAATATCGAAGGGTAGAATGGTCAGTGTAAATAATAACTTTCGACAATATTAGATAAGAGCGAAATTTATCAAAAGCAAAAACTACGGCTAACAACTCTTTTTCGGTTGTGGTATAGTTTTTCTGTGCGTCATTTAGAGTTCTGCTAGCGTAGTAGATAGTCTTAAAATTCTTTTCCTTCTTTTGTCCAAGGACTGCCCCTACATCTGTATCACTTGCATCGCACATTAACACAAAAGGTAAAGTCCAATCAGGAGCAATAATAATAGGAGCATTAATTAATCTTTCCTTTAACAAATTAAAAGCTTTTTCACATGCATCAGAAAAACTAAAATCTGCATCCTTCATCAATAAATATGTAAGTGGCTTAGCTATCTTTGAGAAATCTTTTATAAACCTCCTATAGAACCCAGCATGTCCTAAAAAAGTTCTTATGGCTTTAGCAGAATTTGGTGGAGGTAGTTTCTCAATCACCTCCACCTTAGCTGGATCCACCTCAATCCCTTTTTCAGACACTTTATGACCGAAAACTATGCATTTATTGACCATAACTTGACACTTTTCCCAATTTAAAACTAGGTTAGTATCCTTGCACCTACAAAGAACTTTTTCTAAATTTTTCAAACATGTATCAAAAGAAGACCTAAATACTGAAAAATCATCCATAAAAATGTCAATGCAATCTTCTAACATGTCAGAAAATATAGCAGTCATATAACGTTGAAAAGTAGCAGGTGAATTATAAAGGCCAAATGGCATGCGTCTATATGCAAATGTCCCATAGGGGCATGTAAAAGTGGTTTTTTCTTGATCCTCAGGAGCTACAGGAATTTGCATATAACCACAGTACTCATCTAAACAACAATAATATGCATGTCCAGCTAGCCGTTCTAACATCTGGCCAATAAAAGGTAAGGGAAAGTGATCTTTTCTAGTGGCATCATTTAATCTCCTATAATCAATGCGCATGTGCCAACCAGTGACCTTCCTAACAGGTATCAATTCATTTTTCTTATTTTGCATAACAGTGGTTCACCACTTTTTGGGTACTACTTGCACAGGGCTTCCCCAAGTACTATTGGAGATAGGATATAATACCTGCGTCGAGAAGCTTGAGTACCTCCTTTTTTACTACCTCTTTCATGCTGGGATTGAGGCGTCTCTGGGGATATACCACGGGCTTGAATGTTTCCTCCATGAAAATTTGGTGAGTGCAGATGGTTGGGCTAAGCCTTTTCAAGTCAGCTATTGTCCAGCCAATTGCTTGTTTGTGCTTTCTCAATATCTTTAGAAGTTTATCTTCTTCATCACCTATCAAAATTGAAGAAATAATTACTGGCAACTTAGAAGGAGGTTCAAGAAAAACATATTTAAGATTAAAAGGTAGAGGTTTCAAATCCAAATCCGGGGTTTATTCCATGGATGACTTCGTTGTGGGTTCCAATTGTCGCCCTAATTCTTCAAAAGGCTGACTTCTTATCCAAGAGCACGTTTCACCGGCTTCCTCATCTACTTCCAAATCTTAATCATAATAATTTGAAACCTGCATATTATCAAAACTCTCTTTGGCCAACAAATCAATGATATCTTTACTTTATATGAAATGACATGAATCAAATTTAGAAGGATTTTTAAGAGCATTAAAAACATTAAAGGAAATTTCTTCATCTTGAAGCCTGAGAGTTAATTTTCCTTCTGCAACCTGTTGCCAAAAAGGGTCTTCCTAAAAGAATCAGTATTTGGCTGTCCGCCTCCATATCGAGTACAATGAAATCTACAGGAAAAATAAATTTGTTAACTTTGACCAAAACATCTTCCACTATCCCATGTGGATGCTTAATGGATCTATCTTCTAATTGGAGTATGACATTAGCGGGTTTAGGCTCTCCCAATCCTAATTTCCTAAAATAGATAAAGGCATAAGATTAATACTTGCACCCAAATCACATAAAGCTCTATCAAAATCAAAATTACCAATAGTGCAAGGAATAGTAAAACTCCCTGGATCTTTCATCTTAGGTGGCAATTTCCTTTGTAAGATAGCAGAGCATTCTTCGGTGAGGTGGACAGTCCCAAGATCTTCAAGTTTTCTCTTATTAGAAAGTATTTCTTTCAAGAATTTTGCATATGTTGGCATTTGCTGTAGTGCTTCTGCAAATGGTATATTGATGTGCAACTTCTTGAAGACATCTAGAAACTTTGAGAATTGCCTTTCCAAATGTTTCTGTTTTAACCTTTGAGGGAATGGAATGGTAGGTTGTGCGGGTGGTACATTAGGATTAGCAAAAAGTCTTGGTGTTATCCTCTCTTCTTTCTTATTTTCATCATTAGAAGATGCAGCGTGTCCGCTCTTAGGAATTGGGTCAACTAGCTCTTTTCCACTTCGCAATGTGATAGCATGCAGTTGTTCTTTTGGATTGGCTTTAGGCTGACTAGGCAATGTACCTTGCGCTCTCTCAGTCAAGATATTAGCCAACCTGTTAATTTGTGTCTCCAACCCTTTAATAGCAGCTTCTTGATTCTGAGCTCTTGTCTCCTGCATATTCAATCTTGTTTCTGTGGTAGAGATGAACTTAGTTAACAACTCCTCCATATTCGGTTTCCTCTCCCCTTGAGGCTGAAATCCTAGGGGTATTGGTGTATTGTTCCTGGTATTGGGGATTTGAACTGAAGGGAGCTCCATTCGCTGCATATTCTGCTGGTTGCTCCAAGAAAAATTGGGATGATTTTGCTAACAAGGATTGTATGTGTTCGAGTATGGGTTTCCTTGAGCACTGTTCCAATTACCCACAAAGTTAGCAGATTCATCAAGTGTAAATGAATTTATTACTGGGCATTCATGAGCAGGATGATTTCCTCCACAAGATCCACATGGTGCTGATCTGGTGAAATTCATAAAACTATCAAATTTCTTGGACAAATTTTCTACTTGTGCAGTAAGAGCAACATTGTCTTCAATTGCATACAGCCCTGCTGATTTGCATTGCCTTCCTTTCTTCCATTTGCAATTGCTGCTCATAGCCATTTCATCCAAGATTTCATATGCTTCAGCTGATGGTTTCTTCAATAGACTCCCTCCTGCAGCTGCATTAACAAGTGATTGATTAGTTTCATTTAAACCATTATAAAAAGTTTCAACTAGAGCCCATTTACCAAAACCATGATGTGGGCATTTTCGGACCAATTCAGTAAATCTATCCCAAGCTTCTCCAAAGCTTTTCATCTCAGATTGTAAAAATGAAGATATCTCATTTCTTAACTTAGTGGTCTTGGATGGGGGAAAGAATTTACTAAGAAACTTCATTGCTAATATTTCCCATGTAGTAATGGATCCAGGTTCCAAAGAATCTAACCAATCAGCTGCCTTGTCTCGCAGTGAAAAGGGAAATAACCTTAGTCTAATAGCATCATCAGATATACCATTATACTTGAAAGTGTCACATAATGCAAAAAACTTGGCTATGTGTCTATTGGGATCCTCACTTGCTAGACCACCAAACTGAACTCTAGATTGAATGAGCTAAATCATTCCATGTCTATTCTCAAAATTGTTAGCTGCAACAGGTGGACGTACAATGCATGAGTCAGCGCCACTCAGAGAAGGAGTAGTGTAGTCAATTATAGGCTTTGTAGGATCATCCTGTGGATTTTCCATCTCTTCAATCTCTAAGGTAGGCTCTTCTTCTTCAGAATCTATGGTTGTTGAAGTTGAATCAGTTGCCCAAGCTTCTATAGCAGCAGCGTCTTTAATCTCGTTAGTTTTCTTCTTTGTCCTGCGAGCAGTCTTTTCAATTTCAGGATCAAAAAGTAAAGAATCAGAATGCTTAGTTCTAGTGATCATACACAAACAAACTCAATTAAAATAACAAAATAAAATATATAAAAATACGATAAAAAAATAATAACAGAATGAAAAAGTCTAAAATAACTAGAATTCTTAATTCTAATATTGCTAGAAATATTGATTCCCCGGCAACGACGCCAAAAACTTTACACGGGCAAAATAAACTAAATTTAAGAGCAAGTGTACTCTATCGGTGCAAATAGTAAAGGATGGTAAGTCCAGATATCGTCCTCAGGGAACAACCAAATAATTACTAAAACTTTAGAATTCTTATGTTATTTAGACAGACAATATTTGAGGACGAAACTAAGTTAAACTATGCTAATAAATGCCTAATTAATCTAACACTAATTTCAAGAAGAGAATTAACAAATATGATGAATGTTAGGACTTAGGTTTCACTTAACTTCTCAACTATGTAATTTTCCAGATTATTATGCAAAAGAATGATATTTAATATGAGATGGTGATTTCTCCCAAAATTAATCAAAATCCAATGATCATGGTATTTAGACCCTAATCTCAATTTAATTCTTCCAATTGATCAAGTAAAAGAACTAAAATTAGAAAGCATTAAGTTCAATGGAAAAACCTTGATAAAAATCAAAAACCACAAGGACAAAAATAAGTTTGATCATACATATTTTCAATCCAGGTTATGTTTCATTTGATCCACCAATTAATCCAATTGGTCAAGTAAATTAATTGATTGAGTTCATGTTGAATTGATCAATTCCAACAAGCATTAATCACAATAAAAACATAATTTCAAACCATAAAATCAATCTCATGCATAAAACCCAAAATAATTTACATAGTTTCGAAGCCAAGATCCACCATAACCCTAACTATGGAATTAGTTCATAATACAATTAAATCCCAAATCACAACTAAAATCGATCAAGTTCATCATAATAGCCAAAGAAAAATTAAACAAAATAAAGAAAGAGAAAAGAAGAAGAAGAACACGATGGAGAGCAGAGGACTGGCCACCAGTGGTTTCAGAACAAAAGAAAGAGGAAGAACAGAGTTTGGGTTGGCCACCAGCGGGTTTGCTTCTCCAATTACTCTGTTGTCGCAATCTTCAATTGTCCCGTTTCTTTTATGTTTTCCTCATGTTTTTCTCTCTTAGAATTAGGTTAAGATATTTCTCTTGGAATGTGCAACCGTCCCCTTTTTTATCCCTTCTTAAGAGTCCCACTTGAATTAAAGATCTGTCGAAATAACGAATTAAAAACACATTCAGATAACTGACCAAAGCTGTGACCAAAGCTGGGTCTTGCTTTGGTCTAAGCTTTTGTCATTTAATTTTCCTCAACCAAAGCTGATGCTTGCTTTGGTTCCATCTTTGGTAAGCTTCTGCCCTTTCCGTGAGTTTCTTCCTCAAGAATTGCTCTTGACCAAAGCTGGACCTTGCTTTGGTTGTAACTTTGGTCGCAGCTTTGGTCAGCTGCTATCCCCTTAAGCAAACTTCTTTATAAAAATTGTTTTGAATCACCTAAATCAAACACAAAACACATAATTAACACATGAACATAATCATTCAAAATAAATGTAAAAACATCAGAAAAACCTACATTAAATTAACAAAATAACATTAAACTTAAACAAAAACAACCTAAACAAACTATAAAAATACTATAAAACCACATCCTAACATAAACTAATTAAACCTAAACAGATGGAGGATTTTAGTTTGTTTTAAGGTTTTATGTCAGCATTATGGTATAGTGCCTTCTCTAGAGCTCTTTAGTAATTTTTTCTTATTTCCCATTAGGATGATTTAAAGGATTACTTCTACTTTAAAGGCTGGAAGGATAAGAAGCTTTTTGCTTTGCCTAAATATTTAAAGGGCTTCAAAGAGAAGTACTTGCTAATCAGAGCCAAGGAAGGTTTTGGCATTAGTTTGGTATGATCAGAGAAAGCAATTAGCATGGATGACTTGGTATTCGATCTCCCTATGTTCTAGAAGAACATAAAAAAAATTACTTTTAGCAATGGAGTAAAATGGAGGACCATTTGATTTAGTTATTCTTTTGAGTACCCCAGAGGATACTCATTTTAAGAGGAATAAAGAGGCAGAGGGTAAGTGTAGACACTAGATCCTGAGGTGGCTTTTGTCAGAGTTACCTAACAAGGAAGTCTTTTCTCTTACAAAGATAAGGAAGTGAGGAGTCCAAGGTCTCTCTATGTTTTCAAAAATGATTTTGGGCTTTCGGGCTTCGCAAATCGGTTGGTAGAGGTAAGAGACTCAATTTTGGGGACAAAGGTCAAATCACACCCATGAATCACCGAGTCCTGCCCATGACCTGATTCATACCCCACTTGTTGTGACTTACTGTAACACCCTTATTTCACTTATACTATACGTACACTTAGCTTGCTTGAGCGATTGCCATGATTATCTGAAGTACGACTATTATCAGTTTACTGCTAAATCGAGTAAATTTGTTTTACTACTTGCATAACCCCACGTATTTCCATAGTCCAAGTTGTGCACCCTTCTAATCACTCAAGTTTATTTCTTTTAATATCCTCTGTATAACTTTTGCTAATTGACCTATAATTGTCTTATTTACTATTCACTTGGTCAGCATTTCGGCAATATAACGGCTATAAATATACAACCTATTCTCCTGTAACCCAAACAATTCCATAGCCTACAAGGGCATAACAATTCATACATGACAATATATCCTTATTATAATCTCAAACATGTCATTCTTCACACTTATACCATACTTGTCTGAAATACTTAAAACATTCATACCAAGCTTATACAATCCATTAATCATAACTAAACTCTTTAATTAATTTACATATACGTTCCATATATACATAACCAAATATCATTCAGAATTTGCTTGTAAACCTATTCTCAATATCTCCCTGTATGCTTGCTTTAAGCTTCTAAATCGTACCTACACGCATTTATATAAAATTACATGCTGAGCATTTACTATACTCAGTGGTGGATACATATCCAAGATTTTCCATAATTAATTCATGAATTCAAACATACACAAGGGCATATATGCTAGTTCAAGTATTAACATAATTAAATCTAACCAATTATACCAATGTCAATTATATTACCATTGTTAACATTATCATTATGCACATTTTTATTATGCACAATATGTTTGCCATCCTTATTATTATTAAGCATTCATTTCATCTTCATGTCCATATTTCTTAAATAATTACACTTATTAACTGTAATTCTCATCAAATTACAATTTACTTCCCTTTAACAAATACATTATAAACAATTCACCTTTTAATCCTTTAATTCCATTCAATTTACGATTTGTCCTTCATTATCACTATAATTACAACTATGCCATTTCTTTACTACACTTTACACTGAACTCATTATTATCATGTAAAATTTCCATTTTACCCCTATTTCTTTTTATCTTTTCAATTTATCCTTTATCACTTAATTTTCTCTTTTTAGCACTTATTCACTCACTTTAATACATTTGCATTATTTTGCACTATTTTGCCCCTAGTATCAATTTAGGTAGAAATCCGTATCGCATATACAAGTCGTGGACCCTATGGCCCCATAGGTCCACTACACCATAAAGTGACCCCAAAGGACCACTCATGCACTGTCACCATAGTTATTGCACACTATAAACACTATATCACTATGGTAGACCATCATTTGTAACACCCTATACCTGTAAATGGTACGGATATTGGATGTCACAACACTACACTGAAATACACTATAATACATTTATCAGATTCAGTGGAATTTTTTTTCAACAATAACATTCATACAAATACAATAATATAATAGACATAGTGACACACAATTCATATACCTATCCTATACAATCTCATGTTCATCCATTGCAGTCGTATACATGCCATGCCTATACCTTTAATCCTTGCCGTCGAATATTCTTTCGATCATCAGTAAACCTCGGCCACTACCACTTATTTTCTTTTTATAACCTGCATGCAGTAACCACACTATGTGCTGAACATTAAAAATGCTCAGTGGTGGATACATATTCTAAATTTTCCATGACTAATTAAATATATACATGCATGAGCACACAAGTATTTTCTTCATTTCAACTATATGTACATCAATTCTTTTAACTTTTACTTAATTTACACTTTATTTCAATATTTAAGATAAATCCTTAACTTCAGTCATTATCGCTATATCTTATGTAACATTCTGTAACAACATTTTAATTTTACCATTTTAAATAATAGTTTCATTATCTCATTATTCTGTTGACCTTAATATTCACACCATTATATTCAATCGGTTAATTTAATAAACAATTACAATAACAATCATTGTATTTGTCAGTTTTCTTCATTTTTATTCATAACTTATTCACTCAGTTACAGTATATATTTGGGTACAGTACTAGCTATTGAATTATTCATTAGGGCAGATATTGTTCTCTGATACTTTCATTATTCATTTCTAGTCATACTAAGCTTTTTATATTTTATATTCATATTACTATATTCCTTTTAAATCATTTCTTTTACAATGCCATTATTATAGTTGTAATTTAATCACAATATATTCATACAGTTTTATCTATTTAATTTTAAATATATACATTTATTTTATTACTTTAATTGGATAACCCTAAAACTCTAATTCATTTTACATTACATAACATTTTTCTAATAATTCTAATGACTTCATTATCATTATCAACATTATTTTTACCGTTGTCAATTCTTTAAGTAAACTCAATTTGTTTCTTTAATTTAACTACACAGATCTAAATTCATATACATGTTTTCCCTAATCAATATCAATAATCCTTTATTACCACGATGAAAATTTTCGCTCGTTTACTGATACTAATATTAGTCATCTATTTTTCTTACATTTAATCCTATTGTCATCTTCATAGCATTAACATTAACTATAATATTTCTATTGATATTAACATTAACATGAATATTGATGTTATCACAAATATTAATATTAACATAAATACCATTATTAACAATAACATTAATATTATTTCACTATTAGTGTAATATCATTATTTTCTCTATTGTCAATTCATTATACAATTAACATTCATATTACTTGTCAATTACCTTTTAATCCCTTATTTTATATTAGTATTGATAAATTACATTTAAGTCCCTAGACGTTCACTAATTTACAGTTTTGTCCTTCACTTTTCACTTATTTACAATAATGCCATTAATTAACTTATTATCATATTTATTTTATTATTTAATAGGAAATAGTCTTTACTTTAAATCATTTTATACAATTAGTACCCTTAAAAATATATATTTGCATTTCGGTCCCTTAACTATGGCGTAACTACAATTAGGTCCTTAAAATATGCCACATTTGCATTTATGTCCTCCAACTATATCATATTTACATTTAGGTCCTTAAACCTTTGGTAAATTATAATTGTACCCCTAACTTTCTCATACTTACAAAATTGCCACCAATTTATCTTATTTACTTATTTAATCCATTAATTAACATGCAAATTACCATTTAGTCCTAAAATTACCATTATCATGCCAAATTACACTTAAGTCCTTAAAATGTGACTAAATTACATTATTAACCCTTATTTAATTTATTTATGAACCAAATTACCATTTTACCCCTAAACTTCTTATTTCTTTCAATTAAATCCTTTTTCACTTCAATTTCCATTTAAACTTCAAATTGATCATTTTAATTCCATTTTTATCATATTGTCTCAATCTTTTACGTAATTACCAATAAGTTTTTAAAATACTACTTTCAAGTCAAATATCATTTAAATCCTTATCCTATCTTATCTTATCTTATCTTATCTTATCTTATCATATCTCATCCATATCTTATCTTTTCCTTATCTTATCTTATCTTATCTTATCTTAATACTCATCTTATCTTATTTTATTTTATCACTTATCTTATCTTATTACTTATTTACCTATATAACCATTTAATTATCCATTTTTCCATTATTACCTCATTTGTTTTCACTGTATTTCTCAAACAATCCCATTTTAATCGATTTTCCTTAATTTCCCCCTAGTATAATTTCAGTAGAAATCTCCAAATTGGATACACGAGACGTGAACCCTAGAGGTTCAATACATTTTAGAGGGACCTCGGAGGACCACCCCTACATTTCATGGTTCAATACATTTTAGAGGGTCCTAGGAGGACCACCCCTACATTTCATTTCATTTGACATTTCAATATTTCAATACATATCAATCAGTTCAGTAGGACTGTCATTGGCCTACAATATGTGAGACGTCATGATCACCACCACGGTGTAGTGTTCCTATAGTTAGCCAACTATATCTTAAGCTACATTTAACCACCAGACTACTACTAAGGGCATTAATCTTTCCACTTATCCATTATTAAGTTACAATATACATTATCAATGGAACATAACCATACCATTCCATTCTTTTTACATCAAATCATCTGTAAATCACTTAATCATTCCAATTTAGCTTCAATTATGCCATGACATAAATTAAATATAACTCATTGTATACTTTTCATCATAAACATAATGTTACATTCCATGTAAACACATTCATTTTCCATTCTAAAGTTGTTAATTAAATTACTATATACTCGATTTTTATTCCATTAACATTTTATACCCTTAATTTTAATAAATCATCAAATAACATTACATTATTCTTATATATACCATTCGGCCAAGGTGGAATTCTTTCACCATAAATTACTTTCATCCCATTTATCACTAATTTAGTTAAATTTCATGTTAATTAACCTAGTTATACCTTAAAATAAAATTATATCATAAAATATTCATTTATACCCTTAAGATTATCATTTGGCCATGTCATTACATATTCATTAAATTTATTTTTCTTTTTTTTAAACATTAAATTAGCTAGATCTCATGTCAAACATTACGAATATACAATTTATATGCATTAAATATCAAAATATACCATGGTAACCCATAGGTATACCATTCGGCCAAGCATTTATTTTTCTCTTCCAATTTATTTTTCATTCATTTATCACTTAATTAGCTAGATCGCATGTTAATAAGTTTAAATATACAATTATATGCCATTAGATCATAGAGTATACCTATGTATACCTAAACATACCATTCGGCCTACATGTTGTCCATGATATAAACTTTATTTCTTTTCATTTTAATCATTCAAAATCTCATTTTTAACCTTCCTAAAGATAACTATATGGTTTGATTCAATTAAACATACATATTTCACATACTTTATGTTTAAATATAACTAAAAATCATGCTTTTAACATGGAAAATGAGGATATTGTATCCACTAGCCTTATTTTCTTATTCTTCACATCTTAAACATGCTTCCATAGCCTTGGCTCCTTAAAATATCATCACTTTCCATATATTCCTTAAGTGGCCGAATATAAACATTAAAGAAACCACCATAAATTTACTTCCTTTTTGCAATATAATTACATAAACATACTCTAAACATCCTAAAATTCCTATTTGAACCTTTAAACCAATTTAAAAACATCAAATTTACATGCCTCTATTTGACGCAGAAACTTTTTCACTTATTTCTCCCACTTATTTCACTTCAAATGAGATTTAGAGGCCACCGTCATTGAAAAGAGAGGCTGAAAATTACTTGGGAAGTTTGGATTTGGTGGGAACCATGGAAGAGGAAGAGTTCAATTCGGCCAAGGAAGAGAGGGAGGAGGCTACTAGATTTCTAGGGATTTCTTTAGACAAATATGGTTTAGGGGGTTTATATAGCTACCTTAATGGATTGGCCTTGGTCCAACAAAGTTGGGCTAATCATACTTAAGCCCAATTAGGTTTTAAGCCCATTTTCCAACCCAAAATGATTTTTTTTATCACTTTTTAAGCTCTTACCAAAATAAGTTCCATAATTCTTAAAAAATATAATTTAGCCTCCACATAAAATTTCAACTTAATAGGAGACCGTTTCTCGGTCTGGAAATTTCTCACCAGTCTGATAACTTAATTTTCTATTTCATCGTAAATTTTTTTTTTCATTACCATTTTATTCTCCATAATATTTCAAGCAAATTCATGCTTTCATATAATTTTTTTGAGGTCCATAGCATCATTTAGAGTTCAGTCAAACCTTAGTCAAACTAATCAAACTAAAGTCAAACTAGTCCGACCGGTTTGATTCAATAATTGAATCGGTTCGGTTCACTTTTCAACCGTAAACTTCCTTCTTGCCCTTACTAGCTCATTTGACCTTAGTTTCATCTCATTCAGGGTCCAATTTCAATCCGGTTCGATTCATCCATTTTTCAGTGTTACCATAAAATTACTTTTTCACTACCAAACTATTCTATACACTATTTTGAGTCTATCTATGCATTCAGATAACTTTTTAGAGGTCATTTACTATCTTTAAAGTCTCAGTCAAATTTTGGTCAAACCTATTACTATTTGAATCGAACTAGTGGCTTTTATTCTTTTTGACTTTTAGGGACTTTTTTTACCTCATTTTCACTCCACATTATACCACTAGATTCCTTATAACTTGTATTTTGCAATGATCCAATAAAATATTTTGCTCTTTTGGGTTCCCGAGAGGTCACCCATCCCTGAGTTTCTTTGGCCCGAGCACATTTAACCTTATAACTCCACTGAATTTCAAGGCATAATTACAGGTATTTTCACACCCAAACCACACTATGCATTTTACAGAATTTATTGATCGATACTATACTAGTATTCAAGCCATCACATGCCAACTATGGCAAATTTGGGCCATTACATCATTAGTTTACCCAAGCGAGTCACCATAACTCGCATCGTGGTATGGTATCTCTATGGCTAGCCAATTATATCATGAACTAAATTTGACTACCATACCACTAAGGGCAACTGTATTATTCATTTTTATTCACTTTCCAATATGCAATTTGTAACGTGCGCCGGACCCCTTCAGTTCTTGGAGACCCGCCTTTAGGGCTCGAGAGGGTTTGCGTCTTTTGATTTTGGGCAATCATGAGATATTTTGGAGTCACCACCTAATTTACAAGAAATTGGGAAAGTTCATCTAACCTCGGGGGTCTAAACTAGAGAAAGATTCGAAACTTTACTCTTATTAATGCCTTGCTTAATTATAAATGGGTTTTTAATTTTAAATTTCTATCTCTTTTCTTAAACGGTCATGCATAAAAAAATAAAGCACAAATTAAGTACGAGAGAAAGCAGTAAAGAAAGCGGCAAAATAAAGCAAGCTTCAAAAATAAAGGAAAGATAAAATTGGGACAAAATACAATCCTCCAAATAAAAAGGTATTAAAATCTGGGAAAAAAGTACAATCCCCCAAAATAAAATCAAGCAAAATAAAAATAAATAAATAAATAAACCAAATGAATAAATAAACATTCATAAATCGGGACATTATTTAGGATAGAAACATTGGTTCCTTCATATTCACTTTAGAAAATTGAAGAGTTGTTTTGGTATACTTTGGGGAAAATCGGCATGAGTGATCCCATTTTAAGAAAATTAACTTTTCCTTTTTAAAGTGAATTTTTAATAGTTGAAATTAGGACATTGGTCCCATTTTATTAGAAAACCCAAATTTATTAATATAAACTTTTGTGATTTTTTTAATTAACGTGCATAAAAAATAAATAAACTTATTAGAAATTACATAATAAAATAATGAATAAATACAAAAATGATAAAAAATAATAAACAAGACAAATCCGACCAAGAAGGTGTGTTCAAATCTCCACACGTTGCCTAGCGCGCGAGCCGATTTCGGCCTTTTTTTTTTCAAAACTCACTTTTTTTTCTTAAAATAATTTTTTAAAATATTTTTAAAACACATTTTATTTACTTTTAATAAATCAATTTTGACAAGGAAACCATCACTTCTAACTTTCATTTTTTGCCTAAAAATAGGCATACTTAATTTTATCATTGGGTAATCCTGATCTGGGCTTTCTCGGGCCCCAGTGTCTGCAGTTGCCCTCAATTTTGGGGAGGCTAGTGCATGGGTACCTAGGTGAGCCAAAATTAATAAAACGGAAAGAAGCGCGTACCTGAGGCGGCCCCCTTCCAGCTGCTCCCTGGAGAACAGTGCTGTGATTTGAATTGCGAATGTTATTAATCCGAATCGCACCGAGCTGCTGACAAGACTACGAAGTGCGGATGCCATCCCTAGATAGTGATGCGTCGAGTCTGCTCCAGACTTACAAAAAGTAGGAAGTGCTCTCTTGAGCTGCACCGAGTCTGCTCCAGACTTACAAAGTGCGGGGTTCCATCCTCCAATGGCAATGCGCCGAGTCCACTCCGGACTTACAAAATGCGGGGTTGTTCTTCTGAACTGCACCGAGTCTGCTCCAGACTTACAAAGTGCTTGGGTGCCATCCTCAAATGGCGATGCACCGAGTCCACTCCGGACTTACAAAACACGGGGTTATTCTTCTGAACTGCACCGAGTCTACTCCAAACTTACAAAGTGTTTGGGTGCCATCCTCAAATGGTGATGCGCTGAGTCTGCTCCAGACTTACAAAACATGGGGTTGTTCTTCTGAACTGCACCGAGTCTGCTCCAGACTTACGAAGTGCTTGGGTGCCATCCTCAAATGGCGATGCGCCTAGTCTTCTCCAGACTTATAAAATACGGGGTCGTTCTTCTGAACGACACTGAGTCTGCTTCAGACTTACGAAGTGCTTTGGTGCCATCCTCAAATGGCGATGCGTTGAGTCTGCTCCAGACTTACAAAATGAGGGGTTGTTCTTCTGAACTGCACCGAGTCTGCTGCAAACTTACGAAGTGCTTGGGTTTTATCCTTAAATGGCAATGGTTTTCACTTAGACATTTCCTGCAAAATTATGTGTACAGAAACATATAAAAGAAATTGTGTGTGTATGTGTCACACCCCAAAGGTGGCTTAGTTGGAATTAGCAATTTTAATTGGACAATATGGATAGGTTGGTAATTTATACAAGTGTAATTAAGGGCAATTGGGTAATTTTTACCAGTGAAAAGAGGATTTAATTGCAAGGAATTAAAAGTATTAATTGAAGGAATTTTGTTAAGTGAGTAAGTGGTAATTTGCAAGGGCTTAAAAGAGATTTACAAGGACCAAATGTTAAAGTCAAAGAAAGTTGTAAAGAAAACCAATGAATGAGTGCCTAGTGGAGAGGGGAGTGTGTGCATGTTGGAGAGAGAAGAAGGCAGAAATTTTAGCTTCCTAAAGAAGCTATCAGATTTAATTCTTACTCTCTTGCTCTCTCTCACGTTAGTCACCCTTTCTCCTCTCCATTTCTGTTCTTTCTCTATTTGCATGTGTTGTTCATCCGTTTTGAGCTAGGGTTTTGAGCTTTGAAGAGATTCCAAGAGGTAAGTGGTTACAAGTTCTTTGGGTTCTCCTTGTTTTGTTCTCCTTTTACGGGTTGGATTTGGGTTTTTTAAGGCTCTGTACATGGGTTAATAGAGTTTGTTTGGTTGGATTTTTGCAAGCAATTGAAGAGAAGAGAAAAGATAAGGGAAAAGAAAAGGTTGTGGATTGAAGCCACTGGAAGTTGAACTCCATTAACAGGTTTGGGGGTGTTTCTGTCCATCCTTATTTTTTGGATCTTATTTTGATGTTTAATGTTGTTGTTAAATTGTGTTTTTGATATATATAGTAATGCATGAGTAAAGTAGAGTTGTGTATTTGATTTGTAGCAGCAAGTGACGATGATATGTATGTGAAATTTGAGATATTTGCATGAAAGTGAAAGAGGAAACTTCTGGGTTTAAGTCTCTATAAATGCAATTCTGATTGTTTGATAATGTGAATGATTTGAGTGATTGTTGCTGTAAATGTGCTCTGGAGGCCTGAAGGTACGTTTTTGCATAATTATTGCATGAAAAATGGCTTTGGGTAAGATGGGGTTTTGAAAATTCGACATATTCTGTTTTTGCATTTTCTGAAATTTTTGGGAATTAGTCTTCTTTTTCATGTGGATTTTAGTTCAGCAGGCTGGAAGAGCATGTCTCGAACAACCGACCACGACTTAGACAGTCGTGCACGGGTCGGACGAAGGTACTCTTCTCGGCCTTGGTGTTTCTCTCGGCGTATAGAGCACGAGTGGGATTCAGGAACACGACTCGGCGTGGGGAACACGAGTCATACTCCTCTCCTCTACAAGAACATGAGTCGGATAGGGACATCCGACTCGTGTCCTTGTGGATTTGACCGAGCACGAGTCGGCTACAGGAGCAAGACTCGTGCTGGGTCTCTTCCTCCCGCCTGTTTAACCTGTATGCCTCCCTTGTTTTTCCAAATATTGGGTTTCAAATGTGTTTTTACATGGGGTTTTTACATTACATGGCACATTATGGAATTAATTGGTATTATCAGTTGATGATCGTTCTATTACAAGATATATGTACATTATTTATATTATTTTATATGCTTTAACTATACATGATTATTAAGATTGCTATGTGTAATTTATATGTCTATAATTTACATGCACGTGGGTTATTAATTATGAGATATATGCACATAATTAATAATCTTGTACATGAGTTAAATGCATATGATTTATATGTTCATGAAATTTTTAATCATGAGTAATATGTTCATATTGAGATGCATATGTTTCTGAATTTGACTAGCCTACATGTATATATATATGAGTTATGGGATTAAACTTATATTAGTTTACATGATATGATGATGACACTTGGGTTCTTGAGTTGAGTCCATAAGCCTGAATAGTCGTAGTAGTGGATAAGTAAGCGCTTACTTAGGTCAGTGTGTGTGCAGCTGCTATATGTTAAACGTTATATACGGGTCCCGTTTGGATCCTTGCCTCGACCCCATTTGGGTCCATATGAAAAAGATTTGAGACTTCGGTCTCCATATGAATATCACATGTTTTGAGACTCATGTCTCCATATGCTTGGGGTACTGTGTCCTATCAGTATCCAAATGACCTCATCCACCTCTAAAATGTATGTTCAGGCTAATCAGGCAAATATGTTAATATGTGTTACATATGAATATGATGGTCAAGGAGATGCTTTTATTATAAATGTATATGAATTGATGTTTAGCATTGCGATAAGTACTTTAACATATATGCTCGGAATGTGTAGGGTTTATAATACGCTATACGTAATAAAATGTTTATGCCATGCTATCCCTTTTTCCTTTCTAGCAATGTGAATGTACATTGCATGTTTTTGGTATATGAAAAATGATTAGTTATGTTGTAATATCTAAAGTTAGATATGATGTGATTAGGCATTTATTTTATTTGATATGAATATGCATGATATGTGGCAAATATGTTAATATGCTTAATATACATATAGTTGATTATTTTTTTTATGTTGTGATTAGTATATTGATTACATGTTTCATGGTTATGATGAGTATATGTGTTATTATGGCAAATATTTTATATACATGTTTCTGTTTGTTTTGTCTTCCCCAATAAGCGTTATCGCTTAGCACGGGTTCTTTTCCCCGTGTAGGTGGCGAGTTCGGTTTGGAGTCAGACATCTGCAGGTCGGCCACTAGAAGTTTTTTTGGATGGAGTTTATTTTTGTGTCCTCTGCTGTTATTTTATACATGGCTTGTTCATAGCAAAATGAATCTTTTTGTTATGGAGCAACTATTTTGGTATATGTATATGCTTACAAGCCTTTTTGGTAAAATGATATTGATACGATGTATATTTAAAGACTTAATATATTTTAATTAAATGTTACATTGTATCTCATCTCAGTTTTGTTAATAAGTGTGTATTTGGATTCGTATATGTGTTTGCGTGCGTGACATCTCGGTATCCTTCCAACAAAGGTAACGGGGTGTTAAAGTTTGTGGTATCAGAGCACCGATTTAGTCGGTTCTGGTCTATGTGAATTATTTGAGAGTTGAGTCTATGCATGCGAGTCAGTTTGGTGTCGTGGCCTAATGCAGATGTCTTGTGTTGTGTATTGTTTATATGGAGTCGGATCCAATTGAGTATATGGGCGACACAATGGACAGTGTCAATGTGGTTCGAAGAGATAATCCGGTCAGAGGTGGTGATCCGGTCGGACAGGATAGACATGCACAGGAACCTGCACCAGCTGTAGGTGCAAATACGGGAGTTGGTTTTGATCCAGCATTAGTACAAGGGTTACTACAAGTGGTAGATAGGTTGACTGCTCCTAAGGCTCCAACTGAATTGTTAAGAAAAAGATGAGCAGAGGATTTTCATGGGACTGCTATGGATCAATTAGATGTGGCTGAGTTCTGGCTTTAAAGGGTAAGTTGGATTTTACAAGAGATTAACTGTCCTGCAAATCAGAGGGCTTTATGTGCAGTATCATTGCTCCAAGGACCGGCATATGATTGGTGGGAGCTTGTGATGAGGAATCTTCAGCGACCAGCTGAGTTGACATGGGAATTCTTCAAGCAAGAATTTGAGCAGAAGTATGTGACAAAAGCATATCGAGAAGCCAAGTGGAGAGAGTTCATTAGTCTTAAACAGCGGGGTATGACAGTGAGTGAATTTGAAACGGAGTTTAGCCGGTTGAGCAAGTATGTGCCCGAGTAGTTGTTGATAGATGAGTTTAGATGCAGACATTTTCAAGAGGGATTGAGAGAATTAATCCGAGGTCCATTATCGGCGATGTCCGTTATGCATCCGGTTGGATATTATCAACTTGTGGCTACTGCTATAAAGTTAGAGGAATCTGAGATAGTAAAGCAAAAGATAGCACAGAAGAGAAGAGCACCGGATGATGGAGTTGCTAGTAACAAGAAACTCAAAGGTGCTCCAATTGGATAAGGAAATAGAGGGACTGTTCAAGTGCCTTCACAAGTAGGGAGTGTAGCCCCACATGGTAGTAAGGGAAATCGAGCACCCGAGTGTGAGCATTGTCATAGGTACCATTGGGGTACATGTCGGAAGATTACCGGTGCATGCTTTAAGTGCGGGAGTATGGAGCTTCGGTTAGCAAGTTGCCCTGATCGACAAGAGGACAAGAATCGACAAGAAAGTAGGCCGGGTGGAGGAAGATCCAATGTGACTCGAAGCAACCGAGATAGAAGTAGAGCTCCGCAAGCACCATCAGAGACGGTGCAATGACCTGGTACTACGGAAGAATATAATTGGCCTAGGGTATATGCTTTCATTGGAGAAGATGCGACTGATGCCACAGGTCCTTCTGGTAAGTATTGATATGTTAAGTTTTGTTTCATTTCGGTTTTGATATTAGAGATGTATATGATAAGCGGGGAAATTTAGAGGGCAAAATTTCTTAAGGGGGAGAGAATTGTCACACCCCAAAGGTGGCTTAGTTGGAATTAGCAATTTTAATTGGACAATATGGATAGGTTGGTAATTTATACAAGTGTGATTAAGGGCAATTGGGTAATTTTTACCAGTGAAAAGAGGATTTAATTGCAAGGAATTAAAAGTATTAATTGAAGGAATTTTGTTAAGTGAGTAAGTGGTAATTTGCAAGGGCTTAAAAGAGATTTACAAGGACCAAATGTTAAAGTCAAAGAAAGTTGTAAAGAGAACCAATGAATGAGTGCCTAGTGGAGAGGGGAGTATGTGCATGTTGGAGAGAGAAGAAGGCAGGAATTTTAGCTTCGTAGAGAAGCTATCAGATTTCATTCTTACTTTCTTGCTCTCTCTCACGTTAGTCACCCTTTCTCCTCTCCATTTCTGTTCTTTCTCTATTTGCATGTGTTGTTCATCCGTTTTGAGCTAGGGTTTTGAGCTTTGAAGAGATTCCAAGAGGTAAGTGGTTACAAGTTCTTTGGGTTCTCCTTGTTTTGTTCTCCTTTTACGGGTTGGATTTGGGTTTTTTAAGGCTCTGTACATGGGTTAATAGAGTTTGTTTGGTTGGATTTTTGCAAGCAATTGAAGAGAAGAGAAAAGATAAGGGAAAAGAAAAGGTTGTGGATTGAAGCCACTGGAAGTTGAACTCCATTAACAGGTTTGGGAGTATTTCTGTCCATCCTCATTTTGGATCCTGTTTTGATGTTTAATGTTGTTGTTAAATTGTGTTTTTGATATATATAGTAATGCATGAGTAAAGTAGAGTTTTGTATTTGATTTGTAGCAGCAAGTGACGATGATATGCATGTGAAATTTGAGATATTTGCATGAAAGTGAAAGAGGAAACTTCTGGGTTTAAGTCTCTGTAAATGCAATTCTGATTGTTTGATAATGTGAATGATTTGAGTGATTGTTGCTGTAAATGTGCTCTGGAGGCCTGAAGGTATGTTTTTGCATAATTATTGCATGAAAAATGCCTTTGGGTAAGATGGGGTTTTGAAAATTCGACATACTCTGTTTCTGCATTTTCTGAAATTTCTGGGAATTAATCTTCTTCTTCATGTGGATTTTTGTTCAACAGGCTGGAAGAGCACGTCTCGGACGACCGAGCACGACTCGGACAGTCGTGCATGGGTCGAACGAAGGTACTCTTCTCGGCCTTGGTGTTTCTCTCGGCGTAGAGAGCACGAGTGGGATTCAGGAACACGACTCAGCATGGGGAGCACGAGTTGTGCCTCTCTCCTCTAGAAGAACACGAGTCGGACAGGGACATCCGACTCATGTCCTTGTGGATTTGGCCGAGCATGAGTCGGCTACAGGAGCACGACTTGTGCTGGGTCTCTTCCTCCCGCCTGTTTAACCTGTATGCCTCCCCTGTTTTTCCAAAAATTTGGTTTCAAATGTGTTTTTACATGGGGTTTTTACATTACATGGCACATTATGGAATTAATTGGTATTATCAGTTGATGATCGTTCTATTACGAGATATATGTACATGATTTATATTACTTTATATGCTTTAACTATACATGATTATTAAGATTGCTATGTGTAATTTATATGTCTATAATTTACATGCACGTGGGTTATTAATTATGAGATATATGCACCTAATTGATAATCTTGTACATGAGTTAAATGCATATGATTTACATGTTCATGAAATGTTTAATCATGAGTAATATGTTCATATTGAGATGCATATGTTTCTGAATTTGACTAGCCTATATGTATATATATATGAGTTATGGGATTAAACTTGTAACAACCCAAAACAGGCCTGGTCTGAATTTGCATGCCAAGTCGAGAATTTAAGGGTATTTCAGTAAATTGGTGCATGAGGAATTTGGATGATAAGGACTTAATTGCAAAGGAATTAATTAAATAGGTTTAGTGGGGAAAATTATTTGGTGTGCATGTGGTGCATGGAAGTAGGATATAAGTGGGTTAAGAGGTTTTATAGTGTGGGTTTGTAGGTATGGTGCCTTGGATGTAAGTGGATTTTTAAGAAATGTTATGGTGTGAGTTGAGTATGGTGCCATGGAGATATTATTATAAGAGTTGTTTGGGTGTGTTTTGTGTATGTTAACTAGAGCAAATAAGTTAAAGATGGGATGATGGAACCTTTAGGATGGTGACACATGGTATGGGTAATTAGAAAAGGGAAGAGAGAGGTAGGGAGGGCAAAAATTTGTGAAGCTTCCCGTGGAAGCTACCCTCATTTCCTTGCTTCTATTTTTCCGTCCCTCTCTTTCTCTCTTACTCCCATTTTCTGCTTCCATCTCCTCTTCCTTGTGTTTTCTTGAGTTTTGAGTGGGAATCAAGAGGTAAGATCATGGATTTTTATGGCTTCTTCTTCTTCTTCTTATTCTTCTCCTGCGTTTTATGGGTTTTGATTGGGGTTCTCATGGTTTGATTTTGTGTTTTGGCTGGGTTTTGTACAAGAATCGGAAGAAGGAAGAAAGAGGAAAGGGAAAGAGAAGGTGAGATCGTGAGAGGGCTGAAGTGAAGCTTCAATTCCAGGTTTGGGAGTGTGTTTTGAGTGCATGCAAATGTTTGGGAGCTTTGATTTCTGCATTTGAAGTTTTGAGTTGTCTTTGCCTAAATCTCCTTGGATTATGAGTTTGTGTCGTGTTTTGTTTTTCAGATATTTGAGTGCTTTGATATGAGTTTATGCATGAATTAATTTAGGTAAATGTGTTAGTAATCAATGTTATTAATTGAGATAGATGTATATGAGGGTTGGCATTGAAATGCATGAGTTTGGGAATTTCTTTGAACTTGATGTTTTAGGGTGATTTTGGCAATTCTGTTCAGTTCTCATCTGACCTCCGTGTATTGTTTCTGTCATAAGTGGGGTTTTAGTCCTCTTAATCGTGTTATTCTTGAGCTATTAGAACCATGATTTCCTTTCCTTTAAATGTCTCAGAAATAGCCTTGGACAAATTATTGCTCTAAGACCCTGAAAATTGACCAAAACCGTAGTATCTCTGTTTGTGTCGGGTTATTTGAACAGTATTGGTTGTTGAGCGTATATCTGGCGTTATAGATGTCCTTTTGACCTGAAATTTGTTTCCTTTGAATGTTAACATCCTAGGAAACATTTGTTAAGAAGGAAGATTTGGCTAAACATGAGGTTTAGAGGTCGGTTTAGGCAATACAAGTTGGGGGCGTAAAGCAGTCTTATTAGGCTTCAGAGGTGAGCCTCTGTCGCGAGCGCGACAGGGTCGCGACCTCGCGAAAGAATAACATGTATAAAGCCTTTTCTTCTTTATTTTTGACCCCATGGTTGGTTTGGGCACTTGCCCTCCCTTACCCTCCATTAGGTTGAGTATTTTGGGTACGTTTCGCTTCCGAAATGCATCCAAACTTCGTTGTAACTGTCTATAATTTAGTCACTACTTGTTTAGAGTTTGGAGATAGAATAAATGTTTGAGAATGGAATTTTTGTGTTCTTGATGTTCTTAATAGTTTAAATATTATGGGTTTGATTTAGATGATGCATGAAGCCTTGAATGTGAGCTATTGAACTTAATTGTGTTTTTGAATGAGATGAATGACGAATAGTGCTGATATTGTAGATTGTGTATATGGATATTGTTAGTGGCATAATTTATTTGGAATTCTCGGTATGGATGTTGTGTTTTATGTTGTCAATGATGTGTGGCTTGCTGGAGATGAGGTAATTGGATGTTTTGATGTTTGGTTTGTGAAGTTGGGTTTTGCTTCAGATTTCTCGTGTAAGGGTTGGAATTCATGACTCTGTCACGAGCGCGACATTATCACGAGGTCGCGATAGAGCCCGGTGAAAGCATCCCTCGCACGCGTCCGAGCTCACTGCCGAGCCGTGCAGCAGAGCCTCTATCGCGAGCGCGACAGAGCGCTTGGCTGTCGATCTGATTTAGGTGTTCCTCTGTCGCGAGCGCGATAGATTGGGCTAGCAGCTCACTTTCGCGAGCATGACAGTGAGATGTGTATAGTTCCCTCGCGAGATCGCGAAGGTTGCCATGATCGCGACCTGGGGTAAGTCGCCTCTGTCGCGAGCGCGACATCCGTCGCGATCGCGACACTCCCTGGTTTCCAAATTGAGTTTTCTTTTGTGATCCTAATGTTTTATTTCCGAACTTATGATGCCTTTAGGTTTATACTTGGACTATTTTATGAAGTATATTAATATAATTGGATGTATTATGCATGGATAATGTTATGAATTATATGAATGTAATATGTTAAATTATGCGCCATGATGTGAGACATGATTTGTATTACGCATGACCTGCGAGAGTCAGTCTAGTGGATAGTTAGGCATGCCTAATAGAGTCTCTTTAGCTGTAGCACCTTTGGATGTTTGGACCCTGATCAGGTCCCCTTTTGGTTCCCCTTTTTAATGTGCTCGGATCCTCGCGATCCTTTTCAATGTGTTTGGATCTTGTTTAAGATCCCCCCCTCGGTAAAAAGTGTTTAATGCGATAAAATAAAATGGTTTTCGATTCGTACCCGTAAGGTACCCTTTGGCCGATTCGTACCCGTAAGGTACTGTCCGTACACTCTTTATCCACTATTGTGAGTCAGCAGGTGTTTTGTTGTTTTGTTTTGCTTTGATACAACTATAAGATTGTGACATCCGTATGAGCATGATGATGATTTAAGGAATCAGTTTATATGTATAAAAACGTGGATATGAGCTTTGGAATGTATGTCTTATTTATGCAAGCATGTTTTTATTGTATATAAGTATGTAAATTAATATGTATGAGAAGGTGATCTGGACCTTGAATGATTACATATGAATTTTTGGGTTGTAATGCATATGGATCGACTTCAGTAAGTGCATGTGCAGTTATGGAAGCTGTTAAGGCAAGTTAAAGTGTATAAGAATCTGATAAGGACTCGTGTAGTCTTGGAATGCAATATTATGCCATATGTTTATTTGGTTTCAGCTATTGTATTATCTTCGGCATGTCTAGTGTCTACATTTCATGACATGATAGTTTATGTGATCAGAGTTGTGCAGTGGAAGTGTGGTGTTTTGACGTCTTTCCTTGGGTAAGGCTAGTGTGTGCATTATGGCATGACAAAAGTTTTTTTAATTAGCTAGTGTTCTTAGCACGATAGTTGGGTAATTATTATATGGTAATTGTGTTGCATGTGAAGGGGGTTTCAGTTAGTGCATGGGTACTTTGGCATGATAGTTGCATGTGTACTATCTCTTGTCACTATGCACGATAAGGTACCGATATTTGATACCTCGGTAAGTATATGCATGTGAGTTTGTATGTAGTTCTGCATGATGATACTTATATCGTGTATGGTATTACGTTTGCTTTGGCTTATTTTCGACATAAGTATATGTGTTATGGATATCCGCATTTGCTATTTGAATGTGTTATGCCTTGGCGACCATTGTGAATGGCCGTCCATATTCTTGTGTGTTCTCCCCACTAAGCGTTATCGCTTAGCACGGGTTCTTTTCCCGTGCAGGTGGCAGGTTGGGTTCTGTTCGAGTCGCGCATCTGCAAGGTTGGCCACATAGGAGTTAGAAGTTTTGTATTTTGTTCAGCTTTTATATTTTGACTTTTGTATTTCTATATTTTTGTATATATGTAATTATATATAAGGATCTGGATATAACATTTGGGATATGTAAACTTTAGTATGTTTTTGTATTAAGTCATTCCTTTATTTTATCATTCACTTTATGCTTCCGCTGAATGATCATATGTATGCATGTGTTTATGCTTCCACTGAATGATCATATGTATGCATGTGTTTATGCTTCCGCTTAGTGCCTGCGTGTGTGTGAGTTAAAGCATGATCAATCTGTGCCCGTAAGGTAAGTGAAGTTTTCAATTACCTCGTATTTTCGTATGTATGATTATGTATGAATGTATGCTTCTGCATAGTGTACGTGTGCACGTTGTGAGTAAGCGTCGGGTAGCGCGCCCGCCGGCGCCCTTCCAACGGGGGCGACGGTGGGGGTGTTACAAAACTTGTATTAGTTTACATGATATGATGATGACACTTGGGTTCGTGAGTTGAGTCCATAAGCCTGAATAGTTGTAGTAGTGGATAAGTAAGCGCTTACTTAGGCCAGTGTTTGTGCAGTTGCTATATGTTAAACGTTATATGCGGGTCCCGTTTGGATCCTTGCCTCGACCCCGTTTGGGTCCATATGAAAAACATTTGAGACTTCGGTCTCCATATGAATATCACATGTTTTGAGACTCAAGTCTCCATATGCTTGGGGTACCGTGTCCTATCAATATCCAAATGACCGCATCCACTTCTAAAATGTATATTCGGGCTAATTAGGCTAATATGTTGATATGTGTTACATATGAATATGATGATCAAGGAGATGCTTTTATTATAAATGTATATGAATTGATGTTTAGCATTGCGATAAGTACTTTAACATATATGCTCGGAATGTTTAGGGTTTATAATACGCTATACGTAATAAAATGTTTATGCCATGCTATCCCTTTTTCCTTTCTAGCAATGTGAATGTACATTGCATGTTTTTGGTATATGAAAAATGATTAGTTATGCTGCAATATCTGAAGTTAGATATGATGCGATTAGGCATTTGTTTTATATGATACGAATATGCATGATATGTGGCAAATATGTTAATATGCTTAGTATACGTATAGTTGATTATTTTTTTTTTATGTTGTGATTAGTATATTGATTACATGTTTCATGGTTATGATTAGTATATATGTTGTTATGGCAAATATTGTATATACATGTTTCTGTTTGTTTTGTCCTCCCCACTAAGCGTTATCGCTTAGCATGGATTCTTTTCCCCGTGTAGGTGGCGAGTTCGGTTTAGAGTCAGACATCTGCAGGTCGGCCACTAGAAGTTTTTTTGGATGGAGTTTATTTTTGTGTCCTCTGCTGTTATTTTGTACATGGCTTGTTCATAGCAAAATGAATCTTTTTGTTATGGAGCAACTATTTTGGTATATGTATATGCTTACAAGCCTTTTTGGTAAAATGATATTGATACGATGTATGTTTAAGGACTTAATATATTTTGATTAAATGTTACATTGTATCTCATCTCGGTTTTGTTAATAAGTGTGTATTTGGATTCGTATATGTGTTTACGTGCGTGACATCTCGGTATCCTTCCAACGGGGGTAACGGGGTGTTACAGTATGTGTAAACAAACAAAATACTAATGCTTCCAAAAGAATTGTATGACATGAGATGTAGATGCTCGCAAAAATGGATAGACCATGTCTTGGGTGGTCAAGGGTCTGTTGAGGATATGGCTTGGTTGCTCAACCATGCCCTCAAGGATCTAAGAGAGTGTCATCTTAGCTTTAGGGACTCTGACCCAAAACCTTTTCTGAGAGACCCGTCAAGTGTGCATCTTTGTCCCCCGGTCAATGATCATATGCCCAGGATTCTGACTCATGTCCTGAATTATGCCTTATCTGGCTGAAGGGAAATCATCCGAAGTAATGCCACCTTATCGCTCCAGGTATCGGAAGTCATTGTTATAAAGGTAGTGCGTCCCTTGTGGATTTTCACACTAGCTTTTCTTTGTGGGAAATGCGTCCCTTGGGGATTTTCACATAACCCTTTGCCTAATTTTTGCCTAAAGTGGACCCAACCCAATCCAGTGGCTTTTATTTATTTCATTTTTTTGTAGGGTAGACTGCCTGTTTTCAGGTTTTCACCCTGCCCTTTGGCCTAACTTTTTCTTAGAGAGCCAGTCACGGTTTTCATCTCTAATGGCCCTTTTTTTTTAAATTTTAAATTTTAAAAAGGCTACAAGGGGAGTGAAGGCTATTATTAAATCCTCCCTTAAGGATGACCAGCACAATTTGCTTAGACATCTTCTGACGAAAAATAATTAAAGAATAGTTCAGATGGAATTCAAGATGTTGTGAGGCCCCTCTCATCCTTTCCAGATGGCATCTTATCTTCAACTTTCACCTCCAAGTACCATGGCCTCTAGACCCAGCTGCCTTTGAGGGCTGTTATATAACTAATCAGAGGTTTCCCCTATTGCTTCTACTAGTGCATGCTAGATACGGGTGTCGAGTCTAGTGGTTGATAATAGGACCCATCAGCTTAAGGGCCTGGCTGGCAAGAGTAGAGTATAATTATTTATATTATATACATTCAATAATGAATGATGCTTTTCTTTTTATAAAAGAACTAGAAGATAATGAACACATGAGTCTAATTGCTTTTGTTTTATATCTTTCTTGCAAAATTGTGTACATTTTAGTATGATTTCTCTATACATGATCATTATCTAATATAGATTCAAAATGCAAAACTACATCTAATCTCAAAATGGATCTTGAAAGCATCAAAACTTCTGTTTATAATCAGCCCTCTCGGGTTTTCTTGATTAGACATTTTCTCTCAAGCCTCTAATTTTTTACCAGGACACCTTTTTTCGATTTTCATCCTGACGAGGCGCCCAATTTTAGCAAGGCCGCCTTTTTTCGGTTTTCAACCTGTGGGGCTTTTATTCTCTTCTTTTGATTTTTAGTCTTTGGCCATGGAACCTTTTGCATCTTTTGGTGCTGACTGGTTTTTCATATTTGCTTCCATTACTGTCTATCGAAAATGTTGCTGTAGACACCGGGTCCCGAGGCGGTTCAAGATCAGAATTACCCGATGATGAAAAACGATACCCACAATTAAAGGTGTCAAAAATGATATTTCTCTTGTCGAAATTCTCATTATTTTTAAATAAAAAAATAAATATATATAATATAAAATATTATTGTAAAAAAATTAGTTGAATTAATTTTTTTTAAAAAATAGTATTATTTTTGATATTTGAAAAAAGGGGAGAAATTAAGTTAATTAATTAATTTGATTGAATTAAGTTAATTAATTAAATTAATTGAATTAAGATAGTTAATTAATTTAATTAAATCAAATTAGGTTAATTGAAAAAAAAAATAATAATATATTTTTGTTTTTAACTGGCCACGTGACCACTTTTATAAAGTGGCCATTTTGGCCACTTTATAAAGTGGTACCACGCGGCACTTCCTTAAAGTGGCCGCGTGGTACCGAGCTTACCGCGCGCGTCTTTGCGCGCAGTCCCGCTCACCACGCGGCTTCGTTTCCTGCTTTGTTCAGCTATTTTCTCGCCGTTTTGACCAAAAAAAATTTCCGTTTCCGTGTAAATTCCGGGAAGACAAATTAAAAGAAGGTTTTGGCCTTTCTCTATTTTGGGAACAATCAGATTAATCAAATGGGGTTCAATACTCATTTTTTAGGAGGACGGCAAAAACTGGGAACAGGGGATTTCTTTGGCTTTTATCTCTACTTTTTCTCTCCAGCAGCTGGTTCTTCAACCTTTTCTTCAAAAATATTCTTAACTTTTTTTTCTCTTTCTCAAGTTTTAATCTTTAATTGATCTTCAAAATACATAATCCATTTTCTTGAGTGATTTGGGCTTGGAAAATTAATTTCCTTTGCTCAAATCATCCACCAAAAATATTTTTATCAAAGTATTTTCTTGATTTTATTTCAAATTATTAATTTCTACATTTTCTTCAAATATTTATTACCACAAATCCGACAAGGAAAATCAATCGAGACACCGTTTCCCCAATCTAAAAATTCTGAGGGTAAACATTCTTGAACTCATCCTCATTTATTTTTTGTATATTATTTATTATTGTTAATATTATTTTTTGCCATTATTATCATTTATATTGTTTACTTTTAGTATTTTAATGTGTTAATATCACTATTAATATATTATTTGTTTGCTTCAATTTGATATTTTGCTATCATTATTATTTTTATTGTGTTTATGTTCATTATCGTTACTCTGCCATCCACCATATTTTCATTATCACCATTATTATTATTGTTTTTGTTATTATTAAGTTGATTGCCGTTGGGTATTTTGGTGTTCACGTTTAATGTCATTATTATTTCTATGTTCATCTTTGTTTTAGTTTTATAGTCATGTTCCTTAGTGTTATTTCACCATCTCCATTGCTTTTCATTTTTATTATCATATATTGAGTTCCTGCCATGTTTAATGCATTTATTGTCTTTATTATTATTATTATTATTATTATTATTATTATTATTATTATTATTACTAATTGATTATTCGGTTTTCATATTATTTATCATTCATTATTATTATTATTTGCATTATTACCATCCTATTATCATTATTATTATTATTATTATTATTATTATTATTATTATTATTATTATTATTATTATTATTATTATTATTATTATTACTATATGGTTTTATTCTGATTATTATGTCTATTATTCATCTTATTTATTGTTGCATTGTTATTTACTGTTGATAATTTAATTTATTTTGTTGCGTTGCTATCATTGTTATTATTATTATATTTCACATTTCTTTGATTAATTTACTTTGAATATTTACTAATATTTTTTATGTTAATTTTTGTATGAGTTTAACTTGAATCGAGTTATTTGAGCACCCCCGCGACTCCTCGGATGGGTCGCAACGCGTGGAGGGTCACTCCGGTTTGGTGAGATCTTTTTGACTATCTCTTTATGTGTTACGTGTTTATTTATAAATATTTATTTTATTTATGCACGCGTGAGATAAAAAGTCATAAAAATACTTTTATAATTAAATCGGGACTTTCACTAATAAAATTGGGACCAATGTCCCTTGTTTTAGCCTAACAATGAAAATATCACACTTAAAACGAAGAGTCAATTTTCAATAAAATGGGATCACTCATCCCGATTTTCATTCAAACAATCAAAAATGACTCTTCGAACCTTCTTTAAATTAATACGAAGGAACCAATGTTCCTAGATTTCGAAAAAGTGCGAAGGAACCAATATTCCTAAAATAATGTCCCGATTTATGTATGCATTTTCTTATTCTGTGTGAGTGTTTTAAATTTACGTTCATTTTCCTTTTGGGCCCTTGTAATTAATTTTGGGGCAACTTTATTTATTTTAGGGGATTGTATTCCGTCCCCATTCACGTCTCTGATTTCCTTTCGATGGGGTTGTATTCCGCCCCAATCTCTCTTGTAATTGTGTGCTTGCGTGTTTACTGCTTTCATTTATCGCTTTCTTCTGCTGCTTTATTTATTGCTTTCCTTTATCGCTTTGTGAATGTTTGAAATGTGCGATTTAAATTAAATACATTGATCGTGTGAGATGAGAGATATAATTTTAAGAGGTTAAGAACCCATTTATATTTAACCAAAGTATGAATAAGAGGGAAGTTCCGGACACCATATCTCTGGTTTAGACCAATAGAGGTGAGAAACCTTTTCCTAATTTCACGCAAATTGGGTGGCGACTCCAAGTACCTCAAAGGTGCCTTTAGGCGTCAATAGGCTAGGTTGTTCTCCCCAATGTTCTATTGAGAGGAACATACCGATGATTTCTCATGGTGCCCAAAAGACGCGAACCTTCATACCTCGAATCCTAAAGCGGATTCAAAGCGAGGGCCCTTGCTGTGTTTTCGGTTTCGGCGCGCGTCACAGTGGCGACTCCACTGGGGACTTGTGTTTGAGACTTCACTCCGAAAGTGCTTTGGTTAAAACGTATAATTGGGTTTTTAAAACTTAAAATTCTATCTCTTTTCAAAAATTTGCATTGCATCTTAGAGCCTTAGAATTACGCTAGTTGGTCCCTATCTTCCCCCGGTGCGTTCCCGAAGCACGGCCCTACTTTCACTCATTGTAGGGAAGTGTTAGGGATAATCACTAGCCCAAGCCTTGTGCCTTTTGGTATATCAAATGGTGACCCGATCGGTCATTATGCTCGTGATGAGCTAGACCCGTCAGCAGGGATCACGCTTGGGTAACCCTAAAGTATCATCACCTTGACCAAAGCTCATGTAATGGCAAATAGAAACTTCCCCTAGGCGGTATGCTCCTTAATACGATGCTTGTGATGTGGGTTGTCACGTATTAAGCAAAATCAACCAAATCAAATGGTCTTCATCAAAGGCTTTTATGCCCCGTTGGGCCCACTTTGGTTTAATTGAATGGCCCAAATACGTAATGGCCAAAACCCATACGAATGCACATTAGATTAGGACTGTTATGCTGCCGGTTTTCCACCATGCACCATACGTGTCCGATGGGTTCCCTATTAACCCTCGGATGAAGCCCACCTAGGAAAGAGACCGCACGACCCCGTGTGTGGGAGTGATAAGGTTGGAAGGATCTACCTGTTTGTATGTGGTTGTAAATGCTGCACGTCATCACGCGTCATCCATGCATGTTAAAATAAAATAAAATATATATATAAACACATATGCATTTCATTTTTGTGTGTGTATATCCTTTTGTCTGCATATTATTTTTCTTCACATGTACATATCATTTTTTGTTCACTCATCGAGGACCATCTGCATATCACGATCATGCATTACATCTCATCCATGCATCATTCTAACCTCTTGAAATTTTCAGCCACTATAGGCCACTCACCTGGGAGGTTTTGGGGGTCCCTGAGGGTGCCTGAGGAACAAGCAAAATTTGAATTGGCTAGTAGAGATTTCAAGGTCAGTAATGGCAGATCTACCGCAAGAAATGGGTGCTTCGGTGACACAAGATTTGGATAAGAGATTCGAGGATTTTGAGAGGAAGATGTTAGCTATGATGGGGAGCATCGTCGCCCAGATTGCACCAAGTGCAGGGCAACCATTTGTGGCTCCTGTCGTGGAGCAAGGCGAACCACCTGTTATGGAGGGGGCTCATATAGCAGCCACTACTACACAACCGCCAATTGTTGAGCTTAGAGCAACGACACCTGGTGAGCGGAGAAGGGTGGGCATTTCAGACCCGAGAGATGACCTTATAGAGGAGGAGGATGAACCAGTAATTCCTCAAACTGTGAAGGGAAGAGTCCCCAAAGTGGAGGATGATGTGGTGAATCACACACCTGCTGTCAGCCGAAAAGGGGGTCAATCCCGAAGGTGTAGATCTGGATGGTGAAGAGCTGCTGCCCCAGGGGTTCAAGATGCCGGATTTGCCAAAGTTCCATGGTACTTCGGACCCTTCTGCGCACGTTAAGCAGTATGCCCTTATCATGAAAGGCACAGGGTTGATGAAAAGGCAGAAGGTGGAGTATTTCTGTCTCAGTCTAAAGGGGCCGATGATCGATTGGTACCACGGGTTGGATAAAAGGTCTAGAGAAGATTGGGATTTATTGATAGAAGAATTCCTTAAGCAATATAACTGTAGTACCCAAATGGAGGTTACCTTGAAAGACCTTGAGCTATTGTACCAGAAGCCTGGTGAGTCCTTCCATGACTATCTCACTCGGTGGAGGAATCGGGTGATGGAGATGAAGAGAAAGCCTGATACGGCAGATCAGATCAGGTTGTTCATTAGAAATGCAAGCCCGTACTTAAGAGAAGGGCTCAAGATGAAAGGGTTAAAAGATTGGGAGTCTTTAAAAGACATCGCCATAGAGGCAGAGAGTGAACGCATGGCCTAGAAGGCGAGTGGTGAAGGGTTTGTTAAGAAGGACTATAACAGTCCCGGGGCAAATAAGTGGGCAGGCTCCAGCAGCGGCGATAGGACTGAAAAGGCGGCTGAGGTATCGATTGTAGGGGTGAACCAAAGGCGCTTCTCGAATTTGGGTCGGCCTTTATCCTGGGTGTTAAAGAAACTGGAAAAGGAGGGAAAGCTGCAGCCCCTGCCACCTAAGCCAGCCAAAACCCAAGGACAGCCGGGTCATAAAGATGATGAGTATTGTCATTTTCACCAACATACAGGGCATATGACAGACCGATGCGCAAGATTAAGGCATGAAATTCAAGGATGGCTCTGCTGGGTGGTTTTGCTAGAATAGGCAAGAATTGAATAAGTTGTGATAATTGAATAAAGAATTCAGAAATTCAAAAAAAAAAATGTAAAATAAAAGAAGAACGACAGCAGGCAGATCACTGATCCCGAAAAGAGGGAAAGTAAGAAGAAGTCCGCTTATAACGCCATGATTGGTTCAAGCTTACCTGAATGGTATGTACTGCAAGACTTGTATGGGAATGGATATGCCACTGTTAGTCGCCCTGAGAAAGACGAAGGGGGGATTTCCATAGCGATGATAGGTTGTTGGTCCACCAGCGAAAGTGGGGAGGAAGAGGAAGAAGGAAAACAGGAGGGTTCTAACCAGGGATTGGGTATGGCTGGCCTTTCGACTCGTGCATTATTGGCCCAAGAGATTGATAGAAGGTTTGAAGAGCTCGAAAGAAGGTTATCAGCCATGATTAAGGAAAGAATAGATGCCATGGCATTAGTCCTGCAAGCCCATTTGATGGCGGCTACCTTTAACCGGGTTGAGCCAGCCATTATCGAGACGACCCATACACTGGCCACCATGGCGTCTCCTACCACCTCTGAGCCCAGAGGTAAAGAACCGCTTGATTTACCAGTTGGACAAAGAAGTGGTAAAAAGCCTGCTCTGGAAAGTGACATCATGATTGAAGGGGATAGGGGTCCGGCGAGGATGCGCGCTCTGAAAAATGCAAACTCGGATATCCGAAATGACAGTAAGGATAATGCTAAGAGTACGGGGGAGTCATCCATGAAAAGGAATCAAAGACGCTACTCTAATTTTGGCAGATCCTTGTCGCGAGTTTTTGAAAAGCTAGTGAAGAGGGGGTTGTTACAGCCATTACTCGCAAGGCCCGCCAGCAGTCAGGGGCAGCCCAATCACAGAGCAGATCAATATTGTGCATTCCACCAGCACACTGGACATTTGACGAACTATTGCCGGGCCTTAAGAGACCGGGTTCAAGACCTCATTGATGGCAAGCAGATCTCTGACCCAGAAGAGCGAAGGGGGAGGCAGATAGGTTGAGTACCTAATTGGAGAAAGAAGACAGTTCCCATGGACGGTGATGGGCCATTAGCCAAGGCGTCTCTGCTGGTGGAAGCAAGAGGGTGTTATCCATTTAGATGTTCTTTCTTATTTTTTGAACTATTTAATGATGACAATTTTAATTCTAGTTTTATTGAATGAAATGAATGATTTTCGTTTATCTGCGTGATTTTTCTCATGATTTCATTATGCATGATCATGACATATTCACATTTATTAATGATTCAAACGATGCCATTCCATTTAATCTCGAAACTTTGGAAATTCCAAAGAAAATCTTGATAGCATCTGTTATGACTCCTGAAGAGAGATAAAAGAGAAAAAAGAAGCCTTTCCCTGGGCCTGGTATGACGTGCTGAAAATTGACAAAGACATTCTTGAGATCAATACTACTTCCACGTGCCAACATGATGACGAACCGAATGTTGAAAGCCATTTCTTTGCACTCCCACGACATCTGGGATGCATATGGTGCCACCAAATAAGATCAAGCTTCGAAAGCTGCATCAGGAGTTAGGCGAATGAGACTCAAGACCTTCACGAAGAAAACATAACTCACCAGAATACAACTCATCAGAACCAAACAACGTGAACACTTTCCTCTCAACCATTTGAAATGTGCACCCTCAAAACCAATTATAACTGACCCTTAACCATCCAGAACCCTTGTAGCCAAATTCCTTACTAAAACTTACATGCTCGACCAGATTGAACAACAATGGTCCCAGTGGTTAAGATGAAAAGTGCACGTATGTGTAAAATTGAGGACTTGAGCAAAGCTTGTAAACAGAAAAAAAAAATTGGGTTGCAAAAAAAAAAAAATTAAAATTAAAATTAAAAAATTAAAAAAAAAATTAAAAAAAAAAGAAGAGAGAAGAAAAGAGAGAATTGATCAGGGGGCAAGGGAATGCAATTTAAAGAAAAGCTTCTCTCAAATCCTGTCAATCTACACATCCCTGCACATTGTCATTCTTCTTAGCTACTGAAAAGGATCTAAAAGGCTAACCCACAAACCATCCATCCAATCCCGGCCGTTGAAAGGCTATTCCAGGGTTCGAACCACCAAAACCGATAAAAGTACCCAGATCATCCAAGCCCAACTTGTCATCCTATCTCAGCCATTGAAAGGCCATTCCAGGGTTGACCCACCAAAGCCAATAAAGGCCAAACGCGAAACTTCATATTCAAGCCCCAAATAAGGAACCCATCACCTCGACCAGTTTGCACAAAGGGTTAAGACCAAGACTTTGATACCAAGAGGAGCCACCCTCAGAAGCAGCAATCCCCCCGGCAGATGAAGATGAAAGCAAATTCAACCAATGCTGACAAACTGAAGGAGGGTCCATGGCAGAGGCTTAAAAAAAAAAAAAAAAAAAAGAGAGAAAATATTCAATCAAGAAAACCCGCGAGGGCTGATTGGAAACAGGAGTCTGATGCTTACGAGATCCACACCGAGATTAGATGTAATGTTGCATTCTGGATCCACGTTAAATGGTGATCATGCATGAAGAAATCATGCTGAAGTGCACACAGTCTTTACAAATACATAAAGAAAAAGCAGTTCAACTCATCATTTCCTAGTTCTTTTATAAAAAGTAAAATCTAAATGGCTACTCTACTCCTGCTCTCACCAACTAGATGCCCAAGCCGAGGGATCTTATTATCTACTGCAAGGCTAAGTACCCTCCTTTTACAGGCACTTATGGAAGCAAGGGTGTAGTCTGTGATCAGGACAATTCATTTTGCATACTCAAAGTTGTCTAATTCCAGCTTAGAATCAGCGCATTGGTACTATCGACCCTCTACTACTCTCGCCACTCAGGCGCTTCAGCCAACTCATCTTGCTACCCACTGTGAAGCCAATTCTACAGCACCTTCCCAATAAAGAACCAAGCTTATACAACCAGAATCTGAGACATAAGCACGTGTCAATCATACCCGAAAGATCTTTCGCAACAACTCCGACTTCTAAAAAAAAAAAAAAAAAAGGCCGTTAGAGATGAAAACCGTGACTGGCGCTCTAAGCAAAAGTTAGGCCAAAGGGCAGGGTGAAAACCTGGGAACAGGCGGTCTGTCCTATAAAAAATAAAATGAATAAAAGCCGCTGGATTGGGTTGGGTCCATTCCAGGCAAAAATAAGGCACAGGGTTATGTGAAAATCTGACAAGGACGCATTTTCCGCTAAGAATAGCTAGTGTGAAAATCCACGAGGGACGCACTACCTTTAATTAATGACTGTCAATGCCTGGAGCGATAAGGCCGTTTTTTTTCAGATGACATCCTCTCGAGCAGATGGTATAATGCAAGACATGGGTCAGAATCTTCGGGGGCAAAGATGCCCACCTAATGGTCCCCCTTGAGGGGGGGTTATGGGTCAGAATTCCTGAGCCACGAAGACGCTTTTCTAGATCCTTATGGACATCAGATAATGCCGAAACGTACCCTGAACGGACCCTTCACCACCCAGGACGTGGTCTACCCATTTTGCATACATCTTATATCTGCATATGGCATCTTATACATGCATGCACAATCTCTTGTATATATTCTTGCGCGCCCAGTTTTGCAGAAAAAAAATAAAGTCCAAATGAAGACCGTACGCACGAAAGCGAGGGCCAGGACCATCTTAGCTCAGCGGTAGCACTCACTCGTGCCAGACAAACAAGTCAAGATGACATCGGTACAGATCAAAATCTCAAAAGTCCTCTGAGGAGGCAAAAATCTCTAAGTCCTCTGAGGAGGCAAAATCTCAAAGTCCTCTGAGGAGGCAAAATCTCAAAGTCCTCTGAGAAGGCAAAATCCCAAAGTCATCTGAGGAGGCAAAATCCCAAAGTCCTCTGAGGAGGCAAAATCTTAAAGTCCTCTGAGGAGGCAAAATCCCAAAGTCCTCTGAGGAGGCAAAATCCCAAAATCCTCTGAGGAGGCAAAATCTTCAAGTCCTCTGAGGAGGAAAAATCTTAAAGTCCTCTGAGGAGGCAAAATCCCAAAGTCCTCTGAGGAGGCAAAATCCCAAAGTCCTCTGAGGAGGCAAAGTCTCAAAGTCCTCTGAGGAGGCAAAATCCTCAAGTCCTCTGAGGAGGCAAAATCTTAAAGTCCTCTGAGGAGGCAAAATCCCAAAGTCCTCTGAGGAGGCAAAATCTTAAAGTCCTCTGAGGAGGCAAAATCTTAAAGTCCTCTGAGAAGGCAAAATCCCAAAGTCCTCTGAGGAGGCAAAATCTCAAAGTCCTCTGAGGAGGCAAAATCTTCAAGTCCTCTGAGGAGGCAAAATCCCAAAGTCCTCTGAGGAGGCAAAATCCCTCGGTCCTTTGAGGAGGCCAGTTCCCCAAGTTCTCTGAGGAGACAAATCTCACGTACCCTCGCCTTTTGTAAGACTGGAGCAGACTCAACGCACCACCCAAAAGGATAAAAATTGTCCCTCAGTATACACGGCAACCGAAGGAGACGACTTCATTAGCATGACCGGGAAGACAGCCGCCTCAGGTACGCGCCTCTTTCCTTTCTTTTCTAAATTTTGGCTCACTTAGGCACCTAGGTTCTAAGTTCCCCAAAATTGGGGGCAACTGTAGACACCGGGTCCCGAGGCGGTTCAAGATCAGAATTACCCGATGATGAAACACGATACCCACAATTAAAGGTGTCAAAAATGATATTTCTCTTGTCGAAATTCTCATTATTTTTAAATAAAAAAATAAAAATATATATATAAAATATTATTGTAAAAAAATTAGTTGAATTAATTTTTTTTAAAAAATAGAATTATTTTTTATATTTGAAAAAAGGGGAGAAATTAAGTTAATTAATTAATTTGATTGAATTAAGTTAATTAATTAAATTAATTGAATTAAGATAGTTAATTAATTTAATTAAATCAAATTAGGTTAATTGAAAAAAAAAATAATATATTTTTGTTTTTAACTGGCCACGTGACCACTTTTATAAAGTGGCCATTTTGGCCACTTTATAAAAGTGGTACCACAGGTACCACGCGGCCACTTCCTTAAAGTGGCCGTGTGGTACCGAGCTTACCGCGCGCGTCTTTGCGTGCAGTCCCGCTCACCACGCGGCTTCGTTTCCTGCTTTGTTCAGCTATTTTCTCGCCGTTTTGACCAAAAAAATATTCCGTTTCCGTGTAAATTCCGGGAAGACAAATTGAAAGAAGGTTTTGGCCTTTCTCTATTTTGGGAACAATCAGATTAATCAAATAGGGTTCAATACTCATTTTTTGGGAGGACGGCAAAAACTGGGAACAGGGATTTTCTTTGGCTTTTATCTCTACTTTTTCTCTCCAGCAGCTGGTTCTTCAACCTTTTCTTCAAAAATATTCTTAACTTTTTTTTCTCTTTCTAAAGTTTTAATCTTTAATTGCTCTTCAAAATACATAATCCATTTTCTTGAGTGATTTGGGCTTGGAAAATTAATTTCCTTTGCTCAAATCATCCACCAAAAATATTTTTATCAAAGTATTTTCTTGATTTTATTTCAAAATATTAATTTCTACATTTTCTTCAAATATTTAATACCACAAATCCGACAAGGAAAATCAATCGAGACACCGTTTCCCCAATCTAAAAATTCTGAGGGTAAACATTCTTGAACTCATCCTCATTTATTTTTTGTATATTATTTATTATTGTTAATATTATTTTTTGCCATTATTATCATGTATATTGTTTACTTTTAGTATTTTAATGTGCTAATATCACTATTAATATATTATTTGTTTGCTTCAATTTGATATTTTGCTATCATTATTATTTTTATTGTGTTTATGTTCATTATCGTTACTCTGCCATCCCCCATATTTTCATTATCACCATTATTATTTTTGTTTTTGTTATTATTAAATTGATTGCCGTTGGGTATTTTGGTGTTCACGTTTAATGTCATTATTATTTCTATGTTCATCTTTGTTTTAGTTTTATAGTCATGTTCCTTAGTGTTATTTCACCATCTCCATTGCTTTTCATTTTTATTATCATATATTGAGTTCCTGCCATGTTTAACGCATTTATTGTCTTTATTATTATTATTATTATTATTATTATTATTATTATTATTATTATTATTATTATTATTACTAATTAATTATTCTGTTTTCATATTATTTATCATTCATTATTATTATTATTTGCATTATTACCATCCTATTATCATTATTATTATTATTATTATTATTATTATTATTATTATTATTATTATTATTATTATTACTATTACTATATGGTTTTATTCTGATTATTATGTCTATTATTCATCTTATTTATTGTTGCATTGTTATTTACTGTTGATAATTTGATTTATTTTGTTGCGTTGCTATCATTGTTATTATTATTATATTTCGCATTTGTTTGATTAATTTACTTTGAATATTTAATAATATTTTTGATGTTAATTTTTGTATGAGTTTAACTTGAATCGAGTTATTTGAGCACCCCCGCGACTCCTCGGATGGGTCGCAACGCGTGGAGGGTCACTCCGGTTTGGTGAGATCTTTTCGACTCTCTCTTTATGTGTTACGTGTTTATTTATAAATATTTATTTTATTTATGCACGCGTGAGATAAAAAGTCATAAAAATACTTTTATAATTAAATCGGGACTTTCACTAATAAAATTGGGACCAATGTTAGCCTAACAATGAAAATATCACAATTAAAACGAAGAGTCAATTTTCAATAAAATGGGATCACTCATCCCGGTTTTCATTCAAACAATAAAAAACGACTCTTCGAACCTTCTTTAAATTAATACGAAGGAACCAATGTTCCTAGATTTCGAACAAGTGCGAAGGAACCAATGTTCCTAAAATAATGTCCCGATTTATGTATGCATTTTCTTATTCTGTGCGAGTGTTTTAAATTTACGTTCATTTTGCTTTTGGGCCCTTGTAATTAATTTTGGGGCAACTTTATTTATTTTAGGGGATTGTATTCCGTCCCCATTCACGTCTCTGATTTCCTTTCGATGGGGTTGTATTCCGCCCCAATCTCTCTTGTAATTGTGTGCTTGCGTGTTTACTGCTTTCATTTATCGCTTTCTTCTGCTGCTTTATTTATTGCTTTCCTTTATCGCTTTGTGAATGTTTGAAATGCGCGATTTAAATTAAATGCATTGATCGTGTGAGATGAGAGATATAATTTTAAGAGGTTAAGAACCCATTTATATTTAAGCAAAGTATGAATAAGAGGGAAGTTCCGGACACCATATCTCTGGTTTAGACCAATAGAGGTGAGAAACCTTTTCCTAATTTCACGCAAATTGGGTGGCGACTCCAAGTACCTCAAAGGTGCCTTTAGGCGTCAATAGGCTAGGTTGTTCTCCCCAATGTTCTATTGAGAGGAACATACCGATGATGTCTCATGGCGCCCATGATCAAAAGACGCGAACCTTCATACCTCGAATCCTAAAGCGGATTCAAAGCGAGGGCCCTTGCTGGGTTTTCGGGTTCGGCGCGCGTCACAGTTGCTCCCTTGGACAATAACTTCTCAAGAACAAATGGGCCTTCCTACATTGGTTTGAATTTGCCTCATTCGTCTGGAACATTCGGACTCATTTGCTCAAAGATTGAATCTCCCTATTTTAATAGGTGCTTTCTAACTTCCTTCTCGAATGATAGAACAAAGTGTTTTCTGATCGATCTGACTGTGATAGTAATTCCACGATCTGTCCTTGTTTGACGTGTTTAATTGCTGTAGCCATTGTCGTGCCCAATCGGCTTTTAGAATCTGGGCTTCCATGACTGCCCTTAAAGATTTGAGCTCTACTTCGATCGGCCGTACTGCTTCAGCCCCATGTATCGAGGAATAAAAGGTGACTCTTGTAGAGGTTCCAACGGTGGTTCTCTAGCCTCGAAGTGCAAAAGGCCATTTCTCTGCCCAATCCTTGTAGTTTCGAACCATCTTGACCAATATCTTCTTGTTAGCAGCCTCTCATGCCCCATTGGTTTGAGGGCAATTCAGAGAGGACTTATGGTCTTTAATGCCATACCTCTAGAGTAACTCCCTAGCCTTAGCCATAAACTGCCTTCTGTCCTTGGACATAACGTGGTGGGGAGACCATATCGGCATATCGGATTCCTTTCGATGAACTCGTCCGCTGGAGGCCGTAGGGCGCACCTCCCCTATGATGTCTATTCCCAAGCTTGAGCAACCCGTATCCATTGTAAGTCAATACAACCATTTTGGTCCTTTTCGGAAGTCAAGAAGAATGGCAAAGTACGGGTATGTATAGATCAATAGGATTTGAACAAAGCTTGCCCCCAGGATTACTTTCCCTTGCCCCCATATCAATAGTTTTCGGCCGGATCTACATATTGATTCTTTTCCTTCCTTTTTAATTTTTTATTTTTTTTGCATTATTTTTGCCCTCGTTTTTTTTGACAAGCTTTGTTCAAATCCTGATAGTTTACACATACACACACTTCTCTTCCTAACCATTGGGGACAACATAGGTCAACCCAGTTGGGTGTTGCACTTCAATAAGAAATTTGGCCCTGTTTCTGCTTGTGGATCTCTCCTTTTAACCTTTTCTGCCCTTTCTGGCTTGAGTTTTCTAAGCTTTTGCGTGACTGGTCCATGATCGTGATATGCTGGCATAGTGTGTTCGACAACTTTGCGATCATCTCCCAGCGTGTCTTCGTAGGTCCAGGCAAAGATTTTTCCACACTTTTTTTTCTATTGTCTCAAATTTTAATCTCTTTCAGGAGTTACAGATGCTATCAAGATTTCCTTTAGGTTCTCCAAAGTCTTCGAGATCAAATGAAATGGCATCAGTTGAATTAATGTCAAATATGAATGAGTCGTGATCATGATTATGCACAGTGAAATCATGAGAGATATAATACAAATAAGCAAAAACCATTCATTTCATTTTATAAAAACTAGAATTAAAATGTCATTATCAACTAGTTCCAAAATAAAAAGAACATCTAAATAGCTATCTTCTTCCCATTTTCGCTAGCACAAGTATTATAGTCGATGGTCCATCATCACCCACAAGAACAGTCTTCCCCACCTCTTAGCTCCTCATTAATGAGGCCTTGAACAAGCTTCTTCAGAGTTTGGCACCCATCAGTCTCATGCCAAGTATGCTGATGGTAGGCACAATACTGATCCACTCGATGGCTAGGACGCCCTTGGCTCTTGGAGAATTTTGCAGGCTTTGGATGTAACTTCCCCTTGTTAATGAAATGAAAGAGATGCTCAAATAAAGGCTTATCCTAGATGGTATAGCAGCCTTGAGTAGTTCCAATGGTTGAAATCTTGGTGGCTCCAACGTCTCTCGCACTGTCATCATCAAGACTCGAGTTCCCATGATTACCTCTTCCCATGCCATTGCTCCCTCCTTCAAGGATTACTAGCTGCTCATTATTAATGGGATCCTGGACTTAACCTTTCAGGGTTTGGCAACTATCTACTGGATAGCTGGTGTACTGATGATGATTTAGTTGCCTCTGACCTCTAGTTGGCCTGGCCGAACCTGGTCGCGAGTTCCCCTCTAACGCTTGAGGCAAAGATCTGCCTATGCCAAAACCACACTTCTGGGCTGTTCTAATCGCTGATACTCCTTCCATCTCCTAAGTGCCGACACGACTGTTACACCCATACAGTCAACCTCTCTTTTCTAAGTTCACAGAGACTTCTTTGCGAGCAGCCAGGATAGTCACAAGTTTAGCCTTTGAAATTTCTTCTTCGAGGACGTCTATCCTTCTTTTCAGGCCCCATACTGCTGCTAAAAACCCATTCTCTAAAGTATGCCCTTTGCCTTTTTGCTCAGATGACAGAGCAACAGGCGACTCTCCTCTAGACTTAGTGGGTGGTATGCATACTTTCTTAGCTAGATCATGCTCTTTTTGGGGCAAGGTAGGAGCAATAGGCTGCTGCCCACAGGGTGGCATCACGACAGCGACTAAATTCTCCATAATAGCCGTCGTTCGGGCTTCAAACTTTTCAAACCTCCCTTATATCTTCTTCTACATTGCCTCCTTAACTTTAGGCGGCTTGCCCTTTTCTGAGACCAGGTCCTCTTCGAAGAAATCACCGTCAGGATCTACGCCCTTTAGGTTCGAGTGCACCCTTGAGCTCAGCCATTGGTGGGAGTAAAATCACTGGAGGCTCCTTCCTAACCGGATTTGATTTCTCTTGTCCTACTGTAGGAGTGACTAATGGCTGCCCAACGGGCTGGGTCATTGTAGCAGTCAAATTCCTCATCATGGCCATTACTCTATTCTCAAATTCCTCCAATCTCCTACTTACTTCTTCAGCAATCAAAGTGAGGATCTCCTCCGTCTCTCTTGGAAGATCAGCTATTTTGTTGAAAAAAAACTGAAAACAAAGTCTCAATGCCCTCTGAGAGTGAATCCGAACCCCAAACTGATACCCCTTTTTGGCAACTCGAAGATAGGTTTTCTGCTTAGCCGTCCGCTAAGATCCCTAGACCACTTAGATAAATCTATGATGGCTGCAAAATACACCTTGTTAGGATGATGCATGATTGAAATGCAATGCATGGTCGTGCTGATGTAGCATAGACAAACACATGCAAGCAGATATATCCTTCTAACCTTATCTCTCCCACACATGAGGTAGTGTAGTCTCTTTCCTAGGTGGGCTTTATCCAAGGGTTAACAGGGAACCCATTGGACGCATGTAGTGCATGGTGGAAATCCGGCAGCATAACATCTCTCGCCTAATGTACATACGTAGGGGTTTTTGGCCATTATGCATTTAAACACTTCAACTGAATGAAGATGGGCCCACTGGGGCATGAAAGCCTTTGATGAAAGACCATTTAACTTAACTGATTTTGTCCAATATATAATGGCCCACGTAGCAAGCATGATATTACGGTACATTTCACCTAGTGGAAGTATCTATTGCCATTACATGAGTTTTGGCCAAGGGTGATAATACTTTAGGGCTATCCAAGCATGGTCCCTGCCAACAGGTCTAGTTCATCATGAGCATAATGACCGATTAGGTCTCCATTTGATATACCATAAGGTACGAGGCTTTGGTTGGTGATTATCCTTAACACTTCCACACATTGAGTGAATGTAGGGTCTTACTTCGGGAACGCACCGGGGTTAAGAAAGGGACCTAACTAGCATAATTCTAAGGCTCTAGCATGGATGTAATGCAATTTTTTGAAAAAGAGATAGAGTTTTAATTTAAAAAACCTAGTTATATTATTAACCAAGACAGTTTCGGAGCCAAGTTACAAAGTCCCTAGTGGAGTCACCACTGTGACACGCACCGGACCCCTTCATTTCCCGGAGGCCCGCCTTTAGGGCCCGAGAGGGTTTGTGTCTTTTGATCTTGGAAAATCATGAGATATTTTGGACACTTCCTTCCAATAGAATACTGGAAAGATCATCTAATCCCATAAAGCCTTTAGGCACCTTTGAGGTATTTTGAGTCGCCACCCAATTTGTAAGAAATTAGGAAAGTTTGTCTAATCTTGGGGGTCTAAACTAGAGAAATATTCGGAACTTTACTCTTATTAATGCCTTGGTTAATTATAAATGGATTTTAAATTTTAAATTTCTATCTCTCTTCTCACACGGTTATGAATAAAAAAATAAAGCACAAATCAAGTACGAGAGAAAGCAGTAAAGAAAGCGCTAAAATAAAGCAAGCCACAAAACTAAAGGAAAGATAAAATTGGGACAAAATACAATCCCCCAAATAAAAAGGTATTAAAATCTGGGACACAAGTACAATCCCCCAAAATAAAATCAAGAAAAATAAAAATAAATAAATAAATAAACCAAATGAATAAATAAACATTCATAAATCGGGACCTTATTTAGGATAGGAACATTGGTTCTTTCATGTTCACTTTAGAAAATCGAAGAGTTATTTTGGTATACTTTGGGGAAAATCGGCATGAGTGATCCCATTTTAAGAAAATTAAGTCTTCCTTTTTAAAGTGAATTTTTAATAGTTGAAATTAAAATATTGGTCCCATTTTATTAGAAAACCCCAATTTATTAATATAAACTTTTTGTGATTTTTTAATTAATTTGCATAAAAAATAAATAAACTTATTACAAATTACATAATAAAATAATGAATAAATACAAAAATGATAAAAAAAATAATAAACAAGACAAATCCCACCAAGATGGTGTCTTCAAATCTCCATGGACTCCCATTTGGTATTGGAAAGGTTCACATATAAAAAATAAGTATTGAAATAAAAAAAAACAAAAAAAAGTGATGTTAGTAATAAAAAATGAGTTTAAACATGTAACATATGAAAATGAATTAAAATGAATAAAATAAAATGTATCATGTATGACAAATCAATTGAATGACATAATAAAAATAAGTAACTTAACATATTAACAATTCAACATGCATGAAAACATAAATAATAATAATTATTATGATTAAAATAATAAATAAAAGTAAGTAACTTAACATATTAACAATTCAACATGCATGAAAACATAAATAATAATAATAATAATAATAATAATAATAATAATAATAATAATAATAATAATAATAATAATAATAATAATAATAATAATAATAATAATAAGAGTAACAACAAGGGTAATAATAATAATAATAACAATAATAATAATGATGATAATAATAATAACAATAATCACAATGATAATAACAATAAAACACAATAACAACAAAAAAGATGAACAATCAAGTAAGCAAAAATAAAAAAAAAATAAACAAAACATGTTAAAACATGTTAAATAATAATAATAATAATAATAATAATAATAATAATAATAATAATAATAATAATAATAATAATAATAATAATAATAATAATAATAACAATCAAATGAGAACACAAGAATAAGAAATGAAAAATATTGAACCTATTACTACATCATATAAAATACAAAAATAATAGATCTAAGAGAAGTTACATGGTTGCTAATTAACTCTAAACAAAAAATATAATAGTTATAGAAAATGCAAAATTAAACCCAAAATACTTGCCCTCAAAATTTGATTTGATGAATGAAGGTAAATGATCAATTTTGTTGTCTTGATTTTCAAAAAATTAATATTAGAAAAATAAAACATGGAGGATAAATTTTATCAAAGATCAAAGAATAATTTTCTTTGTCTCAAGAAGAAAATTATTAAAAAAGAAGAAGAAAATTTCTAAGAAAAAAAATTGTTCTTTTTGTCTCAAGAATTAACTTGAAAAAACAAATTAAAATATTTGGAGAAATTCTCTTGAAAAAGAAGAAGAAAATATTTTTCTTAAGAAAAATCCCCCCTAATTTTCTATCTAAAAAATCATTTTATATCTCCCAAAAATCAGATTTTTGTTGAAAAAATTAAAACAATTTAGTTCCCATTAACACAAAAAACTGAAGAATTTGAAAGGTTAGAAGACAAAAGGGTTTAAAAATTAAATTCTAACAAAAAATTGAAGAAAAAAACATAAGTTTGGGGCAAAAATGCCCATGGGGGCTACTGGGGATGTTGGGCGCGCGGCAGGGGCGAGCGACGCCCGTCGGCGCGTGCGCAGAAGCGAGCGACGCCTAGCGTATCGCTCGCGCATGCTGCGGGCGACACCCAGTGCACGGGCGAGCGGACCCCGCGCTATAGACGCCCGATTTCGGCTGATTTTTTGGCGACACCCAGCGCGTCGATCGTGCGCGCTGCGGGCGACACCCAGTGCGCGGGCGAGCGCGCCCCGTACTGCGCGCTGTAGACGCCCGATTGTCGGCCGATTTTTTTTTTGCTAAAACACTATAATTTCAAAATTCACTTTTTTTTCTTAAAATAATTTTTTAAAATATTTTTAAAACACATTTTATTTACTTTTAATAAATCAATTTTGATAAGGAAATCATCACTTCTAACTTTCATTTTTTGCCTATAAACAGACACACTTAATTCATCATTAGGTAATCCTGATCTGGGCTATCTCGGGACCCGTTGTTTGCACAATTAACTTAATTCAATTGGCATTATTCTTTTCATTTTGGTGTACCATTCAGCCTATGCTACCATTTCACTACAATTATTTCTTTTTCCAATAAGCTCAATATCACTTCACTCATTATTTATTTCTCATTCCAATTATACCATAAACTCATTTTAAAGTATGCCATTCCATAATTTGCATCATAAATATGATGTAATAACAACTTAAAATGTACACAAATAAATTCTAGTAATCTCCAATAAATTAATATATGCTTAATTATAACTCTATATTCATTTTGTACCATTATATTCATTAAATCATCAAATTATACACTAATTTACCCATGGGATGCATTTGGCCCAACCTATATCCTTGTCCTTAAAATTATCTCACTCACTTGTCATTAACTCAACTAAACTACGTGTTAATTAACATGGATATATAATTAATTTGCAATAAATATCAAAATATACCCATATATACTTAGGATATATATTCAACTTCTATACAATTTTTGTCCTTAAATTTCTTTTTCATCCATTTGTCATTTATTCCACTAAATTATTTATTAATTAACCTAAATACATAGTTATATTTCACTAAACATCAAATACATGACATTATACTACAAGCTTCCATTCGGCCAAACTTGAACTTTTCATCCTAAATTTATTCTTTTCATTTTAACTACTCAAATTTTCACTTTTAGGTGCCATTAACATATTTGTAAGATCAATTTCAATTTTGCATGCGTAAATCACACACATACATCATGAACATAAGCTAAAATTACACACTGTCAACAGAAAAAGAGGGATATTATATCCACTAACCTCAAAATCTTAACTAATACTCTTTATTCTTGTCTTTCTTTGCCCTTAGCCTTGGATTGCTCCACTTTTCCTTAATTTCCTACCATGGCTGAATTTACCATTATCAAAATCCCTCAATTTTCTTCTTTCCCAATTCAATAAAATCACAAAATCATGTTAATTACCTTTAAATCTACCCATAAAAACCAATAAATCACTAAATTTTAATCAATTTCACTTACATGATTTTTGCTCAAATTGTTCTTCTCTCAAATCCATAATTTTCTTTGCTGCAATCAGGCTCTTGAGATGGTAATAAACAAAATCAGCACCTTTAAATTATTTTGGAGTAAAGAATTGAGTGGATTTAATGAGTTTTTGTGAGAAAATCGATGAAAAGAGAAGAAAAAGGAGAGAAAAGCGTGAGGCTGGATGAAGGAGGAAAATTCTGCAGTAATTCGGGATTTTTCTCCAGCTATTTATACCCCTTGATTAAACCTGCTTTTAGGTCTAACCAATTGAGTCAACCCAATAGGCCCAATTAGGTTAATTATTGGTTATTTGATCCAATTTTTATTTTATTACTTTCCAAGCTCAACTTCTGATAAAAATGTATCCACAATTCTTAAATAATATTCATTCGGCTACACGAATATTTTTAAATCAATCGGACACCATTTCCCGGTCCGATAAATATTTACCAGTTCGATACTCAGTTTTTTAGTGTAATCGTAAAATAAATTTTTCATTACCATATGATTCCCCACAATATTACGAGCGTGTCCATATTTTTATTGGGTATTTGATCCAATTTTTATTTTACTACTTCCCAAGCTCAATTCCTCATAAAAATGTATCCATAATTCTCAAATAATATTCATTAGGCTACACGAATATTTTTAAATCAATCGAACACCATTTCCTGGTCTGATAAATATTTACCAGTTCAATAACCAATGTTTTAATGTAACCGTAAAATAAATTTTTTATTACCATATGATTCCACACATTATTACGAGCGTGTCCATATTTTTAGATAATTTTTCAGAGGTCTGAAACATCACTTATAGTTCGGTCAAACCTTGATCAAATTGGTCAAATTGAACTGGTTCTATAGTTTTAGAGCGATAGGCACCCGTCTATCAATGATAGATGCCTGTCCTTCACTGATAAACGCCCATCACTTAAATATTTCCTTCTTTCTGCATTTTAAAGGCCTATTTGACCTCGGTTTGACCCCAAATTTTATCCTCGGACTCATCATGACTAATATTTTTTGAAAATCAAATAAAATATATTTCACCCACGCGTGTATTTTTCACCCCGGGTTCACTGATCAAACTCGAAAAATACAATTCACGACTAATCCGGCCTTGTAATCCCACTCACTCTCGTGACTTACTTCATGGCTGTGACTAGGGTTTTGCCTATAAATTGCTCGTTTGTAGAAGAAAGAGGAGTTGGAAAGAATTAGTTTAAAAGTTTTCTCTTTATTTCTTGAAATTCTCCTTCTTCATTTTCATTTTGTTTTCATAGATCTAAGCTCCAAATCTTTATTTTTATATGTTTCCTTCTTTAAAACATCATCAAGGAGGGATCCAAGAATCCTAAGGTTCCATTGTTAGTTTGAAAACACATTGAAGGTAATGTTATAAGATTTTTTTCCTCTTAGATTAGTTTATGGCAATTTGAGTTTGTATATTCATTCTTAAATTCTGTAAACTTAACCTTTAGTGTCTTTTATATAATTTTTCATCATTTTGAGTTTATTTAAATTGTGAAACCCTTTTTAAGGGTATTCGTTATGTTACTCTGATGCCACATAAAATGGTCTATTCTTTAGTGTATACTTTCTTTATTGTAGGTGGTTAAGTATGTTAATTTATTTATTATTTCAGGTGTTTTTGTCTAGTTTATGTGTTTATATGCATTTTAGGGTAGTTTGGATGAAAGAAGGAGCAAATGAGTCGAGCAGTAGTGCAGGACTAGTGAAGAGATGCACGACTAGTAAAGAGATGCAGGACTAGTGAAGAGATGCATGACCAGTGAAGAGGTGCACGAGAAGGAAGAAGCGCACGAGTTGTGAAGATATACATGAATCGAACAAACTGCATGACTTGGACAGAGAATCACGAGTCGGTTACTAGAAGAACAATGCTAGAGAAGGAGAGAATGCCGTGTTCTGTCGCGAGCGCGACAAAGAGAGCAGTTGGACAGTTTATTTTGAAAAATCACTTGAACAATTAGGACTTTCCACCAAGTTTTGCAACTCTTGGAAGAAGCTTATCAAGAGACATGACCTTTAGAACACTATAAATATTTAATTCAACTGTAATTTAGAGAAAAACGATGAAATTTTAACTAATTACTTTTCTGTAAGTTTTAAGAGAACAATTTCTTTAGTTAATGTTCTAATTTAGATTTTATGTTTTGAAGAGAAGACAATTGCAAGGAAGAAGATTATACATTGTAAAGGGAAAAAGGGTTAAGAGATCTCCTTCTTCTACTTCTAATCTTTACTTCTTCTTTGTAAATATTAAATGAATGTTATTTAGGAAACTTGAATGATACTAACATTATTTCTATTTCCATCTATGTTAATAGTCTTTGAATGCAAAATTTTCTATTGGTATATTTGCATGATCATTATAAGTTAAGGTTGAATTGAGAGATTCACTTTATCTTACAACTAATAGAATTTCATTATCGAAACATAACTTGAGAGATCAGTATGTCAAGATAATTGCTATAGGTTGGTGATTAATCTTAGAATATGTAATTAGAATTAACTAGTTCATTAATGAGAGTTAAGGATTAGTATTGTAATTGCATGTTTTAGGCACTCTAGTTCATGTCAAGAGAGTGAATTAGAATTTTATTCCAACTTGGCTTACTGATAAGATTATAATTATAATTAGAAGATAGAATCAAGTTTCATAATTATTAGTTCTTTATCATCTACATTGTCTTCTTTGATCATTTTTAACTAGGTTTAATTAATTTGCATGACACGAGTAGTATAGAATTAACTTACAAATTATTGAACATTGTAAACAAAATAAAATCAAGTAGTAATAGTGAGTAATATTTAATGTACTTTCTCTGTGGGATCAACATCTTAAGTACTATAAGCGATTAACCGTGCACTTGTGAAGTTAGCGTTTTAGCACCTAACAAGTTTTTGGTGCCGTTGCGGGGGATCGTTATGATTAAATTTATTGCCATTATGAATCTTGATTTATGATTTTGGATTATAGCACTTAATTAGTTTTGTTTTTCTGATTTGTTTTGTTTTTACAGGATTGGATCCATAGTATTTTATTATCTTTGGTTTCGGTTGATGAATTAGTTTTTCTTTCTACATGCATTTTATTTTGTTTTATGATTTTTTTTACATTAACTTGTTAATTAATTTTCATATTGTGGATTTTAATATTACTAACACAATTTATTTTTGTTCTATAGGTTAAAATAGTAAGTAAGTCATTATATGTGGTTCAAATATTTAGTGTTTTTTTTTTAAAAACAAAAGAGAGCAAAATTTACTTTGTATTTAGATGTGTTCAAGATTGTATTATTTGTAGTTAATGGTGTTAGAATTTGGTATGTTTTATGTGTTGTGAATATAGGAGAAATTAGAGGAAAACAATGAAAAAGAAGTAAAATTGTGCAAGAGACGATGATTCTGTCATGAGCGTGGCAAGCATCGCGAGCGCGACAGAAGGAGCCAAAGAAGAGGGACGAGAAGAGAGAAAAAGAAGAGCCAAAATTGAAGCCTTAACCAAGTTCGGGGTTTATCATGAGCCTCGTCCGACTCGTGTTGTTGTTCACGAGTGACCCAGACGAAGCTGCTTCATGAGTTCCATCTAACTCGTAAGGTTATTCACGAGTGATCTGACAAGCAACTTCATCACAAGTCATGCAGTTCTGTCCGACTTGTGCTTGTATGATGAAGGGCAGATCGAGTCGTGAAACCTGTCCGAGTCGAACCATTGTATGTATTTTTCTAATTTGTTTTATTTTCTTTTTCTTTTTCTACTAATTTGATTATTTTTGTTCATAGTCAGTCAAGTGTGTGTCACAATTTAATTTAAAAAAAAAAAAAGAAAAACAACAAAGTGAAAAATAAAATTTTTCAAAACCCTAATTTTTTAAAACGTCGTGACCCTTGGTTTCCATTGTCGTTTTGACTTTTCCCTCTTACATTCTCTTATTCTCGATTCAATTCCCTCTTTATTTATTTCTAACGTCATTTCTTATTGTCTCCGAGTTGTGCTCTTCCTTTCCCTCTCCTTACGGTAGTCTTCTCTTCCTTATCTTTGTTACATTTCTCCTTCATCTCTTCTCTTTCATTCTTCTTCTTCATCTTCCTCTTTGGGTCTATATTAATGTTTCGATACAATTCTTTCTTTAACGCAAAATGGTGCGAACTAAAAACTCATCCTTTTCACGAGCTTGTCAAGCCGCAACAGAACCATAGCCAGGAGACCTTTCATCAGCTTTTGGTGCCAGGTTCCCTATTTCCTCCATAGATGAAGGTAATCGATTTCTTGCTCTTAATAATAGAGCCATTCTGCAATGTAAGTATTTTCCAGATTCTCTCCTTGAGCAAGTTGGTATGTTAGACACTGTTAATGAGATGTTATCACAATGTGATTTGTTGCGATTTGTTAATATGCATGAGAATTTTTATCCTGATTTAGTATTACAATTTTATACAAATTTCAAGACTAATGAGGAAAACTCTAGGCTGTTGGATTATCATTTAGATGGTAAGGATCATACTCTTACATATTTCATGATGCATAGATTTTTTGGTTTTAAACAATCTGGATTGTGTGATCCTCCCAAAACCTTTCGTCCCAATGACTTTTGGACCTTTCTCACTGGTTTGACAACACCATTTAAGTCTAGGGAGGCTAAGTCCATGTTTATCAAAGATTTGAAGTATTGGATTTTGCATAAAATTCTTGCTTCATTGGTTTTTAACAAACATGAGTTTAATAGAGTATCTTCTCAGGAGCTTTTCTTGATGTGGTGTGTGCATAATAGGAAATCAGTTTGTTGGTCGTATTGGATCTTTAATCAATTATTGCAGTGTGTTGGTCGTCATGAGGCTCCTCTTACACATGGTCATGTTATATCTGTTATTGCTAGGAGTTGTGATATTGATCTTCATACTTATGCTCGAGTCCTTCCTTGTGTGTATTTTACTAAACATCTTTTTGTTCGTGGTGAGGTAGTTAATAATGCATTTCAGGCCATTTCGCACCATTCAAGATCTTGTTGGAGAGATCTTTTAGATTCGTTTGCTCCGCAAGTAGTTGCTTATAAGAATGACACAGATAAGGATATGCAGGAGGAGCAAGAGGCTAGTGATGATGATATGGTTAATGTTTCTACTGATATGGCTGCCGTGCCTCCTATTCTTGGGTCTTCTTCCAGTAACATTCCATCAATGCTGGAGCAAATATTGAAGATCTAGTCCACCATTCAAGATCAACTCACTTCCATGGAGCAAGTCAATCGTAATTTGGCTAGCCGTTAACGCAGGCTAGAGCATAAGGTCGACACCTTTATTGCTCAAGCTGGATATATAGTAGCTTCTCCTCCACCTACACTATGATTATCAGGGGAGCTTTCTATCCTTATTCATTTTTTTCTTTTCATTTCATTTCTTCCCATTGAGGACAATGTTTGTTCCAAGTGTGGGGGAGCATGTTTGCATATTTGTTTATGTTTTATGAGTTTTTGTATTTTATATGTTAGTTGCATGTGTGTTTGTGTGTATTCATTTTTCAACTAGGCTTTTTAGTGAGTTTTATTATAAGGCATTGTTCACTTTGTATATAATATAGGTTGTTATGTTAAGTCATTTACCTTTTATGCTTATTCTATTAGTCTTTCAAAGCTTTTAGTATGTGTTTTACATTTTTCAAGTTATCTCCTTTTACTTCTTTCAATATCTTAGAGTATTTAGTCTCTTTACTAACTATGCTTTAAGGTTAGGAATTGCTCATTTAGTTTAAGATTTTAGGGTTCTAGTTGCCCCATAGAAACTATAGCCATAATACTTACCATTAGGCCCTTTCAATAATGGATGAGGACTCAAAAAGGAAAAAAGCAAAAGAAAAAGAAAGTAAAAAAAAAAATAGAAGAAGGAAAGGAAGCAAAGCAAGATGTGTATCCAAAATTTCAATAAAGTATGGGATGGAGCATAAACGCACCCAAAACTACATTCTCTTGCTATTTTAAATTCATGGGATAAAGTCTAAAAGTATACTCATGTTAAAAAAAAAAAAGTCTAAAAATGCCATGAGATTGGAGTAAGGGTATGTGTGCTTACAAATTGTCCTAAAAAGGCAACTGGCAACCATAGAATCTTAAGGTTTATTATCAATATTCTCTCTTTTAAGCATGTTTAGTTTTGAGACTCCATACTCTTGATGTTGCAATTAGTAAACTTAGGTGACTTATTAAATTTAGAATACATGCTCTAAGAATTGATTCACTGGTATTTTGAGTCTTTAAGGTCTTTGATTTCTTTTCAGTCCGATCACATATGCATAATGAACAATGTTGTATAGTAAAGTTCACTTAGTTTAATTTAGCATTAAATTTTCTCATTCTTTTCTCTTGCTTGAGGGCAAGCAGGGTTAAAGTGTGGAGGAATTTTATACCACATAAAATGGTCTATTATTTAGTGTATATTTTCTTTTTTTTTTACTTTCTCTTTCTTTTGTTTTTTTCCTTTTTGAGTCCTCATCCATTATTGAAAAGGCCTAACGGTAAGTATTATGGCTATAGTTTCCATAGGGCAACTAGAACCCTAAAATCTTAAACTAAATGAGCAATTCCTAACCTTAAAGCATAGTTATTAAAGAGACTAAAGAAGGAGCAAATGAATCGAGCAGCAGTACAGGACTAGTGAAGAGATGCAGGACTAGTGAAGAGGTGCACGAGAAGGAAGAAGTGCACGAGTTGTGAAGATATACACGACTCGAACAAACTGTATGACTCAGAGAGAGAATCAAGAGTCGGTTAACAGAAGAATAATGCTAGAGAAGGAGAGAATGCCATGTTATGTCGCGAGCATGACAGAGAGAGCCGTTGGACAGTTTATTTTGAAAAGTCACTTGAACAATTGGGACTTTCCACCAACTTTTGCAACTCTTGGAAGAAGCTTATCAAGGGACATGACCTTTAGAACACTATAAATATTTAATTCAACTATAATTTAGAGAAAAAGGATGAAATTTTAACTAATTAATTTTTTATAAGTTTTGAGAGAACAATTTCTTTAGTTAAAGTTCTAAGTTAGATTTTATGTTTTGTAAAGAAGACAATTGCAAGGAAGAAGATTATACATTGTAAAGGGAAAAAGAGTTGAGAGATCTCCTTCTTCTACTTCTAATCTTTACTTCTTCTTTGTAAACATTAAATGAATGTTATTTAGGAAACTTGAATGATACTAATGTTATTTCTATTTCCATTTATGTTAATAGTCTTTGAATGCAGAATTTTCTATTGGTATATTTGCATGATCATTATATGTTAAGGTGGCATTGAGAGATTCACTTCATCTTACAACTAATAGAATTTCATTATCAAAACATAACTTGAGAGATTAGTATGTCAAGATAATTGCTATAGGTTGGTGATTAATCTTAAAATATATAATTAGAATTAACCAGTTCATTAATGAGAGTTAAGGATTAGTATTGTAATTGCATATTTTAGGCACACTAGTTCATGTCGAGAGATGTTACTCCTTTTGATTTGGTTTCTTTATAAATTTTGTTTAAAAGTTGTATTTTCAAGTGTTTTTAGGGGTGTTTTCTCCCTCTTTCCTTTCTGTTTTTTTTAGGTTTTTAAACCCATTTTGGGCAAGGAACGACATAAAAGGAAGAAGGAAAGAAATCACCATTTCGAGTTGACTCATAGCCCAACTCAATTTTCTTCATCCTTAAGTAAGTTAGCCTGCTCACTTATTGTGACACCCTTATAACACCATACTATACGTACTATGGTTGATCTAGCTTGGTTAAGAGATTACCATGATTATTTGAAGTATATCTAATATTAACTTATTGCCAAAATGGGTAATTTTAAAATTTTTGCTTACTTGCTTCTTAACATACATTCTTAGTTTCTAACCTGTAATGATTACCAGTTAACTAACTTCGTTTATCTAATAATGCTTTACATTTCATTTGCTAATTGACTTATAATTGTCTTAATGTACTATTCATTTAATCAAGACCTACCCTCCTGCAAATCAAATAAACCACTACCTATCATGGGCACAATAATCCATTTAATATATAATATGATCAATATCACCATAATCTCAACTATTTTAAAATTCTTGAGTTACCTCAAATTGTTATATAATTCTACCAAAATTTCAGCAGAGCCTCCTCTATAATATTGCCTATCGCCCTATAAACAAAAGTTTTATACACTTCTAAAAATCATACATTCATTCACCATACTCCAATTCAAACTCCAAGATAAGTTTTCCCGTCCTCCATTTTAGGTCCAATCACACACATCATATATCATAATTACATATATTATCAACTCCCGATACTTAATTCAAATATAAAAAATACAAGAAATAATTTTAATACATCAGGAACTATCAACTTTAAACATGACTGATACCAACTCTTCGTTATAATAGTATTCTAATTATATATGTAGTGTACATGCCAACTAGAAATGGAATTCAAATTATCCATTCCCAAAAATTTCATCTTTATTATCTTCTTGTCATGAATCCCATCAAACATTAGCCTTTTGGAAAACTCATGTTTATCGCTTGATTTCTATCTTTTGACCTATGCGAGGGTAAACCACGCGCTAAGCTTTACGCTTAGTGGTGACTACCAAATTTACTTATCCAATACATAAATTACAAGATATTAATCAATTTAAACATACATTTAAGTGCTTAAAATCTTATACCAAATTCAATAATTTTCCCCTTGTAGTATTCATACATACTACAATAAGTTTTTACATTCATCTATCAACTTTACTCTTCTTTTAATTTTCATGAGCCTTTCTATTACACTCACTTCATTTCATTATAAATAATTTCATTATAAAATATTATTTTCAATTAATATACCATTTATCATTTAACTATTGCATATCTACATCTTTTTCATATTATATCCACTTTATATAACCAAGCAACATTTCGTACAATAATTTAACAAATACAAGCAAACAATTAACACTTTACAAAATATGTATAATCAAGTGTCCATATCGATAATCAAGTTCAATTACTTGTAGTCTATGCATAAAAGATACTTATCCGATATAATATTATTAATTCTATGAATCTTTTAAAAAGTATAATATAGATAAAATATAACTTTTAACCTCTTTTCTGAAATTCCTTCTCACATTTTTCTATTCTCTGAGCAGCTTCAACCAAATCAACAAACATCACAAGCCAATGGGCTGCAAGAGTCCTCATGATATTTACATTTAAGCCATCTTCAAATCTTCTGCACTTGTCCTCTTCAAGATCGAAGAGGCCCTTGGCATAAGCAGTCAACCTGGTAAATTCTCTTTCTTACATCATCACTGTCTTATTTCCTTTCAAATCAAGAAATTCTCTATGTTTCATGTCATAGTAAATCCTAGGCATGTACTTTTCTCTGAACTTTATCTTAAAGAATTCCTAAGTAAGGAGTGTAGCATCATTAACCGAATGAGAGAGGGTATCCCACCATCTGAAAGCTTGGCTTTGAAGTAAAAAGATTGCATAATCATACTTTTGTGCATCCACATACTGCATCTGATAAAAGATCCACTCTATGTGCTTAAGCCAATCCTCTACAACTATAGGATCATCAGAATCACCCAAAAATTCCTTGGCTCCCATCTTCGTAAGCCCAATATAATCTCTTGCACTTGGATTAGGGATCGTAGTGGGAAGACCTCCTGATACCATATTCTTGAGAAAGTTCGTTATTAGTTGGTAGGCAGGATCTACAAAAGGTCCAGATGTACTGTGTCTAACAGATGCTCTAGTAGTAGTGGAAGACCTAGTGTGATCTCCCACCTCGGTGTCTCCATCATTAGAGATTCGCTGAGTACTTCTATCTCATCGACTTCATCTATTGCCAAATGCGATCCTGATGCCATGATCTATAGCCTAACATAAAAGGAGATCACTAGAGGTCAGGGCATGTACATTAGTGTATGCATATGCATGAAAAACTCACTAAAATTTTAAAGTAGCAGAAGACATATATACTTGTGTAGGAAAACTTAATTTACTCTAGAATCATATACCGAAGTGATATGAGCCTAAATAGGTCATATTTAGCTTATGTTTTGTGGTTAAAATTATATTTAGTTATGATTAAATGTGTTAGAATTAGGTATGTTTTTGTGTTAGGTTTTGTGTTTGTAGGAGAAAAGGGAGAAAATGTGGAGAAAAGAGTAGAATTGACCAAGGAAAGAATGATTCTATTGCGAGCGCGAGGGAGTAACAAGTGCGACAGAAGGCGCTAATGAGGAAGGACAAGAAGAGAAGAAGAAAGAGCAAAAGAGAGGTTGTCGTACGCTGTCGCAGTTGCAAAGTAAGTCGTAAGCGTAATGAGACACGGAGGGAGAGAAGCAGCTAATGCAGCTGAAGAGAAGAAAGGAAGAAAAGGCCTTGTTCTGTCGCGAGCTCGATAGGCATCGCGAGCATGACAGAGAGAGCCGTTGGGCAGTTCATCTTCTATAATTACAGTTGAATTTAATATATATAGTTTTTTAAAGGTCATGTCCCTTGATAAGCTTCTTGAAAAGTCACTTAAACAATTGGGACTTTCCATCAAGTTTTGCAACTCTTTGAAGAAGCTTATCAAGGGACATGACCTTTAAAAAACTATATATATTAAATTCAACTGTAATTGTAGAAGATGAATTTTTTTAACTATTAATTTTCTGCAAGTTTGAGAGAGCAAATTTCTGAAGTTAAAGTTTTAAGTTAGATTTTATGCTTTGAAGAGAAGACAATTGCCAGGGAGAAGATCATACATTATGGAGGGAAAAAGGGTTGAGAGATCTCCTTCTTCTATTTCTCATCTTTACTTCTTCTTTGTAAATATTGAATGATGTATTTATGAACTTGAATCATTATTGTTTTGTTTTGTTATTCATATCAATTTGGTATTCTTGTTTGTAGAATTTTCTATTAGTATTTAATGCATGATCATTATAGGTAAGAATTTAGTCGAGAGATAAACTCCTACTTAAATCTAATAGAAGTTCATCATCAAAGCATTATTTGAGAGATTATAATATTAGATGATTGTTATAGGTTTTTTATTAATCCCGAAATTTGCATGTATAACCATCTAATTTATTAATGAGAGTTAAGAGTTGGAATTATAAATGCATTGTCACACCCCGTAAGTGGCCTAATTGGATTTAGCGATTTTAATTGGACAATTAAGGGCATTTGGGTAATTTATATGAGAAAAGAGGATTTGATTGCAAGGAAATAAAAGATTTAAACTATAGATTTTAGTTTGGTGAGTGAAAGGTAATTTGACAAGGATTAAATGGTAAAAGAAGAGTGAGTGGAACGTGAAGCTGTGCATGTGTGCCAAGTGGTGAGTGAGTGTGTGTGTACGTGGGTGAAAGAAAACAATGGTCTGAGTGTTTTAGTTTCTGGAAAACTAAACACATGAGGTTTTCTCTCTTGCTTTCTCTTTCTCACGAAAACCACTCTTCCTCTCTTGTGTTTTCGGTTCTTTCTCATTTGCATGTGTGTCCATCTGCTGTGAGCTAGGGTTTTGGATGTTTTAGAAGCTTCAGAAGGTAAGTGGCTGTCAGATTTCGTGCGTTCTTCTTATTCTTAAGGTTTTAGAGATTCTGTTATTGGATTTTTATTGTGGTTTTACTTGTTTGCAAGCCTCTGAGGATAAAAGAAAAGAAAAGGGAAAAGGCAAGGTTGAGGATTAGAATTCAGTGGACGTTTTTGAGCTTCGATACAGGTTTGGGAGTGTGTCTGCCTTTCTCAAATTTTGGATCCTAGTTGTGTTATTTGTTAAAGTTATTTGTTTGATTCTGTCAATATGTATTTGCATGAGAAATAATGAGTATACATGATTTAGTTAGAAAAGATTAACGTGAGTTGGTAAATGAGATGAATATACATGAGTGTGAATGAGAAATCCTGATATGTTGACATTCTGATTTTACCTCTGTTTGAGTAGTAAAAATATGTTAATTGTATTATAATTGCTATAAATGTACTCAGAAGACTTGAAGGTACGTAATTCGAATCTTGATTACATGAAAAATGGTTTTAGATAAAGTGGAGTTTTGAATTTAGAAGTACTCTGTTTTCTTGATTTTCTGGTTTTCACGTTTTCTGCAAATTCTGAGATTATGAGTGGAGAAGAAGAAGAAGTGTGAGAAGAAGGTCACGAGACGTGATGCTGCATCACGCCGTGACCCCCTTCTCTGTTGAAGGTCACGTGACGCGACACAGCTTCACGCCGTGACCTCTTCTCTGAAGAGGGTCACGAGACGTGATGCTGCATCACTCCGTGACCTGCTTCACTTTCCTGCGTGTCACGGGACGGGATCTCGTGACTTCTCCCTCTCCTCTCACAGGCGTCACGAGACGTGACTGGTGGTCACGCCGTGACTGCCTTGCTTTTTGCCTGGCACTCGCATGAAGCCTGTGTCACGAGACGTGACTAATGGTCACGGCGTGACCAGCCTTCCCTGCTGTCCTGTTTTATTAAAACAAAGTTTTAACTTCTGTTTTAAGGGTTTTTGCACTACATGACAAATGTTTGAGTTAAAATTGTATTGTACTTTGGATAATTGCATAATATTGGGTTTTGCATACATGATTAATGATTAATCTACATGATTTACATGTTTATAATTTATTTAACATGGACTTTTCAATATGAACTATTTGTTCTTATTACCTCCTGTAATTGATATTTATACATTTAAATGTTCTGAACTGGATCAATATACGTGTATATATGAAATATAAGTTAGTATTTAATGAAATTCACATGATATGATACGTGAGTTATTGAGTCGTATACTTGATTAAATAATTAATGTACATAACTTACTAGTTTATATTTTACATGAACATAAATGGTCTTGAATGTGAATTATTTGTACTTCGGCCTCTAATAATTGATACTGGATGTACTTAAAATGTTTCTGAATGTGATCTAGATACATGTATATGTGAAATATGTATTTGTATTTAGTTGTATTTAATATTTATAGTTACTTGTTTTAAATGTGAACAGTATATATATGTATACATGGATTATTTCTAGATGAATTATAAGTTCATATTACATTCTGTAATTAATATTTGAATATATGTATATGTCTCTGATTTTGATCAATGCACATGAATACATGAATTATTGAGTTATATTATTTGAGCCTGAATGGTCATAGTAGTGGATAAGTAAGCGCTTACTTAGGTCAGAGTGTGTGTGCAGCTGCTATATGATAAAACGATATATGCGGGTCCATTTGGATCCTTGTTTTGGCCATGTTTGGTCTATATGGAAATAAAGCGAGACCTCGGTCTTTATATGAAAAATACATGTTTGAGACTCATGTCTCTATATGCTTGGGATACTGTGTTCAATCAGTATCCAAATGACCGTATCCACTTCTAGAGAGTATTTCAGACTAACCAGGCTACATGTTTATATGTGATATATATGTATATATATATGTTGAGATGTTTATTGACAAGATTAAAGGTATATGTTGTATATGAAATATAGTATAACTTTGTGTTTATACACCTTGAGTGTATATGTATTTTCAATGGTGAGAAATATGTAGATTTTAATTATGTTTTAATAGTTAATTACTTGTAATGTATGTTTATGGTTGGGATGAGATTATAGTATTGTTGTAAATATTGTATATGCATATTGTTAGTTTGTTTTGTTCCTCCCCACTAAGTGTTATCGCTTAGCACGGGCTCTTTTCCCGTGCAGGTGGCGTGTTTGGATTTGGAGTCAAATATCTGCAGGTCGGCCACTAGGAGTCTTTTTGGATGAAGTTGTTATATTTTTGATGTCTTCCGCTGTAGTTTTGTATATGGCTTGTATATAGCAAAGTAAACTTTTGTAAAGGAACAAACATTATTTTTGTATATGTAATTGCTTACAAGCCTCATTTTGTAAAACAGTAGGGATATATGTTATATGTAAAAAGGAATTACTATTACATGATTAAAAGTTTCTTTAAATCTCTTTTGGTTTTTTGTTTATACATGTGTATATGGATTTGATTATATGTGTTTGCTCGCGTGGCACTCCGGTATCCTTCCAACGGGGATGGCGGGGTGTTACAGCTTGGTATCAGAGCCCTAGGTTAATTGGTTCGGGACTAGAAGGTGTAGAGTATAGGTTAATGTCATAGTTTGTCTAGAGTTGTGGCCTAATGCAGATGTCGTTTGTGTAAAGTATAGATGGAGTCCGACTCGCATGAGAGCATAGACGAGACAGTGACAGATGTGAATTGATAAGAGTTCGAAGTGACACTCTGTATTCCTGTCAGCTATCTTCTTGAAATCATGTGCACATAAGCATAGTGAAACATGGGGATGGGAAAAATGCATTATAGTAGCTTACATTGCATTTTCGCATCATCTCGCATACATAAATTATTACATGACCATTTCATCCGCATCCCTCATTTGTATGTAAACAGCATCATTGTATGCACTTCACTGAGAGAAGCTGACAGGATATACATCGAGTACTTGATGATTAGAAGAGGTATACGGATTAGGGTGTAGTGTGTTAAGGAAAGTGTGAAGTGTACATGATTTGATAGTTGTATGGTATAAGTGATAACGATTCAGAGATTTGTTTAAAGATTTATCTACAAGTGATTAGCGAGGAAATTTCGAGGACGAAATTTTCTTAAGGGGGAGAGAGTTGTCACACCCCGTAAGTGGCCTAATTGGATTTAGCGATTTTAATTGGACAATTAAGGGCATTTGGGTAATTTATATGAGAAAAGAGGATTTGATTGCAAGGAAATAAAAGATTTAAACTACAGATTTTAGTTTGGTGAGTGAAAGGTAATTTGACAAGGATTAAATGGTAAAAGAAGAGTGAGTGGAACGTGAAGCTGTGCATGTGTGCCAAGTGGTGAGTGAGTGTGTGTGTACGTGGGTGAAAGAAAACAATGGTCTGAGTGTTTTAGTTTCTGGAAAACTAAACACATGAGGTTTTCTCTCTTGCTTTCTCTTTCTCACGAAAACCACTCTTCCTCTCTTGTGTTTTCGGTTCTTTCTCATTTGCATGTGTGTCCATCTACTGTGAGCTAGGGTTTTGGATGTTTTAGAAGCTTCAGAAGGTAAGTGGCTGTCAGATTTCGTGCGTTCTTCTTATTCTTAAGGTTTTAGAGATTCTGTTATTGGATTTTTATTGTGGTTTTACTTGTTTGCAAGCCTCTGAGGATAAAAGAAAAGAAAAGGGAAAAGGCAAGGTTGAGGATTAGAATTCAGTGGACGTTTTTGAGCTTCGATACAGGTTTGGGAGTGTGTCTGCCTTTCTCAAATTTTGGATCCTAGTTGTGTTATTTGTTAAAGTTATTTGTTTGATTCTGTCAATATGTATTTGCATGAGAAATAATGAGTATACATGATTTAGTTAGAAAAGATTAACGTGAGTTGGTAAATGAGATGAATATACATGAGTGTGAATGAGAAATCCTGATATGTTGACATTCTGATTTTACCTCTGTTTGAGTAGTAAAAATATATTAATTGTATTATAATTGCTATAAATGTACTCAGAAGACTTGAAGGTACGTAATTCGAATCTTGATTACATGAAAAATGGTTTTAGATAAAGTGGAGTTTTGAATTTAGAAGTACTCTGTTTTCTTGATTTTCTGGTTTTCACGTTTTCTGCAAATTCTGAGATTATGAGTGGAGAAGAAGAAGAAGTGTGAGAAGAAGGTCACGAGACGTGATGCTGCATCACGCCGTGACCCCCTTCTCTGTTGAAGGTCACGTGACGCGACACAGCTTCACGCCGTGACCTCTTCTCTGAAGAGGGTCACGAGACGTGATGCTGCATCACGCCGTGACCTGCTTCACTTTCCTGCGTGTCACGGGACGGGATCTCGTGACTTCTCCCTCTCCTCTCACAGGCGTCACGAGACGTGACTGGTGGTCACGCCGTGACTGCCTTGCTTTTTGCCTGGCACTCGCATGAAGCCTGTGTCACGAGACGTGACTAATGGTCACGGCGTGACCAGCCTTCCCTGCTGTCCTGTTTTATTAAAACAAAGTTTTAACTTCTGTTTTAAGGGTTTTTGCACTACATGACAAATGTTTGAGTTAAAATTGTATTGTACTTTGGATAATTGCATAATATTGGGTTTTGCATACATGATTAATGATTAATCTACATGATTTACATGTTTATAATTTATTTAACATGGACTTTTCAATATGAACTATTTGTTCTTATTACCTCCTGTAATTGATATTTATACATTTAAATGTTCTGAACTGGATCAATATACGTGTATATATGAAATATAAGTTAGTATTTAATGAAATTCACATGATATGATACGTGAGTTATTGAGTCGTATACTTGATTAAATAATTAATGTACATAACTTACTAGTTTATATTTTACATGAACATAAATGGTCTTGAATGTGAATTATTTGTACTTCGGCCTCTAATAATTGATACTGGATGTACTTAAAATGTTTCTGAATGTGATCTAGATACATGTATATGTGAAATATGTATTTGTATTTAGTTGTATTTAATATTTAGAGTTACTTGTTTTAAATGTGAACAGTATATATATGTATACATGGATTATTTCTAGATGAATTATAAGTTCATATTACATTCTGTAATTAATATTTGAATATATGTATATGTCTCTGATTTTGATCAATGCACATGAATACATGAATTATTGAGTTATATTATTTGAGCCTGAATGGTCATAGTAGTGGATAAGTAAGCGCTTACTTAGGTCAGAGTGTGTGTGCAGCTGCTATATGATAAAACGATATATGCGGGTCCATTTGGATCCTTGTTTTGGCCATGTTTGGTCTATATGGAAATAAAGCGAGACCTCGGTCTTTATATGAAAAATACATGTTTGAGACTCATGTCTCTATATGCTTGGGATACTGTGTTCAATCAGTATCCAAATGACCGTATCCACTTCTAGAGAGTATTTCAGACTAACCAGGCTACATGTTTATATGTGATATATATGTATATATATATGTTGAGATGTTTATTGACAAGATTAAAGGTATATGTTGTATATGAAATATAGTATAACTTTGTGTTTATACACCTTGAGTGTATATGTATTTTCAATGGTGAGAAATATGTAGATTTTAATTATGTTTTAATAGTTAATTACTTGTAATGTATGTTTATGGTTGGGATGAGATTATAGTATTGTTGTAAATATTGTATATGCATATTGTTAGTTTGTTTTGTTCCTCCCCACTAAGTGTTATCGCTTAGCACGGGCTCTTTTCCCGTGCAGGTGGCGTGTTTGGATTTGGAGTCAAATATCTGCAGGTCGGCCACTAGGAGTCTTTTTGGATGAAGTTGTTATATTTTTGATGTCTTCCGCTGTAGTTTTGTATATGGCTTGTATATAGCAAAGTAAACTTTTGTAAAGGAACAAACATTATTTTTGTATATGTAATTGCTTACAAGCCTCATTTTGTAAAACAGTAGGGATATATGTTATATGTAAAAAGGAATTACTATTACATGATTAAAAGTTTCTTTAAATCTCTTTTGGTTTTTTGTTTATACATGTGTATATGGATTTGATTATATGTGTTTGCTCGCGTGGCACTCCGGTATCCTTCCAACGGGGATGGCGGGGTGTTACAGCTTGGTATCAGAGCCCTAGGTTAATTGGTTCGGGACTAGAAGGTGTAGAGTATAGGTTAATGTCATAGTTTGTCTAGAGTTGTGGCCTAATGCAGATGTCGTTTGTGTAAAGTATAGATGGAGTCCGACTCGCATGAGAGCATAGATGAGACAGTGGCAGATGTGAATTGATAAGAGTTCGAAGTGACACTCTGTATTCCTGTCAGCTATCTTCTTGAAATCATGTGCACATAAGCATAGTGAAACATGGGGATGGGAAAAATGCATTATAGTAGCTTACATTGCATTTTCGCATCATCTCGCATACATAAATTATTACATGACCATTTCATCCGCATCCCTCATTTGTATGTAAACAGCATCATTGTATGCACTTCACTGAGAGAAGCTGACAGGATATACATCGAGTACTTGATGATTAGAAGAGGTATACGGATTAGAGTGTAGTGTGTTAAGGAAAGTGTGAAGTGTACATGATTTGATAGTTGTATGGTATAAGTGATAACGATTCAGAGATTTGTTTAAAGATTTATCTACAAGTGATTAGCGAGGAAATTTCGAGGACGAAATTTTCTTAAGGGGGAGAGAGTTGTCACACCCCGTAAGTGGCCTAATTGGATTTAGCGATTTTAATTGGACAATTAAGGGCATTTGGGTAATTTATATGAGAAAAGAGGATTTGATTGCAAGGAAATAAAAGATTTAAACTACAGATTTTAGTTTGGTGAGTGAAAGGTAATTTGACAAGGATTAAATGGTAAAAGAAGAGTGAGTGGAACGTGAAGCTGTTCATGTGTGCCAAGTGGTGAGTGAGTGTGTGTGTACGTGGGTGAAAGAAAACAATGGTCTGAGTGTTTTAGTTTCTGGAAAACTAAACATATGAGGTTTTCTCTCTTGCTTTCTCTTTCTCACGAAAACCACTCTTCCTCTCTTGTGTTTTCGGTTCTTTCTCATTTGCATGTGTGTCCATCTGCTGTGAGCTAGGGTTTTGGATGTTTTAGAAGCTTCAGAAGGTAAGTGGCTGTCAGATTTCGTGCGTTCTTCTTATTCTTAAGGTTTTAGAGATTCTGTTATTGGATTTTTATTGTGGTTTTACTTGTTTGCAAGCCTCTGAGGATAAAAGAAAAGAAAAGGGAAAAGGCAAGGTTGAGGATTAGAATTCAGTGGACGTTTTTGAGCTTCGATACAGGTTTGGGAGTGTGTCTGCCTTTCTCAAATTTTGGATCCTAGTTGTGTTATTTGTTAAAGTTATTTGTTTGATTCTGTCAATATGTATTTGCATGAGAAATAATGAGTATACATGATTTAGTTAGAAAAGATTAACGTGAGTTGGTAAATGAGATGAATATACATGAGTGTGAATGAGAAATCCTGATATGTTGACATTCTAATTTTACCTCTGTTTGAGTAGTAAAAATATGTTAATTGTATTATAATTGCTATAAATGTACTCAGAAGACTTGAAGGTACGTAATTCGAATCTTGATTACATGAAAAATGGTTTTAGATAAAGTGGAGTTTTGAATTTAGAAGTACTCTGTTTTCTTGATTTTCTGGTTTTCACGTTTTCTGCAAATTCTGAGATTATGAGTGGAGAAGAAGAAGAAGTGTGAGAAGAAGGTCACGAGACGTGATGCTGCATCACGCCGTGACTCCCTTCTCTGTTGAAGGTCACGTGACGCGACACAGCTTCACGCCGTGACCTCTTCTCTGAAGAGGGTCACGAGACGTGATGCTGCATCACGCCGTGACCTGCTTCACTTTCCTGCGTGTCACGGGACGGGATCTCGTGACTTCTCCCTCTCCTCTCACAGGCGTCACGAGACGTGACTGGTGGTCACGCCGTGACTGCCTTGCTTTTTGCCTGGCACTCGCATGAAGCCTGTGTCACGAGACGTGACTAATGGTCACGGCGTGACCAGCCTTCCCTGCTGTCCTGTTTTATTAAAACAAAGTTTTAACTTCTGTTTTAAGGGTTTTTGCACTACATGACAAATGTTTGAGTTAAAATTGTATTGTACTTTGGATAATTGCATAATATTGGGTTTTGCATACATGATTAATGATTAATCTACATGATTTACATGTTTATAATTTATTTAACATGGACTTTTCAATATGAACTATTTGTTCTTATTACCTCCTGTAATTGATATTTATACATTTAAATGTTCTGAACTGGATCAATATACGTGTATATATGAAATATAAGTTAGTATTTAATGAAATTCACATGATATGATACGTGAGTTATTGAGTCGTATACTTGATTAAATAATTAATGTACATAACTTACTAGTTTATATTTTACATGAACATAAATGGTCTTGAATGTGAATTATTTGTACTTCGGCCTCTAATAATTGATACTGGATGTACTTAAAATGTTTCTGAATGTGATCTAGATACATGTATATGTGAAATATGTATTTGTATTTAGTTGTATTTAATATTTATAGTTACTTGTTTTAAATGTGAACAGTATATATATGTATACATGGATTATTTCTAGATGAATTATAAGTTCATATTACATTCTGTAATTAATATTTGAATATATGTATATGTCTCTGATTTTGATCAATGCACATGAATACATGAATTATTGAGTTATATTATTTGAGCCTGAATGGTCATAGTAGTGGATAAGTAAGCGTTTACTTAGGTCAGAGTGTGTGTGCAGCTGCTATATGATAAAACGATATATGCGGGTCCATTTGGATCCTTGTTTTGGCCATGTTTGGTCTATATGGAAATAAAGCGAGACCTCGGTCTTTATATGAAAAATACATGTTTGAGACTCATGTCTCTATATGCTTGGGATACTGTGTTCAATCAGTATCCAAATGACCGTATCCACTTCTAGAGAGTATTTCAGACTAACCAGGCTACATGTTTATATGTGATATATATGTATATATTTATGTTGAGATGTTTATTGACAAGATTAAAGGTATATGTTGTATATGAAATATAGTATAACTTTGTGTTTATACACCTTGAGTGTATATGTATTTTCAATGGTGAGAAATATGTAGATTTTAATTATGTTTTAATAGTTAATTACTTGTAATGTATGTTTATGGTTGGGATGAGATTATAGTATTGTTGTAAATATTGTATATGCATATTGTTAGTTTGTTTTGTTCCTCCCCACTAAGTGTTATCGCTTAGCACGGGCTCTTTTCCCGTGCAGGTGGCATGTTTGGATTTGGAGTCAAATATCTGCAGGTCGGCCACTAGGAGTCTTTTTGGATGAAGTTGTTATATTTTTGATGTCTTCCGCTGTAGTTTTGTATATGGCTTGTATATAGCAAAGTAAACTTTTGTAAAGGAACAAACATTATTTTTGTATATGTAATTGCTTACAAGCCTCATTTTGTAAAACAGTAGGGATATATGTTATATGTAAAAAGGAATTACTATTACATGATTAAAAGTTTCTTTAAATCTCTTTTGGTTTTTTGTTTATACATGTGTATATGGATTTGATTATATGTGTTTGCTCGCGTGGCACTCCGGTATCCTTCCAACGGGGATGGCGGGGTGTTACATGCATGTTTTAGGCACTCTAATTTATGTCGAGAGAATGAATTGGAATGTTAGTCAACTTGACTTGCATGACAAGAATACACTAATAATTAAGAATAATCACTTCAAGTTCCATTAGTTATTACTTTATCATCATTAATCCATTTGTCTTCTTTTATCATTATTAACAAGGTTGGATAATATTTAATATAATAATTCCACTTTCATTAACAAATTATTGAACATTGTAAACAAGATTAAAATCAAGTAGTACTAGTGAGTAATAATCAATCTACATTCCTCATGGGAACGATATCTTAAGTACTATAATTGGTAAACCGTATAGTTGGGGATTTAGCATTTAGAAATACGCTGACAAGTTTTTGTCGCCATTGCCGGGGACTGTATGATTGAATTTATTGCCATTATAAATCTGATTTATGATTTTAGATTACAATACTTAATTAGTTTTGTTTGTCTGTTTTGTTTTTTTTTTACAGGATTGGATGGTTCAAGTATATGCCTAATACAAGGAGTTCTCAAGAATAACTTGAACCATTGAATCCAGAGATAGAAATATTTCTTTTGAGTAACCAAAAATCCAATAAGAAGAAGAAAAAGAGACAAATTATGGCTGAAGAAAATTCACCTAGATTGGTGGATTTTGCTACACCAGCGTTGAGCGAGGCTCAATAAGGAGTGGTAAGGCCTACGGTAAATGCCTATCAATTTGAAATTAAACGATCTCTTTTACAAATGATTCAAAATAGTATTCAATTTTATGGTTTGGCAAATGAGGATCGAAATGCTCATTTGGCAAATTTCTTAGAAATTTGTAATACCTTTAAAATAAATGGAGTTTTGGTGGATGAAATCAAGCTTAGGCTATTTCCTTTCAAATTAAAGGACAAGGTAAAATCTTGGTTGAATTCACTTGCTAGAGGATCCATAACAACTTGGGATCAATTAGCTCAAGCATTTTTATCTAAGTATTTTCCCCTAGCTAAAATCGCTAAGATTATTAAAGATATCACTACCTTTGTGCAATATGACAATGAATCTTTGTATGAGTCTTGGGAAAGGTTTAAGGAGTTGCAAAGGAGTTGTCCTTGTCACAATCTTCCAAGGGAGTTGCTGATGCAAACCTTTTATAATGGGGTAAACCCCACCACTAGAGGTACTATTGATGTTGCAATCGGTGGTTCTCTTTGAGGAAGACAACGGAGGCTGCATTTGAATTGCTTGAGGAGATGTTCATAAATAATTACATGTGGCCAATTAAAAGGGCTAAGGTATCAAATTCTTCCCCTGTTAAAGGTTTACATTCAATTGACTTGGTTGCTGCTTTGCAAGCACAAGTTGCAGCATTGACCCACAAGATAGAAAATATGAACATGGGAGGAACTTCATCAAGTACATGTACTATTTGTGGGCAACAAGGCCATGCAAGTGAAGGTTGTAATTTGGGGATGACAAGTACTGAAGAGCAAGTAAGTTTTATTCAAGGTCAAGGGCGTGAGAATCCCTATTCTAATACTTATAACCCTGGATGGAGGAACCATCCAAATTTTTCATGGAGTAACAACAATAATCAGAATAGAGGAGGTGTAGGATTTCAACCACCACAAGATAGATTTGGAGCTTTGGAAGTTAAAATGGATAGATTCTTGGAGGGAATAAATTTGAAGTTTAATTCACAAGAGGAGAATCACAAAAGGCTAGAGTCAAAGTTTGATCAAATAGCTAAGAATCAAGCTTCATCCATGCATAACTTTGAAGTTCAATTGGGGCAAATTGCCAATGCTTTACCTTTAAGATTACAAGGATGCCTCCCAAGTAATACAGAAGATAACCCTTGGGAGCACTTGAATGTAATCACATTAAGATCAAGTAAAACTTACACCCATGATTTTGGTTCTACCAACAAGGGCGAAGAAGGAAAATGATCCTTCTGTCGCGAGCGCGACACCTGTCACGAGCGCGATAGAGGGTAAGCCGACCAATATCGCGAGTGCGCCAGTCGAGGAAGAGTCTTCTGTCGTGAGCGCGACACCTATCACGGGCGCGACAGAGTGGGCAACCAAGGCTAACCTTCCAAAAGTCTTCTAATCTCGTCCACCGTTTCCACAACGTCTCAACCAGCAACACAATGATAAGCAATTTAAAACTTTCCTTGATAAATTGAAGCATTTACATATCAATTTAAATTTTATTGAATCTATCACTTAAATTCCTAACTATGCTAAGTTTCTAAAGGATTTAATCTCTAAAAAAAAGAGTTGGGAAGATTTGTCTACTGTTGAGTTGGCTGAAGCATGTAGTTCAGTAATCACTAACAATGTACCTACTAAGCTTAAAGATAATGGGAGTTTTACTATTCCTTGTACTTTGAGGGATGTTGAATTTCCTAAGTGTTTATGTGATTCAGGGGCTAGTATTAACATTACTCCATTGTCTATCTTTAAGAAATTAGGTTTGGACTATGTTAAACCTACTTCAATGGTCTTGTAAATGGCTAACCGATCAATTAAAAAACCATATGGCATAGTAGAAGATGTGCTAGTTAAAGTGGATAAATTCATTTTGCCTGCTGATTTTGTGATTTTGGACTTTGCTTATGATGTTAAATGTCTATTGATATTAGGAAGACCTTTCATGAGAACTGGTAGGGCTTTAGTTGATGTCTATGAAGGAACTTTTGTTTTAAGAGTGGGGGAGGATAGTGTAGAGTATTACATGGATAAAGCACTCAAATACCCCATGGATGAAAATGTGTGCATGAAAATTGATGTCATTGATGCTTGTGTTTTAGAAGTATTGGATGATGCAGGTCAAGAGGAGGTCAATATTGAGGAAGAAGTATATGAGGAGGAGGAGCAAGAGAGCTCAAGGCCAAAAATTTTGCATAGAAATGAGGCACTTTTGCCACCTTCAATTTTAAGTCCTCCTAATGTGGGATTGAAAGAATTACCAAGCCATTTGAGGTATGCATTTCTTGGTAACAATAGCACTTTACTTATCATTGTTTCTAATAAGCTCACTAGTAAGCAAGAATCCTTGTTGTTAGAGGTTGTTAGAAAGAGGATTAAGAGTATAGGTTGGAAAATTTCTGATTTAAAGGGAATTAGTCCTAATGTAGTGATGCATAGGATTAACATGGTAGATGATTGTCAATCTAAGGCTGATAGACAAAGAAGACTTAATCCTAATTTGAAGTAGGAAGATAAAAAAAAGTCATTAAGTTATTAGATGCTGGGATTATCTATCCGATTTTGGATAGTGCATGGGTAAGTCCTATACATTGTGTACCCAAGAAAGGGGGAATGACTGTGGTTAGAAATGAGAATGGGGACTTGATTCCTACTAGAACCACCATGGGTTGGAGGGTTTGTATTGATTATAGGAAGCTAAATTCAGCTTGCCATTCATTGATCAAATGCTAGAGAGGATAGCTGGCCATTCTCATTATTGCTTTCTAGATGGATTTTCAGGGTACTTTCAAATATTCATATACCCTAGTGACAAAGAAAAGACCACATTTACTTGTCCCTATGGGACCTTTGCCTATAGGAGAATGCCTTTTGGGCTATGTAATGCACCAGCCACTTTTCAAAGGTGCATGACTTCAATTTTTGGGGACTTAATAGAAGAAATAATGGAAGTATTCATGGATGATTTTTTAGTTTATGGTGACAAATTTGGTACTTAATTGGGAACAGTGCCACTTCATGGTAGAAGAAGGGATAGTTCTAGGTCATAAGATTTCAAGTAAAGGTATAGAGGTTGATAGAGCAAAAACTAAATTGATAGAGAAGTTGCCTCCGCCTACTACACTTAAGGGTGTAAGATCCTTTTTAGGTCATGCGAGATTCTATAGAAGGTTTATAAAAGATTTTTCTTTGATTGATAAGCCTTTAACTAACTTGTTGGTTAAGGATGTACCTTTTGACTTTTCTGATGCATGTATGAATGCTTTTGAGCAATTAACGAAACCTCTTGTTAGTGCACCTATAATTACTTCACCTAATTGGACTTTACCTTTTGAGGTCATGTGTGATACAAGTGACCTTGCTGTAGGATGTGTGCTAGGTCAACGTCAGGGTAAGCATTTGCATGTTATTTATTATGCTAGCCATACATTATCTGCACCTCAATTAAATTACACTACAAATGAAAAATAAATGTTAGCAGTTGTTTTTGCATGTGATGAGTTTTGATCTTACTTGTTAGGATATAAATTTATAATCTATATGGACCATGCAGCCCTTAGGTACTTGTTTGCTAAGAAAGATGCTAAGCCTCGTCTCATATGTTGGGTTCTTTTGTTACAAGAATTTGACATTGAGATTAGGGATAAAAAGGGTTCTAAAAACTTAGTGGCTGATCACTTATCAAGATTAGAAAATGATGAAGGACCTTTAGGGGATAGCAATGAAATAAATAAATCTTTTCCGGATGAGTCTTTAATATCCATTGAACAAGTGCATAGTATGCAGATTTTGCTAACTTTCTTGCTGCAGGAATTATACCTCATGGTTTGACATGGCAATAAAGGAAAAAGTTCTTTAGTGTTGTTAAGAACTATCTTTGGGAGGAACCCTTTTTGTTTAAGATAGGTGGGAATGGTGTGATTCGTAGATGTGTGAGTGAGGATAAATATGAGAACATTTTGACACATTGCCATTCATCTTTGTATTCGAGTCATAATGGTAGTACAAAAACTGCATTTCGTGTGCTTGAGTGTGGTTTCTATTGGCCTACCCTATATCATGATGCTAGGAATTTTATAGCCCAATGTGATAGGTGTCAAAGGGTTAGTAATATTGGGAAGAGAGATGAGATGCCTTTGAATACCATTTTAGAAGTGGGGATATTTAATGTGTGGGGGATAGACTTCATGGGTCCTTTTCCTACTTCTTTTGGGCAAACCTATATATTGGTTGGGGTGGATTATGTTTCAAAATGGGTTTAAGAAAAGGCAACACCAACCAATGATTCAAAGGTGGTTGTGAAGTTCTTAAAGAAACTCTTTTCAAGATTTTGAGTGCCAAGAGCCACAATAAGTGATGGAGGTATGCATTTCATTAATCTCTCTTTTGCTTCATTATTGTATAAATATGGTGTGCATCATAGGGTAGCTACTCCTTATCATCCTCAAACTAGTGGTCAAGTAGAGGTTTCCAATAAAGAGCTTAAGTGGATACTCGAAAAAATAGTTTCTAACTCTAGAAAAGATTGGGCATACAAATTAGATGATGCACTTTGGGCATATCGTACTGCATTCAAAACACCTATTGGGATGTCACCATATAGGTTAGTGTATGGTAAAGCATGTCATTTTCCTATTGAGTTAGAACATCGAGCTTATTGGGCCATTAGGACATTGGTTTATGACATTAAGGAGGCTAGTATAAAAAGATGTTTGCAAGTGAATGAACTTGATGAATTACGCCTCATGTCTAATGAAAATGCAAGGATCTATAAGGAAAGACCAAAGAAATGGCATGATGCTCACTTTAGGTACAAAATTTTTACGTTAGGAGACAAAGTTCTTTTATTTAACTTTAGATTGAAATTGTTTCTTGGAAAGTTAAGGTCTAGGTGGAGTGGACCGTTTGAGGTAATTCAAGTATTTGACTATGGTTATTTGGAACTTAAAAATGAAAAAGGAGAATTGTTTAAAGCCAATGGTCAAAGATGTAAGATATATTTGAATGGAACTTTTCATGGTAGAGAGGTCTCAAGTATCTCTTTACAATTGGGTTGAAGGTTATTTACACATTCTTTTTATTTTGTAGTTATTGTATTATTTTTAAGTTATTTTGTATTAGATTTTAGAGTGAATTTTGAATTACAATATTACTAATGTAGTTTATTTTTGTTCTATAGGTTAAATTAGTACATAAGTATGTTAGTCTTCTTTAAATATTGAATGTCTTCTTCAAAGAATAAATTTTTGTTGTACTTTTCCTCTCTGTCGCGAGCATGATTGAGGAAGGAGGTAGGTGTGTGTCCCGAGTGTGCATGCTTTCATGAGCGCGTTGGAAGGAAAATTTTGCTTACTGACTCGAGCGCGACAGCAAAGGGTAATGATTAAGTAGGCATCTGTCGCAAGCGCGATTGCATCGCGAAGTGCGATAGATTGCGGAGTTTGTTCTATCGTGATCGCGATAGGTGTCGCGAGATCGAGACAGCATGCGGGATTTCAAATTTTGGGGGAAGTTTAACTGTTGGACACTGATTTCAAACCCTCCAATAAATAGTTTTTGAGCCCTAATTTGCCATTTTCACCCTATTTTCAGTCTTTCTCTTTTGGTTTTCTCTCAAAGTTCTTCTTTTTCCTTGAGTTCTTTTTTATTTCTTTTACATTTTTCTGGGTTTTATTCTAGTTTTTGTTCTTTCTTTTTGAGTTTGCTTTGGATTGCTGTTGGTGTGGCTATAATTTTCAAAATGGTACGTACAAAAACTCTGGCAAACAAAGGAAAGAAGGTGGCTGGGGAGTCTAGTGCACAATGATCGGATCCTCATGCTCTCCAATTCAAGTATGATTGTCCCTTTCCAATTTATTCAGATGAAGAAGGTGAGAAATTTCAGTTCATTGCTAAGAAAACATATGTAGGCATGTGGCATGTTGATTTCTCTTTATTGAATGATTTGGGTATTACCCAAGAATTTGAAAAATATTTAAAATATATGAAATGGGGAAACTTTGTGCATATGACATTGTCTGTTAGAAAGGAGTGGGCTGTTGAATTTTTTGTAATTCTTACATATGTTGATAAGCAAAAAATCAATTTTAAATTTAGACTTAAGGGAAAGGAATATATTTTTGGTTTTGATGAGATGCATGAGTGGTTTGGGTTTCCTCTCAATGGCAAAAGATTTGAGCCTCACATTTTTAACCCCTCTGCTATGTGGAACAAATTGACAGGGTTAGATCATTTTAATCCTATGAATTCCACCAATAGGCAATTTAGGGATGATGTTTTATTGCTCTTTCATAAGTTTATATGCCATGCATTGTTTGGACGCGTAGAAAGTAATAAAGTGTAGGCTAAGGATCTTTTTCTATTGAACCTATTACAGTCAAAGCAAACCCCTTGTTCAATCGACTTTATTTTTGATGGTTTATATCATGCTTCCATTGCCAAAACTAAAACCATAGGTATGGGCCATTGTAGACACCGGGTCCCGAGTCGGGTTTAATGCCAAAAGTGATTTTGGGTCCTTAGTAATTCCCTCTGAAAATATATATATATATAATATAGATTAGGTAGGTAAAATTAGAAATTAATTATTAATGTTGGGTTAATTTAATTTATTAATATTGTAAGTTTAATTAGATAATTAAAATGCATGAAAGATTAAAGATTAATTAGTTAATATGTAAAGTGTTTAATTAATTAGATAAATTATATGATATATTAAATAGATTAATTATATTAAGATGTAAAATATGTAATGTAATTAATATGTAATGTTTAATGAATATGTAATGTTTAAATTAATTAATGTGTGTTATTTGAATTAAGTTAAAGTAATTAAAAAAATTAAAAATGGAGGAAATTATTAATTGACCCAAAAACCAACCCTAATTTTAGGGTATAAAAAGAAAAGAATGAAGAGCAATTAAAGGGGGGCTCTCTCTCGGCAGATCAAGAAAGAGAAAGAAAGAAAAAGAAAGAGAGAAGAGAGAGCAAGAAAAATCTAGAAACCAAAGAAGCAAAAAGAGAAAGAAGACACAGAGAGCAAGAAAGGGAAATAAAAGGGAAATAAAAGAAGAAGAGCAAAAGAGAGGGAGGGCCAACGGAAAACACACAGACCCAAACCCACGACGCCGGAGAGGAAAGAAGAAAAGAGGAAGAAAGAAAGGAGGCCGCCGGCGCTACCCCCGACGGCGGAAGAGGCCACGCGCGGCAGCGCTGCGATCGTCGTGGCCGGACGATCAGACCGGCGGCTACCTCCTCCTCCCACTCGCCGGCAAGATGCACACCGGCGTGAAGAGGATCCGCAGCTTCTGACGGCATTTCTGGCCAGCGCAGCCGGTGTTCCGGCGCGTGACCCACTCTAGCGGGATCCCTGCGGTCCGATCTCCCTTCCGGCGACGGTGATGTCGACCACCTTCCCTCCGGCGAGGCTCTGGTGAGGTAAACTCCACTTCCCCCTATTTTATATTATTTTATCTATTATTATTATTATTATTATTATTATTTAATTTTTTTTATTATTATCATTATATATTTATTTAATTTCTGTTGTTATTATTATTTGGGTGTTATTAATTAATTGTTATATTTATTCATTTATTATTATTTTCTGTTTTCATATATTGTTATTATTATTTTTTATTGCTATTATTTTATTCTTTATTTGTTATGATTAATTATAATTATTATTGTGATTGTTGTTATATTATAAGTATTGTTATTATTATTATTACTATTATAATCATTATTGTGGTTTTATTATGTTCGTTATATTTATTATTATGATTATGTCTTTAATTATTTAATATTTGTATTTTCTTTTATTTATTTATTATTTATGTCATGTTCATTTATTTTATAATATTAGTATTATTATTATTTGCATTATTGCTATTATTATTATTATCAAATACTATTTGTTTTATTATTAATATTATTATTGTATGATATTATTGTTAGCATTTTTATTTTCGTTGGATTATTATAATTGTCATCATATTTTGCATCCATCAATTCTTCTAATTTAATTCATTTAATCGTTCATTTAGAATTTATTTATTTATTCAAAAAATATGTAATTACTATTTTATCTTATTTTATGTATTTGTGATCTGTAATAATAAAACGATTTTCGACTGCTCTTAAAAAGAATCACCACACAAATATTTTCTACCAAATAAAATATTGGTTAATAAAACTAGACTAATGTCCTCATTTTCATCTCGAGCCAAAAGGTTTAACTTGATTTGAGAATTATATACTTTTTTTTGTAAAATGAGTATTTGGGAACCAATGTTCCCGTCTAAATGAACATCCCGATTTATGCTTGCTTTGTACCTTATTTACAATGGGGATTGTATTCCGCCCCTATTTTTGTTGTAACTTGATTTTGGATATTTTATTTTAATAATGCTTTATTTATTAACGCTTTTGACATGAATGATTGCGCCTTTTAATTGATTACATCGTATGGAAAGATGGTGAAATAATAAATTCAAAACTTAATTGTAAAATTAATCAAAGTACGAATAAATGAGAAGTCCCGAACCTATCTCTGGTCTTTGGGCTCAACGAGGCAAGAGACCCGTTTCGATGGGATCTCCAAGACACCTCTTGTGTCCCATCAAAAGACTTAATTAATGAATCCTAGGCTCCAAGGGAGAGAGGTTCACCCTCCAAGACCCCTTTTGGTTGGCCCAAAATGGATAAATGCGTTGTCTTAGGCTCTCCGAGGCGAGAGAAACTTTCCCAATGTTCTATTGGGTGGCGACTCCATGAAACCTCCTAGTTGCCCAAAATAGATGCACTTGTAAATATCTTTACAAGTTGCCAACGGACCCTCAATTGCCCGATCGCCCTCAAGCGGGCGGTCAGAGGGGCGGCTGCGGGGTCCAGCGCCCGTCACAGCCATTTAATGACTAGAATAGTGTTGGGTTGTTTGGGGGAATTGCATAATTTTGTCATGGATGAGCATGAAAGTGTTGCTTTGCTTGATGCTAAATATTTGAGGAATGCTAACGTATTAACAAGAGGCGGTTGGCCTCCAAAGTTTATTGACCATGATGTGCAGGTTAGAGGCTATAGTGTGGAAAAAGGCAAAGCCCCTGAAACTTCTCCCACAGTTATTGAAGAAGAGGATTCCGATGCAGAGGAATCAGCTGAGGAAGGAGCTGGCATTTTTACTGGTAGAGGGGATGATTCAACTGGTTGGCAGTAAGTTTTAACATCCTTGGATGGGGTGGAGGCTGCCAACCACAGCATAGCTACACGAATGGACGCCATGGAGACCACAATGCTCGAAGTGCACAAGAGCCAAAAGAGTTTGAGTTGCAAACTTCTTTCTTTCTTCTGCAAGAAAAATGTAGAATTTACACCTTCACCGCTCAGTTCCCCTAGTGGAACTATTTGAGATCAATTTTCTCCTTAATTTTTTTCTTTTTATTGTTATTTTTATTTTCTTTATATTGTGTTTTGTGTTTTGATTGTTTTTCTAGTGTGTGTTAGGTTCTGATTGATTTTCTTACACAATGAGGACATTGTGTCCTTTGAGTGCGGGGGAATACATGTTATGTTCATGTATATTTGTATGTATATTTTTGTGTGTGTTTAGTATAGCCTGTGGATATGCATGATATGCTAGTATTAGATTTTTGTTTTTGCATGTATATATATTGTTAGTATATTTGTGTTATAGGTTTATATGTGTAGATTGTTTGTAAGTTTGTTTAACTTTGGAGCTTGTATATTTGATGACTATTTGGAAATACATACATGCTATAGCTTGAATTTTTTAATTTAGTCTAGTTGGGCAAATTCTTGAGGAATGTCATTTTTATTTTACTTTGTCAATTTAATATACATAGTGAGGGTCATGACTTAGCAAAGCACTTTAATGTAGGCTCTTTTTAAGTTGGGTATCCTTTCACATGTAAAGAGGATTATTTTGGCAATTCATTGCTTAGGGTAGTTTGATCTATAGCCAAGTGAGCTTTTGAAGCCTTCACATTGAAACTTTTCTTTGTATGAGAGCCTTGATATGCCATATCCTCTAGAACTTGTTTTGGTAAATTTTGAGATTACATTTAGTATGAGATGTACATGAAACATGATAAGGGCACCTAGATTAAACCATTTTGGCTTGCTTAAATAACCTACCCTTTTTGACTTTTGGTAGCCAATTTTGAGCCTTTAACCTATTTTTATTGTGAAGCAATAATTAGCCTAAATCCTTTGCTAAACAATAGACTATTTCTTTTTGTTACCCTTTTTATGGAGAGAATTAGGATTGCTAAATCATTGGAGACAAATTTTGTTTAGTGTAAGCATGTCTTCATAGGTCCGGGCAAAAACTTTTTCATATTTTTTAAGATTTTCTCAAATTTTAACCTCTCTTCAAGAGTTATGTCAAATGCAATCAAGATTGGCTTTGGGTTTTCCAAAGTCTCGAGATTAAATGGAGTTGTATTAGTTGAATTAATGTCAAAAATAGAAGCATTAGGTGTATGATCATGTGAAATGAAATCATTAGAAACATCGTACAAATAAGCAAAATCGTTCATTTTATTAATGAATTTGGAATTGCACAAATTATCATCATTAAAAAGTTCTAGAACAAAAAGAATATCTAAATAACTTTGGTTTTCTTCATTTGTCGATGCAGATGTTGTAGCCGACAAGTCACTGTTGTCTAGACTTGGGGGTGGCTTTCCAACTACTTTTGGTGGAGCTTCTGGGTCTTGGATCTTTAGGTTCTGCATTGGTGCTTCAACCCCTATTTTTTTCCTTTCCCTTCACCCTGGTGGCAAGCAACTTGTCAATATAAACCTCTTCCAATGCATTTTTGTCTTCAATGTTGCCCTGGGTCATAATCTCTTCATCACAAAAATCTTCAACTGTCTTGATGGTCTCATCAGTCCAGTCAAATACATCATTAAAAACTTTGAAGCTTGGGACAATTTGATTATTGATAAATTGAGGTTCAGTCTCTCCAAAATAAGCACAAAGGGGTGCTGCTGGCACAAAGCTTTCCAAAATATGAGGAATGTCTGCTAACTTCTATTTCCCTTTACTGCTTACACCCTTATAGCCTAGTCCTCTTCGATGCTTCTGACCCTTCGTTATGATAGGTGACTGTGGCCCCTGAGAATTTCTGCCCAGACCTGCTCCTAGAAAAAAATGCATTTGCTTCATCATGTTTACCGCTCGGTAGCTACCCTCTAAACTTCCTTCTTCATCGATTACCGACACATGGAAACCACTGAAAGGCTGTTTAGAGATTTCTAGTACAGAAACCTGATTTTCCATAGCAGCCCTAATAGTTATTACTTCGCCCTCATGCTGTATTTTAATCATCTGATGCATGGTAGATGGCACTCCCCCCAGCTTATGAAACCAAGGTCTTCCAAGTAAAGCTGAAAAATTAGCAGGGATCGATAAGACTACAAATTCTGCTTGTGTTTTAATGGGCCCAGTTTTGACTATCGCCTTTAAAGTCCCCATGGCCTAACTTTAGGAGTTATCATAAGCTGTAATAGTTAGGTCAGACCCACTCAGCATGTTTTCATCCAAACTAAAACCCATAAGCGCAACAAAAGGGCATACGTTTATAGAAGAGCCATCATCAACCATCACGCAGGCAGTATACTCGCCATTGATCTGTGCTTTGATGTATAATGGGCGATTGTGTTTGTGGCCCTCAGCTGGTAAATCAGCATCAGAATAAACCAAACTTTCTCCCGAGCTTCCTTTAACTAAGTCTAGTAACTCAGATGGTGAGATAGTGGTGGCAACAGTGGACTCACATAAGGCTTCTACTAACTTCTGCCCATGTGATGGGGATTGCCTCAGCAAATCCCAAATGGATATCTGAGCTGTTGTTTTCTTTAACTGTTTCATTAACCCATCCTCATCGGGCTCCTTTCTTATGAGTATAGGCGCTAGATCTTGAGGCCTCTCTACTTCTGGAACTACCCTGCAACTTCGAGTCACAGCACCAACCTTTTTCTTTTTCTCATCCTCTGAATCCCAAGGATTCGCCAATTCTTCATAATCTTCACTTTCATCTCCACTCTCACTAGTGGACCAATAGTCTATTGCTGCCACGGGAATCCCTTCTTCACTCGTTTCACGGGTGATAGCAACATACTCATTACCATATAGATCTTGCAACACATACCATTCGGGCAAGCTAGACCCTATTATGTACACTGGTGGGGGGACCGTATGGTTACCAGGCTTCTTATTCTTCTCCCTTTTCTCCAAATCCATGATTTGCTTATTGTTAATGAGATCCTAGATTTCGTTTCTCAAAGTTCTACAGAAGTCGGTCAGATGCCCTATGTGTTGATAATAAGCATAAAACCGATCACTCCTGTGCCCTGGCTGACCCTGGTTTCTAGCTGACCTTGGATCTAAAGGTCTTAGCTGCCCTTCTTTCATTAACCTCTCCAAAACCCAAGATAGGGGTCGGCCCAAATTCGAGTAATACCTTTGGCCTTGGTTAGATTTTATGGCCGAGACCTCAGCTGTTCTACCACTGCCACTCTTATTACTGCTACTACTTCCAGCACTAGCTGATCTATTCCCTGATTAATTCCTGAAATTCTTCCTAACAAAGTTATCTTGGCTTGCCTTCTTCGCTAAAGACTCCCCTTCTGCTTCGATAGCTATATCCTTTAAAGATTCCCAATCTCGGAGCGCCTTCATTTTTAACCCCTCTTTTAAATATGGACTCGCATTTCGAATGAATAATCAAATCTGATCTGGGGTATCCAGCTTCCTCCTCATCTCCATCACCTAGTTTCTCCACCGAGTAAGATACTCGTGGAAAGACTCATTAGGCCTCTGTTGAAGTACCTCTAAATCTTTTAAGGTAACCTCCATCTGGGTGCTACAATCATATTATTTAAGGAACTCTTTAGTTAAAAATTCCCAATCTTCTCTTGCTCTCCTATCTAAACCGTGGTACCAGTCTACAGCAGGCCAAACCAAATTGAGGCAGAAATATTTCACTTTCTGCCTTTAGGTAAGCATAGTCCCTTTTATCACAAGCGTATACTGCTTGATGTGAGTAGACGAATCTGAGGTGCTATCAAACTTGGGCAGGTCGGGCATTTTAAACCTCTGAGGAAGCATCTCCTCGTCATCCAAATCCCTATCTTCGGGGCTTATCCCTTTTCCGACAGACAATAAATTTTTCATTTTTACGACTCTTTCTTCTATCTTTTTCAGGGCAGCGTCCTTTTTTGGAGGTCTAGCTCTTACTGACATGGATTCCTCATGCTCATCCTCTACAAAATCCTCTTCAGTCCTATGCTCCCTAATTCTTCTAGGCTCAATATTTGCAAGAGGTCTATGCTCAACAACAGGAGGTGGCTCTATAACTGCTGCCGGGGGTGCCTCCCTGATTGAAATCTGCTCGGCCTATCCTCCAGCAGGGGCAGCAGGTTGGTGGCCCGCTGGCGGTACTAGAGCAGTAGTTAGGTTGCACATCATTGCAATCATTCTACATTCGAACTCCTCAAATCTGTGCTCCATTTCTTGGGCCCTTTGGTCCATCTCTTCGATGACCATAGCCCTAGGGGTGTTCAACTCTGGGTTGGCCATATCCAGTGATGATTCTGAAGGTAAGGATTCGGTGCTATCTAAAAGTGACTCTGAACCCCAATACGTGACTCGCTCTACTGACTCGAAAAATGGGTTTTTCCTTACCAGTCGGCCGTCTGGACCCCTAGACCACTGATTCGTACCTATGATGGCTGAAAGATTCAGATTGTCAGTATGATTTATGAATGACATTAAAAATGCATGGTCGTGTTGATGTAGCATAGACCACCACATGCAAGCAAATAGATCCTTCCAACCTTGTTACTCCCACACATGAGGTAGTGCGGTCTTTTTCCTAGGTGGGCTCGACCTATGGGTTAGCGGGGAACCCAATGGGCGCGCATGATGTGTGGCAAAAAACCAACAGCAAAACACTCTTAAAGCACATGCGTATGGGTTTTGGCCATTATATATTTGGACCCTTCAAATAGACTAAAAATGAGCCCACCGGGCCATGAAAGCCTTTGATGAGTGTCCAATTAATATGTTTGAATTGGCTCGATATATAAGGGCCCATGTAACAAGCATCATATTAAGGAACATATTACCTAGTGGAAGATTCTATTGCCATTATATGAGCTTTAGTTGAGAGTGGTATTAGTTTAGGTCTACCCAAGCATGGTCCCTACCAATGGGTCTAACTCAGCACGAGCATAGCGACCAATCGGGTCTCCATTTGATATACTATTTGATGGTACAAGGCTTGGGCTGGTGATTATCCTTAGTACTTCCCTACAATGAGTGAAAGTAGGGTCGTGTTTTAGGAATGCACCGGGGTAAAAAAAGGGACCACCTAGCATAGTTCTAAGGCTTTAATAAATGCAATGCAAATTTTGAATAGAAATGGAATTTTTGATTGTTAACAACCTTACTTATAATTATAACTTAATTCACTTTCGAAGCGAAGTTTCGATCATCCACAGTGGAGTCGCCACTGTGACGTGCACGGCCCACTTTGAGGGTTCGAGAAGGGTTAGCGTCTAGATTTTGGGTAACACGAGACATTTTGGAATCCCCTATCCAATAGAGCATTGGGAGGTTCATCTAATCCCATGAAACCTTTAGGCACCTTTGAGGTATTTTGGAGTCGCCACCCAATTTACAAGAAATTGGGAAAGGTCATCTAACCTCGGGGGTCTAAAACTAGAGAAGATGTTCGGAACTTTACTCTTATTAATGCCTTAAGTTAAGTTTATAAATGGGTTTTTAAGAAATTAAAATTCTATCTCTCATCTCACATGGTGATCATGCAATGAATTTAAAGCGCATTTCAATCATATTGGAAAGCAGTAAATAAAGCGATAAAGAAAATAATAAATTACAAGCATACAAAATGGGACAAAATAATCCCCCAAAATAAAAAAGCATAAATAAAATAAAACTTGTCCCAAAATTAATTACAAGGGCCCAACATGAATAAATAAATAAATACATAGGAAGAATAAATAAATTACAATGCACCATAAATAAATCGGGAGATTTATTGAATGTTGGGAACATTGGTTCCTTTTATTAACTTAAAAAATCAGCGAATTATTTTTGGCCATTTGTTGAAAAAAATCGGGATGAGTGATCCCATTTTATGAAAATTAACTCTCCATTTGAAAATGAGATTTTATGGGTTAAAATAGGACATTGGTCCATTTTATAGAAAAAAGCCCAATTTATTAATAAAAAATATTTTGAGTGATTTTTATTAAACGTGCATAGAAATAAACAATTTTACATAAAATATACAAATGTGACAAAATAAATCAAAATAAAGGACAATGCATAATTTAAATATGCAAACCAAAGTGCTGAAAGTCTTTAGTTCCTTGATCCTCCAACTCGCGTAGAAATATTACTCAAGGTGAAAATAAATAAATTTTGTAGGCAATAAAAAAAACAAAGAAGAATGTTAGTAAATTAGATTAAATTAATAAAGCATGATATAACCAGACAACCAACAAAATAATATAAACAATTAATTAAATTAATGAAATATAAATAATCAATTAAATTAATCAATTAAATTAATTAAACATAAACAAATATGATAAACAAGAACAATATTAATACTTACACAGAAGAATAAATTAGATAAAAAACTAGAAATTAGTATGATAAGTTAAGGCAGAACCAACTAAAAAATTAAATTGATATAAAATACTTTACAAACCTATGTTTCATGCATTATACAAATAAACTAATTGAATTAACCTAATTTCATGTTAATTTTAACAAACGGTCAACAAATGTATTAATAATAAACAATAACAAATATGTTAATAATAAATCATAACAAATAAATAGGTAATAAACCAACAACAAATAACAGCAAAATGACAGGCATATTAATAATAAGCGAAATGACAAATGAATAATAACAAATAACAATAACCAACACATATTAATAAATTACAATAAATAAATTAATAACAACAAATAACAAAACTAACAACATACAACAACAAATATATTAATAATACAACAGCAAAATACAATAAAAACAAAATCAATGTTAAATCTGCATAATTTCATTCATCATGCCAATATATTAATTAGATTAAATTAAACTAAGGTTAATTACATCAGATAAGCAATATATCAATTGGTAATAAATAATAAAGAATATGTATTAATAACAACACAAAAAAAAAAGTAAAAAGTGAATAAATATTAAGTAAATAACAAATAGTGGCAACATACATGTTAATTACAATGAACAAAAATGCTTAGTGATTACATAATAGCAACACCCAGATTAATAATACAACAGCAATAGGCAATAGATAATAATCAAAATTAAATTCGTGTCAAATATAACAAACAACCAGAACTATATATAGTATATACAGTGGAGGAAGCGAACTGGCGACACAAAATAAGAGAGAAAAAGAAAGAATTGATTTAGCCCAAGTATTTACCCTCAGATGTTTTAACTTCGACTAGAAAAGAAGAAGATGATTTCTTCGACGCTTTGCTTGAAGACAGACAAATGAGAAAGCTTGAATTAAAGCTTGACTTTTGAAGAAAACAGATGAATGAAAATTGAAACTTATACCTCAAGAATTAATTTCCTAGGTTCAAGAATAATTTTAGGATTAATTCCTTTTTGCTCTCAGAAGTATTTTTCTCAGAATATTTCTATTCTCTGCCATTCTAACCCCCCTCATTCGTTATTCCTCTAACTTTTCTTTTTATATCCTCCTAAGAAATTTAAGTTTCTCCAAAGACTTTTTTCGGTTAAAAACCCTTAATTACCCTTTAAAATTAGATGTTATCCTCCATAAAATCAGAAAGGGAGTCTGAATTTCAAATCGAAAAAGTCGAGAAAATCAAAAAAATGGCGTGCTGGAGAAGATGGCAATGTGCGGCATACGCCTCTGCATAGGAGGCCGCGTGTCACACTCGCAACATACGCCCACTGAGCGGGAGGCAGCATGTTGCTTACGCGATACACACCTCCTACACGGGAGCCATGTGTCGCCTTGGCGACATGCGGCCTTTCGCAGGGGGCTATATGTGTAATGCCTTCAGAAATCCATAAAAATTTATCAGATTTTGACGATGCCAATTCTCGATGCATTGTGACTGGTAAGCTTCCAGTAGCTATTCCAATCATGTTTTCCTGAATTATTGGACTCGGATCCAAAATATCACCACTTTTTATGATTTTTCGATTTTCACTAGTGTAATGCCTTCAGAAATCCATAAAAATTCGTCAGATTTCGTCGAAGCCAATTCTCGATGCATTGTGACTGGTAAGCTTCCAGTAGCTATTCCAATCAAGTTTTCCTCAATTATTGGACTCAGATCCAAAATTTCACCACTTTTTACGATTTTTCGATTTTATTGATTTTCCCTAGTGTAATGCCTTTAGAAATCCATAAAAATTCGTCAGATTTCGTCAAAGCCAATTCTTGATGCATTGTGACTGGTAAGCTTCCAGTAGCTATTCCAATCAAGTTTTCCTGAATTATTGGACACGGATCATAAATTTAACCCCTTTTTACGATTATTCGATTTTTGTGATTTTCCCTAGTGTAATGACTTCAGAAATACATAAAAATTCGTCAGATTTCGACGAAGCCAATTCTCGATGCATTGTGACTGGTAAGCTTCCAGTAGCTTTTCCAATCAGGTTTTCCTGAATTATTGGACTCGGATCCAAAATTTCACCACTTTTTCGATTTTGGTGATTTTTCCTAGTATAATACCTTCAGAAATCCATAAAAATTTGACAGATTCCGACGAAGCCAATTGTCGATGCATTGTGACTGGTAAGCTTCCAGTAGCTATTCCAATCAAGTTTTCCTCAATTATTGGACTCGGATCCAAAATTTCACCACTTTTTACGATTTTTCGATTTTGGTGATTTTCCCTAGTGTAATGCCTTCAGAAATCCATAAAAATTCGTCAGATTTTGATGATGCGAATTCTTGATGCATTGTGACTGGTAAGCTTCCAGTAGCTATTCCAATCATGTTTTCCTGAATTATTGGACTCGGATCCAAAATTTCACCACTTTTTACGATTTTTCGATTTTGGTGATTTTTCCTAGTGTAATGCTTTAGAAATCCATAAAAATTCGTCAGATTTTGATGAAGCCACTTCTCGATGCATTGTGACTGATTTACATTCTGCCTTGCACCAAGGGAGTATGTCACGGTGACAACCAAATGGTTGTGACCGTGAGATACTCAATAGATGCATTCTGTTTGGGTAAATTGGTGTATGTCACGGTGTGACGCGCGCCGGACCCGCGTGGGCGCCCCTCTGACCGCCCGCTTGAGGGCGATCGGGCATTTGAGGTCCGTTGACAACTTGTAACGAATTACATGTGCGTCTATTTTGGGCAACATGGAGGTTTCATGGAGTCGCCACCCAATAAAACATTGAAAAAGTTACTCTCGCCTTGGAGAGCCTAAGACAGTGCTTTCATCCATTTTGGGCAAGCCGAAGGGGTCTTGGAGGGTAAACCTCTCGCCCAAAGGAGCCTAGGATTTGTTTGGTCATAGAGCATAAGAAGGGTCTTGGAGGGTAAACCTCTCGTCTCCTTAAGTCCAAAGACAACGCTTTTATCCATTTTTGGCAAGCCAAAGGGGTCTTGGAGGTTAAACCTCTCGCCCAAAGGAGCCTAGGATTGATGTCTAAGTCTCGTGACACAAGAGGTGTCTTGGAGGGTAAACTTCTAGCCTCTTTGAGCCCAAAGACTAGAGAATGGGTTCGGGACTTCGCATCTATTTCTACCTTGATTAATTTTATAATTTGGTTTTGAGTTTATTAACTCACTCTCTCTCCACACGATGCAATTTTAATTAAAAAGCACAAATATTCACATTGAAATCGATAAGATAAACATATCAAAAATAACATCAAAGATAAATTACAATAATACCAGGAGCGGAATACAACTCCCATTTAAAAGTGCAAACATACATAAAACCGGGGAATTTTATTAATTATGAGGACTTTGGTCCCCGCATGCACAATTAAAGAAAATATTTTGGATGTGATGATTTATTTGGGATGAAAATTAGGACATTGGTCCCATTTATTATGAAAAATCCAAATTAATTTATTAGAAATATTTGTGTGGTTTTTATTCATGCGTGCATAAAAAAACATTTTATTCAACGAATATATACAAGGAAATATAAATAAAATGAGAATTGAAAATATGCAATGAAAATACCAAAGTCCGCATATCCTCCTTCTCGTGCATTGGTGCTCAAATGAGAATAAAACAATGATTTGCAACCAAAAATAAAATAGAAGAGATTCATGTTAGAAATTAACCCAAAGAGATGAGATGACATAAAAGATAATATGTATAATGACCATATAACATGTCTAAGATACTATAACATGCATAAAAATAATTATGATGCAATTTAACAAGCATAAAGTGAGATAACATCATGGCAAATGCAATTTATTAATAATGGTGATTAACATGCATGAAAGATTAGTGACAATCAATTTTAATACTCCTAAGATGTGCATGAAAACATAACATAAGAATAATAAAACTTAACATGCATAATAAAGCTTAAAGTAATATCTAATATAAAAGGCATAAGAAAATAAATTTAAAATTTAACATACATGCAAAATATGAACAATGACATTAATGGTAATAATGATACTAGCATCTAATGATAGCCATAAACAAGTCTAATAAAAATTTAAATGATAATTAACACATGCAATAATAATCATAATATAACATAAAGAGATCAAAGATATTAACAAACTAAATTAAACATGCATAATAACATGGACAAATGAAAATAAGATAATAGAATTTAAAGAGTTTACTTGTTATATGAATAATTGAAGATAAAAAAAAAAGAAGAAAATGGAGACTAAGATAATTTACATGTTTAATATGTTAATTGGAAACAAAAATAAATGAAATTAACAAGAGAATTAATGAGTAAAACCAAGAATAATTACCCTCAAATTCAGTTTTGAAGAATTGAAGGTAGAAGTGTTGAATTCCTTGTCTTCTCTTGTGAAAATGCTTAGAAAATAGCTTGAAAACTTGAAGAAAAACTCTTGGAAACAAGTGTGTAAGATGGATTTTTTCTCTCAACTCAAAAGCTCCAAAATTCAGTTTTTTTCCTCTCTAAATGTTCTTAGTTCGTCCTCCCCTGTTCTCTATTTTTTCTAGTGTTTTAACCATCAAAAACTACCCAAAACCGTCCAAAAACGGTTAAAAATCAAGTGGGAGCTGAAAATGGGCGACATGGGGCAAAAATGGGGCTACTGCGAGCGAGAAACGCGCGCTGCGCGCAAAGCACAGCCGTGCTTTCAAAAAAGCACAGCTGTGCTTTCGCGCGCGCACTGCGCGCAGTGCAGCGCAAAGCACAGCCGTGCTTTTCGGGTAAATTTATTTATTTATTTTTTTAAAATTTTAAATTTTAAATTTTTATATAAAATACCCTCAACCTAAAACACACTTTTTCTTCTCCAAAATAATTTTAAAAATATTTTAAAAATATTTAAAATACATTTTTTACTCATAAAAAAGACAAGGAAAATCACTTTCGAGCTCCAATATTTTTGCCTATAAGTCGGCATAGCTAAATTTCATCATCGGGTAATCCTGATCAAGGCTACTCGGGACCCGGTGTCTACAGTTGCCCCCAATTTTGGGGAGGCTAGTGCATGGGTGCCTAAGTGAGCCAAAATTCAGGAAAAGGAAAGAATGCGTACCTGAAGCGGCGATCTTTCTGCTTGATGGAGTTATGATAATAGCTGTTGCTGTCTTTTGGTTGTAGCCGGTAATGTCGTGTCGTGCTAACCTCTTGTGGGTAGTGCCGCCATCGTGCTAACTGCTGTGAATTGGCAGTGCCGTGGTCGTGCTAACCTCTTGTGGGTAGTGCCGCCATCGTGCTAACCGCTGTGAATTTTTGAGCTGTGCTCCTTTAGATGCTTGGACTGGTGTCATCACTCGGCTTTTGTTGGTGTTCCCCGCCGATTTCTCTTGCAAGATTGTATGCATAGGAATATACAAGAAATCACATGTGTATGATATGGAATGCAAATGCTTGCAAAAATGCATAGATTGTGCCCTAAGTGGTCCAAGTTTTGCTGAGATTGTAGCTTGCCTGCTCTCCCATGCCCCATGAATCCTGAGGATCGTCGACAAGTTTTCTGAAGGAGACGTCCGGTGTATATCCTTTGCCCCCCTGGTCAATGATCATTTACCCGGGATTCATGTTCTGTGTTGTGTGTTAACTGATTGAAATAGGATTATCTGAAGTAATGCCGCCCTATTGCTCCAAGCATTGAACGTCATTGTTTTAAAGGTAGTGCGTCCCTTGTGGATTTTCACACTAGCTTTTCTTTGCGGGAAATGCGTCCCTTAGGGGATTTTCACACAACCCTTTGCCTAATTTTTGCCTGGAATGGACCCAACCCAATCCAGCGGCTTTTGCTCATTTTATATTTATATTTTGTTTTTGTAGGGCAGACTGCCTATTTCCAGGTTTTCACCCTGCCCTTTGGCCTAACTTTTGCTTAGAGAGCCAGTTACGGTTTTCATCTCTAACGGCCTTTTTTTTTTTTTTTTTTTTAGAGAAGGTTATCATTAAAGCTTCTGTTAAAAGCAAAAAGCACATATCCAATGAAGGACTGAGCAATAATCATTAGATGAACAATTGGTATATTTCTTTTTAATACAGAACTGAAAGATCAATGAAAATATATTCTTTTATTCATTGCAAAATTGTGTACATTTCTATATGATTTCATCATACATGATTTTCATTTGACAAGAATTCAAAAGCATATGACTACACCTAATCTTGGAGTGGGTTTTGTCAGCATCAAACTCCTGTTATCAATCGGCCCTCTCGGGTTTTCTCGATTGAATATTTTCTCTTGTCCCTTAATTTTTGCGCAGGATGCCTTTTTTCGGTTTTCACCCTTGCAGGGCGCCCAATTTTAGCAAGGCCACCTTTTTTCGGTTTTCGACCCGCGGGGCATTTATTCTCTTCTTTTTATTTTTGGTCTTTAGCCATGGAACCTTTTTAACCTATTGACGTTGACCGGGTCCTTGAACTCATTCCCATCACTGTCTGCTAAAATTACTTCTCCTTTTATCAGCAACTTTTTCAAAATGAATGGACCTTCCCAGGTTGGTCTGAATTTTCCTCGTATGTCTGGAACTCCCGGTCTCATCATCTTAAAGACCAAATCCCCCTCCTTCAACGGATGCTTTCGTACTTTCTTGCAAAATGACCGAGCCAGCCTCTTTTGATAAACTTGGTTGTGGTAATCGGCTCGTAACCTGTCTTCATCCAACAGATTTAGCTGTGACAAACGTTGTTGTGCCCATTCTGCTTCAGGAATCTCATCTTCCGTGACTACCCTCAATGATTTCAGCTCAATTTCAACTGGCAGGACTGCTTCAGTTCCATATACCAGAGAGAATGGTGTTGCCCCCGTAGAGGTTCTGACTGTTGTTCTATAACCCCAAAGTGCGAAGGGTAGCTTTTTTGCCCAATCCTTGTAGTTCTGAACCATCTTGGCCAAAATTCTCTTCACATTCTTATTCGCCACTTCAACTGCACCATTTGCTTGAGGACGGTAAGGAGAAGACTTATGATGTTGGATCCCATATTTCTGGAGCATCTGTTTAGTCTCTGCCAGGAATTGCACCCCATTATCAGACACAATGTGATGTGGGAGACCATATCTGCATATCAAATTCCGCTCAATGAACTTAGCCATATCCCTTGCATCAACCTTCTTGAAAGATTCAGCCTCAACCCACTTAGTGAAGTAGTCAATGGCAACTATGATGAATCTATGCCCATTAGAAGCCGTAGGATGGATTTTGCCTATGATGTCTATTCCCCATGCTGCAAATGGCCATGGAGATTTAAGTTATGTAATTCTGAAACTGGCATATGCCTCAAATTCGCGTACTGTTGGCATAACTGGCATTGCTTCACAAATTTTGAACAATCTGTTTCCATTGTGAGCCAATAAAACCCTTGGCGCATGATCTTCTTTGCTAAGGCTAAGCAATTCATGTGACCTCCACAAACCCAAGCATGAACCTCTTCCATAACTCTTTTAGCTTCTTTCTCTGCCAGACATCTTAATTGGATACCATCAGCTTGCCTTTTGTACAAAGTGCCATTAACACTGATGAATTGAGTGGATAACTTCCTGATCATTCTTTGGTCCTTCTCAGTGGCTTCCTCTGGAAAGACTGATCTCTCTAAATAATTCTGAATGTCATAATACCATGGATTTCTATCAGTGGCCTCAATGTCCATCACCTGTTCAGCTTCAAAGCAAGGTCTTTCCGAACTATAAATCACCACGGGTTTCATCGCAACTCCTGTTGGGTTATCCCACATAGACACTAATGTTGCTAGAGCATCGGTTAACTGATTTTCGTCTCTGGGGATTAAGTGAAAAGTGCAAGTCTCAAACTGGCTGCTCAACATTCTCAAGTGCTTCACATAAGGCAACAGCCTTTCTTCTTTGATTGACCACTCCCCTCTGATCTGATGAATTACCAAGGAAGAATCTCCGAATACTTCTGTGGTCTTTGCCCCCAGAGCGAGTAATGCTTCCAACCCAAAGATGCAAGCTTCATATTTTGCTTCATTATTGGTAGCTTTATACCTCAGCTACTTATCCAATGGTAGCCTTTCACCATCTGGGGTCGTAAGAATAACTCCTACGCCTGCTCCCTTATTATTGACTGCTCCATCAAAGAATAATTTCTACCCTTGCACTGCTATGGCCTTGACATCTTCATCTGGGAAGTTGTATTCAAACTGATCTCCCTCAATAGGATGTTTGGCTAAGAACTCCGCTACGGCTCTTCCCTTAATGGTTTTCCTGGTTAGGTACTCAATGTCAAATTCCTGCAACAGCAGTAACCATCTTCCCATCTTCCCTAGTAGAGAGGGTGCTTCTTGGAGGTATCTGAGCGGATTATGTTTGGCAACCGTTTGTACCTTGAAGGAATGAAAGTAGTGTCGCAACTTCTTAGAAGCCCAGATAACTGCTAAACAAATCTTTTCCACCTCTACATATTTGGCTTCGTAAGGCAGGAATTTCTTGCTAAGATAGTAAATGGCAAACTCTACACCAAAATTATCTTCCTGAGACATCATGTCACCCACTGAGTTATCTTCCACAACCAGGTACAGGATTAGTGGTTTGGCACGGCGTGGTGGTCTTAACACCGGTGGATTTAACAAATACTCCTTAATGGTGTCAAAGGCCAATTGACAGTCATCATTCCATACCCCCGGCTGATTCTTCCTAAGAAGCTTGAAAATAGGCTCACATACTGAAGCTAGCTTGGAAATAAACCGGTTGATATACTGAAGCTTTCCTAGGAAACTTCTGACGTCCTTCTCCTTCTTGGGCATCGGCATCTCTCTTATGGCTTTAACTTTATCGGGATCTACCTCAATTACCCTCTGGCTTACTACATGGCCTAGCAACTTTCCTGATGTAACTCCAAAAATGCACTTCTTGGGGTTGAGGCGCAGATCATACTTGCTGATCCTTTGAAATAACCTTTCTAAAGCCTCAAAATGACCTTCTCTAGTAGCCGACTTAATCATCATGTCATCGATATACACCTCTACTTCTTTATGGATTAAGTCATTGAGAACCTTGGTGGCCATCCTCTGATAAGTTGCTCCTGCATTTTTCAACCGAAAAGGCATAACTCGATAGGCATATGTCCCCCACTCGGTGATGAAGGCTGTCTTAATCCGATCCATTATCTTGTTAAGGATTTGATAGTACCTGCGTACCCATCCACAAAGCTGTACATCATACAAGCAGCAACACTATCTACTAGCACATCAATATGAGGCAGCGGGAAATCATCCTTAGGGCAAGCTTTGTTCAGGTCTCGATAGTCGATGCATACTCGAACCTTACCATCTTTCTTAGCTACATGAACCACGTTAGCTAACCATGTTGGGTATTGAACCTCTATCAGGAACTTAGCCTCAATCTGCTTATGGATCTCCTCTTTCACTTTCTGTGCCCATTCTGGCCTAAGTCTCCGGAGTTTTTGCTTGACTGGTTTAAACTCTGGGTAAGTTGGGATGGCGTGTTCGGCAACATCTCGATCTATTCCCGGCATATCCTCATAGGTCCAGGCAAAGACTTTTTCATATTTTTTTAATATTCTCTCAAATTTTATTCTTTCTTCAGGAGTTATGTCTGATGCTAGCAAAATTTCCTTTGGATTTTCCAAAGTTTCGAGATTAAATGCAGTTGTGCCAGTTGAATTAATATCAAAAATGAATGCATCATGATCATACGAAATGAAATCATCAGAAACATCACACAAGTAAGCAAAGTTATTTATTTCATTAACATAATTAGAAACATTAACATTGTTCTCAAAGAGTTCTGGCATAAAAAGAGAATCTAAATGGCTATCAACTTCAGTCAACGCCGATGCTGCAGCCGACTGTGCTTTGGCTTCTTGATTTGGTGAAATCTTGAGATCTTCAATCTTTGGCTCTGGTTCCACTATCTTCTGCTTCCCTTTGAGCTTAGTGGCTAACATCTTATCAGTGACGATCTCTTCGGGCTCATCCCTATCCCAGATGCTGCACTGGGTCATAATCTCCTCGTCCCAAAAGTTCTCTACAGTTTTAACAACTCCGATCTCCCAATCAAAGACATCGTTGAAAATTTCAAATCCCGGGATGATCTTCCCGTCCACCCATTGCGGCTCTTCTTCTCCAGTGTAAGCACAAATCTATGATGATGGCACAAAGCTCTCCGAAATATGGGGAACCTTCTCTGACACTTTCTTCTTACTATAATCTCCTTTGTAGCCCAACCCTTTTCGATTCTTCTGACCACATGTAGTGATAGCATCCTGCCGCCCTTGTGACTCTTTTCCCAAACTAGCCCCTGGGAGGAAGTGCATCTTCTTTAGCATGTTCACTACTTGAGGGCTACCTTCTAAGCTTTGCTCTTCTCCGATCACCGATACATGAAAGCCACTGAATGGCTGATTAGAGATCTCCAAGGCAGACACTTGGTTCTCTCTTGCTGCTTTAATGGTCACTACCTCTCCTTCATGAGGTATCTTAATTATCTGGTGTAAGGTGGATGGCACTCCCCCTAACTTATGGAACCACGGTCTTCCAAGCAGAGCTGAGAAGTTTGCTGGAATCGGCAAAATCCATTTCTGTCTCAATGGGCCCCGTCTTTGCAACAGCTTTGAAAGTTCCCAATGCCTGCCTCCTGGAATTGTCTTAGGCAGTGATGGTCAGGTCAGATTTGCTTAACATACTCTCATCCATCCCAAAGGCCTGAAGCACCACCAATGGGCAAATATTTATTGATGACTCATCATCAACCATGACGCAAGCGGTGTGTTTACCATTGATCTGTGACTTAATGTATAAAGGTCGGTTGTGGTTGCGACCCTCTGTTGGTAGGTCTGCATCAGAAAAAACCAACATCTGCCCGGATTCCCCCTTAACAAGGGCTAAAAGCTCGGATGGAGAGATTGTAGTTGCTACGGTGGATACACTCAATGCTTCAACTAACTTTTGTCGGTGAGAGGGGGATTGTCTCAAGAGGTCCCAAATAGATATCTGAGTCGTGGTCTTTTTTAGTTGCTTCACTATTGAATTTTCTTCCGGCTCCTTCTCTGCGGGTGTTTGTGCTGGGTCTTGCTGCTTCTCAACTTCTGGAATGACCCTCCCACTTCTTGTTACTGCTTCTACTCTTTCTTCTTCCTCTGAATCCCACGGATCCGTAAACTCTCCATTTTTCTCATCTTCATCATCTCCACTCTCACTAGTGGACCAACAGTCTATTGTCGCCACGGAAACCCCTTCTCCATCCACTGCAGGGCGAGTAATAGTGACATACTCATTTCCATATAGATCTTGCATCACGTACCACTCGGATAGGCTTGATCCAATCATAAAGACTGGAGGTGGCACTGTATTATAACCGGACTTCTTCTTGCTTTCTCTCTTCTCAGGATCGGTGATCTGCTTGTTGTCAATTAGATCTTGGACCCGATGCCTTAGCGTTATACAATCATCTGTCAAATGGCCGGTATGTTGGTGAAATGCGCAGTATTCATTCTCCTTGTGCCATGGCTGTCCCTGGGTTTTGGCCGGCCTAGGTGATAGGGGTCGCAGTTTTCCTTCTTTTACTAGCCTCTTCAGCACCCATGATAAAGGCCTACCCAAGTTCGAGAAATATCTCTGACTTACGCCTGTTGCAGACACCTCAGCTGTCTTCCCACCTCTGTTACCGCTACTTGAACTTGCTGGCTTGGCCGTCCCCTGATTGCTGTATCCCTTCCTGGCATAGGACTCGCTGTTTGCCCTCTTGGCTAAATATTCTCCTTCTGCTTCTATGGCAATGTCCTTCAAGGACCCCAATCCTTGAGTCCCTTCATTTTCAGTCCATCTCTCAAGTAAGGGCTGGCATTTCGAATGAATAGCCGGATCTGATCAGAAGTGTCCGATTTGCATTTCATCTCTATAACCCGGTTTCTCCACCGAGTAAGGTACTCGTGGAAGGACTCCCCAGCCTTCTGTTGTAGCAACTCGAGATCTTTCAAAGTGACCTCCATCCGGGTACTACAATCGTACTTCTTAAGGAACTCTTCGGTTAGCAAGTCCCAATCCTCCTTGGACCTCCTCTCAAGCCCATGGTACCAATCAATAACAGCTCCTGTGAGACTCAAGCAGAAATACTCTATCTTTTTCTTTCTTGGTAAGGTCATTCCCTTCATGACCAGCGAGTATTGCTTGATGTGTGCAGCAGGGTCAAAGGTGCCATCAAATTTGGGAATGTCCGGCATCTTAAAATTCTGGGGAATCAGGTCATCCCCATCCAGCTCTCGGTCTTTCGGGTTCATTCCTTTCCCCACAGTCATCATCCTTGCCATGGCCTCAAATCTCTCTTCCATTTTCCTCCACATTGCCTCATCCATTTTTGGCGACTTCTCTTTAGCTACGGTACGCTCATTTAGCTCATCTCCCTCAAACTCAGCTTCAGACCTGGGGCCCTCTCTGTGCTCAATAGGTGCAGGCACTTGTGATGCACGCAAGATCCTGGCGACCGCCCGCACGTGGGCGATCGGGGCATTTGTGGGTCCGTTGACAGCTTGCAAATAAATCGTAAGTGCGTCTATGTTGGGCAACAAGGAGGTTTCATGGAGTCACCACCCAATAGAACATTGGGAAAGTTACTCTCGCCTCGGAGAGCCTAAGACTGCGCTTTGTATCCATTTTGGGCCAGCCAGAGGGGTCTTGGAGGGTAAACATCTTGCCCTAAGGAGCCTAGGATTAGCGCTAAAGTCTCGTGGCACAAAAAGGTGTCTTGAAGGGTAGACCTCTATCCTCTTGGAGCCCAAAGACCATACCTGGGTCCGGGATTTCTCATCTATTTCTACCTCGATTGTTCTATGATCAAATTTTAATATCATTGATTCGCTCTCTCTCCACACGATGCAATTGATTAAAGGTGCATTTATTCACATTTGGAAATCTGTAAATGAGCAAGTAAATATCAGAAGGCGGTAAATTACAATAATACAAGGAGCGGAATATAACTCCCTTTATAAATGTGCGATACATACACGAATCGGGGCATTGCTTATTTGAGGACTTTGGTCCTCGCATGCATCATTATCAAAAGTGGATGTTTTGATTTTATTTGTGGTGATTTTTATTGGATAAAAATAGGGCTTTGGCCCTTTTTGCATTTATACAAACCTCATTTTTATTTGAATATAAAACATTGAGTCATTTTTATACATTAGCGAGACATGAAAAGTGTATGTCCATATACATAAAATAATCAATGAATAACAAATAAAGGAAATAATCGAGAGGGTTAGGAAACTAAACCGGACGGAATCCTCCGAATATGGTAGGTAGCTGCTCGAGCTCGAGATAGTCCAAGAGAATCAATATACACTTATAGAAAGTTAAAAGATGTTAATATACATAAAATTAATATATAGGAAGTCAAAAGGACTTGAAAAGGATGGAAAATGATTTAAATGGGGAGAAACAGAACCCACCGACGGCCTTTCTTAGGTGACCGACGGGCGTCAGTCGAGATAACCGACATGTCAGTCTATCACTCAAGGAGGGATGTCTGTAGGTGGGGTGACCGACGGGCATCGGTGATGGAGATGACCCATCGGTCACCACTGTCCCCAAAAAAACGGAAGAAAGAAAACTCTTTTCAAAGCCAAAAAAGAGGTTTTATCACAAAATGAGATAAAGAGAGTCAAAATAAAGGAGAATAATGACAAAGAAAAAAAAATCCACAAAATAAGGAATAAATATAAAATGATATGAAGAAGGAATCCGGAATATTTATCCTCAGATAATCGCTTTGGGTGAGATTCTTGTGTTGATTAGAGCCCCGCGCGTTCCACGAGAAGCAAAGATGAAGGATCAAAGAAAGAAAAATGGACTATTTCTTCTTTAACCCCTCAAAAGACTGATTTTGGAATCAAAATCTAAAGAAAACTAATTAGTTTTAGTTCCTTTTGATTGATTTGATCCTCGTTTAAAGAGATTTCTTTATGAAATGTGTTTGCTGGAAGAGAGAGAAAATATGCTTAAATTTTGGCAGAGTTTCCCCTCTTGAAAATTTTTGGAACCCTTTTCTAGTAAAAATTCGGAGATTTTATAAGCCAGACATGACCGACGGGCGTCGGTGCATGGAGGCGGGCGTCGGAAGAATCCTTTTGACACAAGGATTCATCCGACGGCCCTGCCACATCCACAGATGGGCGTCGGAAAGGTTGCGTGCTCCGGGAAACCAGGCGGCGTTCTAATAGGGGCGGTGATTTTCTGATGGGCGTCGGAAAATACCACAAGCCGTGGGTGACCCTAAGCGATGGGCTGACTTCACAGACGGGCGGGCCGTCTGTGGAGGAAGAAAAGCCTTTTGACTCGAAAATCCCCTGTTTTCTCCCCCTCTGCCTACGAAAGGTAAAAAGACTCACTTCTCGTTGAACGCGGGACTAAAACCCCCAAATCTAAACCATTTATACAAGCTCGGATACTGATTTCATCATAGGGTAACATCTGATCCGGACTGCTCCGGGACACGGTGCTTACAGTACTCTTTGCTCAACAATAGGTGGGTCAACCACTGGTTGGTTATTTACAGCAGGATGTTCTTCTCTAATAGCCTCTTGTTCAGCTGGTACTCGGATAAAGGCAGCAGCAGCTTGTTGCCCAGCTATTGTGGCGGCAAGATTGCCCATCATTGCAATCATTCGGGCTTCAAATTCCTCCATTTTCTTTCCTACCTCCTCAGCAATTATTGCCCGGGTTGCATCAGACTCATTTGATGGATTAGCCAAGCTTACTTCTGTTGATGATTTGGAAGAAAACCCCACACTGTTTTCTGAGATTGAATCTGAACCCTGATCCGACACTAACTCTGTTAACCCCAAAAGCGGCGTCTTTCTTAACCGTCCGTCGGGACCTCTAGACCACCTAGGAGAATCTATGATGGCTGAAATGCAAAAATTGTTAAGATGATGCATGATTAAAATGCAATGCATGCTCGTACTGATGCAACATAGACAAACACATGCAAGCAGATAGATCCTTCAAACCTTATATCTCCCACGCACGTGGTAGTGCGGTCTCTTTCCTAGGTGGGCTTGATCCATGGATTAACGTGGAACCCAATGGACAGGTATAGTGCGCAGTGAAAAATCGGCAGCATAACAGCTCCTATCTAATGTACATACGTATGGGTGTTTGGCCTTTATGTATTTGAACAATTCAATCTAACTAGGATGGGCCCACCGGGGCGTGAAAGCCTTTGATGAAGACCATTTAATTAAATTGATTTCGTCCAATATATGATGGCCCATATAGCAAGCATAGTATTACGGTACATTTCACCTAGTCGAAGTATCTATTGCCATTACATGAGCTTTAGTCATGGGGTGATGATATTTTTAGGTTACCCAAGCATGATCCCTGCCGACGGGTCTAGCTCATCCCAAGCATAACGATCGATCGGGTCACCATTTGATATACCATAATGGTACGAGACTTGGGCTGGTGATTATCCTTAACAATTCCCTAAATTGAGTGAAAATAGGGTCGTGCTTCAGGAATGCACTGGGGTTTGAAAAGGGACCAAACTAACTTAATCTAAGGCTCTAATGAGATGATCTGCAATTTTGAGATAAGGCGAATTTCATAAACTAAAACTTAATTGTAAAAGTTAATCAAGGCATTTTCAAATTGAAGTCCCGAACCAGTTGTCCCCAGTGGAGTTGCCACTGTGACGTGCGCCAGACCCGCGTGGGCGCCCCTCTGACCGCCCGCTTGAGGGCGATCGGGCATTTGAGGTCCGTTGACAACTTGTAACGAATTACAAGTGCGTCTATTTTGGGCAACAGGGAGGTTTCATGGAGTCGCCACCCAATAAAACATTGGGAAAGTTACTCTCGCCTCAGAGAGCCTAAGACAGCGCTTTCATCCATTTTGCGCAAGCCGAAGGGGTCTTGGAGGGTAAACCTCTCGCCCAAAGGAGCCTAGGATTTGTTAGGTCATAGAGCATAAGAAGGGTCTTGGAGGGTAAACCTCTCGCCTCCTTAAGTCCAAAGACAACGCTTTTATCCATTTTGGGCAAGCCAAAGGGGTCTTGGAGGTTAAACCTCTTGCCCAAAGGAGCCTAGGATTAATGTCTAAGTCTCGTGACACAAGAGGTGTCTTGGAGGGTAAACCTCTAGCCTCTTTGAGCCCAAAGACCAGAGAATAGGTTCAGGACTTCGCATCTATTTCTACCTTGATTAATTTTATAATTTGGTTTTGAGTTTATTAACTCGCTCTCTCTCCACACGATGCAATTTTAATTAAAAAGCGCAAATATTCACATTGAAAGTGAGAAGATAAACATATCAAAAATAACATCAAAGATAAATTACAATAATAACAGGAGCGGAATAAAACTCCCATTTAAAAGTGTAAACATACATAAAACCGGGGAATTTTATTAATTATGAGGACTTTGGTCCCCGCATGCACAATTAAAGAAAATATTTTGGATGTGATGATTTATTTGGGATGAAAATTAGGACATTGGTCCCATTTATTATGAAAAATCCAAATTAATTTATTAGAAATATTTGTGTGGTTTTTATTCATGCGTGCATAAAAAAACATTTTATTCAACGAATATATACAAGGAAATATAAATAAAATGAGAATTGAAAATGTGCAATGAAAATACCAAAGTCCGCATATCCTCCTTCTCGTGCATTGGTGCTCAAATGAGAATAAAACAATGATTTGCAACCAAAAATAAAATAGAAGAGATTCATGTTAGAAATTAACCCAAAGAGATGAGATGACATAAAAGATAATATGTATAATGACCATATAACAAGTCTAAAATACTATAATATGCATAAAAATAATTATGATGCAATTTAACAAGCATAAAGTGAGATAACATCATGGCAAATGCAATTTATTAATAATGGTGATTAACATGCATGAAAGATTAGTGACAATCAATTTTAATACTCCTAAGATGTGCATGAAAACATAAAATAAGAATAATAAAACTTAACATGCATAATAAAGCCTAAAGTAATATCTAACATAAAAGGCATAAGAAAATAAATTTAAAATTTAACATACATGCAAAATATGAACAATGACATTAATGGTAATAATGATACTAGCATCTAATGATAGCCATAAACAAGTCTAATAAAAATTTTAATGATAATTAACACATGCAATAATAATCATAATATAACATAAAGAGATCAAAGATATTAACAACCTAAATTAAACATGCATAATAACATGGACAAATGAAAATAAGATAATAGAATTTAAAGAGTTTACTTGTTATATGAACAATTGAAGATAAAAAAAAAAAAGAAGAATATGGAGACTAAGAGAATTTACATGTTTAATATGTTAATTGGAAATAAAAATAAATGAAATGAACAAGAAAATTAATGAGTAAAACCAAGAATAATTACCCTCAAATTCAGTTTTGAAGAATTGAAGGTAGAAGTGTTGAATTCCTGGTCTTCTCTTGTGAAAATGCTTAGAAAATAGCTTAAAAACTTGAAGAAAAACTCTTGGAAACAAGTGTGTAAGATGGATTTTTTCTCTCAACTGAAAAGCTCCAAAATTCAATTTTTTTCCTCTCTAAATGTTCTTAGTTCGTCCTCCCCTGTTTTCTATTTTTTCTAGTGTTTTAACCATCAAAAACTACCCAAAAACCACCCAAAACCGTCCAAAAACGGTTAAAAATCAAGTGGGAGCTGAAAATGGGCGACATGGGGCAAAAATGGGGCTACTGCGCGCGAGAAACGCGCGCAGTGTGCGCTGCCTGCAAAGCACAACCGTGCTTTCAAAAAAGCACAGCTGTGCTTTCGCGCACGCAGTGCAGCGCAAAGCACAGCCGTGCTTCCGAAAAGCACAGCCGTGCTTTTCGGGTAAATTTTTTTTTTTTTTAAATTTAAAATTTTAAATTTTTATATAAAATACCCTCAACCTAAAACACACTTTTTCTTCTCCAAAATAATTTTAAAAATATTTTTAAAATATTTAAAATACATTTTTTACTCATAAAAAAGACAAGGAAAATCACTTCCGAGCTCCAATCTTTTTGCCTATAAGCCGGCATAGCTAAATTTCATCATCGGGTAATCCTAATCAAGGCTACTCGGGACCCGGTGTCTACACACGGTGACAACCAAATTGGTTGTGATCGTGAGATACCCTACGTTCTGGTCTATTTTGAAATCTTTGGTATGTCACGGTGACAGCTAAACTGGTTGTGACCGTGTGTACCCTATTTTGTGAAATTCTTGATCATTCATAATTGATGTCCAAAAGGTAAAGTGATGATTGATTAAGTATAATAATACTTAATGAGTGCTTAATGCTAATATTAAATGGGCCAATTATATGTGATTGATAAGTTTTAAATTGTTTGTTATGTTATGGCTTATGTTAGGTTATATCATGAGCTATGTGATGAATTAAAGACAATGGCATGATGGTGGCCAAGAATGTGAATTTGTTATTAGTTACAAATGACTTGCTGTAACTTCTGAATCTATGGTTAATTGAATTAGTAAATGAACTACATAATTATAGCCTGCGAGTCAAGTAATGGATAGATAGCCATGCCGATAGGGTCAAAGTGCTGCAGCCCAATGCGTCCGATTCCTCTGGAATCACAATGCGTTTTGAATCCTTGTAGGATTCTTAAATGTGAAGCATTAGATATGTTCAATTTTACTGTACCTCAGGGTACCAATGCGAATGCGAGTATCCACGAATACACTATAATTACTGTACCTCAGGGTACCAATGCGATACCCATTATCCGCGTCAATGAATTGTAGGCAAAGCTAAATAAATAAGACAAAGATAAACGTAAGTGATTAACTAGTTATGTATGATCTACTGTGCGTGGCCGAGTTTATAATAATCACATGAATATTGATCCGAGTTGTGTATAAGCATTCGCGCCATGTGTATAAATTTATGCATGCTTCTAAGTTAACAATTTAAGAATGAATTGTTGCATGATACTTTCATGTTATCTGTTTTCATGTATATATATGTATGCTATATGTTGTTTGCCCACTAAGCGTTATCGCTTAGCACGGGTTTCTTTTCTAATCCATGTAGGTTTGGATGCGAAGTGAGTTAAAGGATGAATCTGTATGCTTGAGGAACTAGGAATGCCTATTGACTGTGAAGGCTCTGTTCATTCTGCCTTTCCTACTTGTTCTTATAACTGCGTCAAAGATCCCTTCGATGTTTTACCTAAGTGCGAACCTAACCTTAACCTTAAATCATATTCTACCCTTAACGCTTTACTCTTCAAAGCTTGAATCACTGCTAAAATGTCTTCCTTTTCATTAATAAAGTCATACTCTAGAGCAGGCTTCTTGCCTCTTCCTTGCTCAACTAGCAAAATAAAGGGTACCTTGACTACGGGCTCGGAAGCAAAAGGAGACACTGTGGCCATCGCTGTATGAGTCTTCCTGACTGTGGCCAGTTCAACTTGGTTAAGAGCAATAGTCGCCATAAGTTGAGCTTGAAGAACGAGCGCCATGACATCCATTATTTCCTTAACCATGGCCAACATCCTTTTTTCAAGCTCTTTGAGCGTTCTATCTATCTCTGGGGCAATTAAGGCACGAGTCTCTTCAGTCTATTACAAAGGTTCAGCGATTTCTAATGCTTGCGAATGTCCTGATAATGATGCTAGATCTCTGTCCACCAACCCAAACTCTGATTTGCTCTTTAGACATCTATCGGGATCCCTAAACCGCCCAAGCAAATGGTCTATAGTGGCTGAAAATCAAAGAGTTAGAATAATGTTTAAATGACATGCTATGCATGGTCGTGTTGTGCAACAAATAGTATATAATGGATGCAAAAAAAATCAAAGAGGTTAGAATGATGTATACAATGTATGGAATAAATTTATGCACAGGATGATATGTAAATGTGAGAATTATATGCAAAGAATAGGATGTACACATAGGGAGGAAATAATTTTTTTTATGTGCATAAATGACATGAATATGAAATGCAACATCCACAACCACATAGAAGCAGATAGATCCTTCCAACCTTATTACTCCCACACAGGAGGTCGTACGGTCTCTTTCCTAAGTGGGCTTTATCCATGGGTTAACAGGGAACCCAATGGACGTGCATAGTGCACGGTGGAAAACCGACAGCATAACCTCTCTTATCTAATATGCAAACATATGGCTTTTGATTATTGTGTATTTAGGCAGTCCGAATAAATTGACATGGGCCTATCGGGGCATGAAAGCCTTTGATTATGTCACACCCCACAAGTGGCTTAATCGGAAATTGGCAATTTTAAATGGATATTTAAGGACAATTGAGTAATTTTACTTGTGATTGAGGATTAAATTGCAAGGAAACAAAAGTATTTTAAATGGCAGATTGTATTTGAGTGAGTGAAAGGTAATTTATCAAGGACCATTTGGTAAAAGAAGAGTATCTGGTTTTGTGTAATCATGCATGTGTGCCAGGTGGAATGTGTGTGTGCACGTGGTGAGGGAAAAGGGAAGAATGAGAAAAACTCAGTTGGCTGGAAACAAAAGACTGAAAGTTTCCTCTCTTCTTGCTCTCTCTCTCTCACGTAAAACCACATTCTGTTCTTTCTTTCTTCTGTATGTGGGTGTTCTTTAGTTTTGAGCTAAAGGTTAAAGTTGTTAGAAGCTTCAGAAGGTGAGTGGTTACTGGTTCTCGTGTGGTTCTTCTTTCTGATTTGGGTTTATAGAGATTACATTCTTGGGTTTGATTGTGGTTTTACTTGTTTGCAAGCCTCTGAGGATAAAAGAAAGATAAAGGGAAAAGATAAGGTTGTGGATTGAGAAGCTGTGGGCGTTTTTGAGCTTCGATACAGGTTTGGGAGCGTCTGTTATTTCTCGTTTTGGATCCTGTTGCTGTGTTGTTATGAACATTATTTATGTGTTTTTGATTATCGAAATATATGAGAATTGCAATGTGTATAAATGATTTCTGTAGAAAAGTATGCAAATGAGATGTTTATGCATGAAAGTAGACATGAAATTCTAAGGTGATGACTTCCTGGTTTTGTTTCTGTTTGAATTGTAATAATACGTGATTCATAATATGAGTTTTGTAACTGTGCTCAGAAGACTTAAAGGTACGTATTTGCATAATTATTGCATGAAAAACGGTTTTAGACAAATGGGGTTTTGAATTTGGAGAGTGCTCTGTTTTCTGGATTTTCTGGGTTTTTCCACGTTTTCCTGGAAATTGGTTTTGAGAAGATGATGGAGTTTGAGAAGGAGAAGCTGAATTTGTGAGTGAAAGATCACGTGACGTGATGGTACATCACGCCGTAACCTCCCTCTGTGGGAAGTCACGTGGCGTGATGAAGCATCACGCCGTGACCTTTCCTTCCCTTGGGAAGTCGCGACGTGAAGTAGCGTCACGCCTCGCGACCTCTCGCCTGTCCCTACGTGTCACGAGATCTCATTCCGTGACTACTTCCCCTCTCCTCTCAGGCGTCACGAGACGTGACTGGTGGTCACGCCGTGACTGCCTGCTCCTTTGCCTGGCATTCGCGAGAAGCCTGCGCCACGAGACGTGACGAATGGTCACGGCATGACCAGCCTTCCCCTGCTGCCCTGTTTTGTTAAAGATAAAGTTTTAACTTCTGTTTTAAGTGTTTTTGCACTACATGACAAATGTTTGAGTTAAAATTGTATTGTATTTTGGATAATTGCATAATATTGGGTTTTGTATACATGATTAATTATTAATCTACATGATTTACATGTTTATAATTTATTTAACATGGACTTGTTCAATATGAACTATTTGTTCTTATTACCTCCTGTAATTGATATTTATACATTTAAATGTTCTGAATTGGATCTATATACGAGTATATATGAAATATAAGTTAGTATTTAATGAAATTCACATGACATGATACGTGAGTTATTGAGTCGTATACTTGATTAAATAATTAATGTACATAACTTACTAGTTTATATTTTACATGAATATAAATGGTCTTGAATGTGAATTATTTGTACTTCGGCCTCCAATAATTGATACTGGATGTATTTAAATGTTTCTGAATTTGATCTAGACACATGTATACGTGAAATATGTATTTGTATTTAGTTGTATTTAATATTTAAAGTTACATGTTTCCAAAATGTGAATAGTATATATGTATACATAGATTATTTCTAGATGAATTATAAGTTCATATTACATTCAGTAATTAATATTTGAACATATGTATATGTTTCTGATTTTGATCAATGTACATGAATACATGAATTGTTGAGTTGAGTTTTAAGCCTGAATAGTCATAGTAGTGGATAAGTAAGCGCTTACTTAGGTCAGAGTGTGTGTGCAGCTGCTATATGATAAAATGATATATGCGGGTCCGTATGGATCCTTGTTTCGACCATGTTTGGTCTATATGGAAATAAAGCGAGACCTCGGTCTCTATATGAAAAGTACATGTTCGAGACTCATGTCTCTATATGCTTGGGATACTGTGTTCTATCAGTATCCAAATGACCGTATCCACTTCTTAGGTTTATACCAGACTAATCAGGCTACATGTTTATATGTGATATATGTATATATATGTTGAGATGTTTATTGACAAGATTAAAGGTATATGTTGTATATGAAATATAGTATAACTTTGTGTTTATACACCTTGAGTGTATATGTATTTGCAATGGTGAGAAATATGTAGATTTTAATTATGTTTTAATAGTTAATGAATTGTAATGTATGTTTATGGTTGGGATGAGATTATAGTATTGTTGTAAATATTGTATATGCATATTGTTAGTTTGTTTTGTTTCTCCCCACTAAGCGTTATCGCTTAGCACGGGCTCTTTTCCCGTGCAGGTGGCGAGTTTGGATTTGGAGTCAGATATCTGCAGGTCGGCCACTAGGAGTCTTTTGATGAAGTTATTTTGATGTCTTCCGCTGTAGTTTTGTATATGGCTTGTGTATAGCAAAGTAAATTTTTGTAAAGGAACAAATAGTATTTTTGTATATGTATTTGATTACAAGCCTCATTTTGTAAAACAGTACGGATATATGTTATATGTAAAAAGGATTTAATATTACATGATTAAAAGTTTCTTTATTTTACATTTGGTTTTTGTTTATACAAGTGAATATGGATTTGTTATATGTGTTTGCCCGCGTGGCACTCCGGCATCCTTCCAACGGGGATGGCGGGGTGTTACAGATTAGGTGACCAACCAATCTATCTGGATTTATCCAATACATAATGATCCATACAGCAAGCATAGTATTATGACTCATGTAACCTAGGGGAAGTATGTACTTTTATTACATGGGCTTTAGTCAGGGTGATGATACTTTAGGTCTACCCAGGCATGGTCCCTGCCAACGGGTCTAGCTCATCACGAGCATAACGACCAATTGAGTTTACATTTAATATACCATGAATGTACGAGGCTTGGGCTGGTGATTATCCTTAACACTTCCCTACATTGAATGAACTTAGGGTCGTGCTTCGGGAACGCACCGGGGCTGAGAGAGGGTGCAAACTAACGTAGATTTAAGGCTATAGTGATGTGCAATGCAATTTCGAAAAAAGGGTAAAATTTTAAATTAAACTCAATTATATGTTCTAACAAAGGTACTTTCAAAGCAAAGTCTCGTTTAGGTCCTCAGTGGAGTTGCCACTGTGACGTGCGCCGAATCCCGGCAGCCTCGAAAGCTCGCTTTTATGGTGTTCGAGAGAGGTTCATAGAACTTGTAAGATATTACAAGGGCGTCTATTTTGGGCAATAAGGAGGTGTTTTGGAATTGCCACCTAATAAAACATTGAAAAAGGTCGTCTAGCCTCACTGAGCCTAAGACAGCGCATGTATGTCTATTTTGGGCAATCAGAGATATTTTGGAATCCTCCTTCCAATAGAACATTGAAAAGATTCATCTAATCTTGCGAAGCCTAAGATGATGCATATACGTCTATTTTTGGCAAGCCATATATATTTTGGAGTTCCCACCCCAATAGAACATTGAGATGGTTCGTCTAACCTCATGGAACCTAAGACAATACAACTTGGGCCTATTTTTGGGCAGCAAGAGATATTTTGGAATTCCCTTTCCAATAGGACATTGAAAAGGTTCATCTAACCTCATTGAGCCTAAGACCAGAGATAGTTCGGGACTTCCCATTTATTCATATCCGTATTAAATTATAATTCAATTTTGAATTTAGAATTTCATTCATTTTCTCATTCGATTAAATGCAGTAATTAGAACGCATATCGATAATGTAATAAAACTGATAAATGAAAGCAAGATTAAAATAAGGTAAATGAAAGCCCAATAAATTACAACAAAACTAGAGGCGGAATATAACCCCCATTGTAAATGAAATATAAATCATACAGAAAACGGTATATTTATTAAGGATGAGGACATTGGTCCTCACATGCATACTTAAAGGAAAAATTGTTAAAGGTGATAGTTTACTTGGGTGGAAATATGAGGATATTGGTCCCATTTTTATTAGAAAAAATTCCAAGTTAATTAATATAAATATTTTTGTTATTTTCTTTTGAACGTGCATAAAATAAATAATTTTATTAAAAATTACATGATAAAATAAATGAAAAAACCAAATAAATAAAATAATATAAATAATAAAATGAAAGTTCAAACCAAACGAGCCTCCTGGATCTCCCCGTGTGCTTGCGGGAATGCCCAAACAAAAAAATAAGTGTTGGAATCAAAAACAAAACAAATAAAATTAATGTTAGTGATGTAATCAGGAAAATCAATTAAACACAGGAAATAATAAGTAATATATTAAAATAAATGGAAAAAAATACTTTATGAAAGTCAGATAAATTAAATGACATGATTGAAATAAATAAAATAACATATTAATATATTAATACATAAAAACATGAAATAATAATAATAATAATAATAATAATAATAATAATAATAATAATAATAATAATAATAATAATAATAATAAACAAAAACAAATGAGATCATTGTTAGTAATTAAATTAAGAAAAATCAATTAAATACGTATAAAAAGATGAATAAAATGAAATGGAATAAAATACATCATAAATAGCAAATAAAATTAAATGAAATGATGAAATAAATAAAACAACACATTAATGAATTAATACATAAAAACATAAAAGAACAACAACAACAACAACAACAACAACAACAATAATAATAATAATAATAATAATAATAATAATAATAATAATAACAACAACAGTAAGTAAATAAATAAATAATAACAAATAGATAACAATAATAATGAAAAAGAATGATAAAAATAATAATGATAAATAAAAGAATGATGAATAATTAAATAAATAAAAAAGAACAAAGAAAAATGTAAAAATGTTAAATTTATATCTAAGATAACATAAAATAAATAAATAAATAAACAATAAATATAAAGATTTACATGATTACTAATTAAATATGAACAAAAAATAAATGAAAAAAAAAAAAATGAGTAATCGAGTTTAAAATGTTTACTCTCAGAATTCGGAATCGATGGAGCGAAAAATGCGATTAATTTCGTTACTTTGTTTTGCAAAATTAGAATTGAAAATAATAAAAATTGGAATTTTATTCCAAGAAATAAATTGTTTAAAAATTATTAAAAAAAATAAAAAATTTTAAAAACAAAGAATGATTTTTTTGTCTAAAAAATGATTATTGATTAAAAATTTTGATTTTTATTTGAAGAAGAAACAAAAAAAAAATAATGAAAGAAAAATGAATATTCTCAAGAATAAAAAATATAGTTTTTTGTCTCAAGGAAAATAATTGATTAGAAAAAATAAATAAAAAAAATTTCAAGAACAAAAAATGAATTTTTTTTGTCTCAAGAAAAATTATTAATAAAGAATTAAATTTTTTAACTTTAAGGAAGTTTTATTTTGAGGAGAAAATCTAAAAAAGATGTAGAGAAAATTTTGTTGAAGAATTGAAGAAGAGAAAATGAAGAAATTAACCTAAAATGAATTCCCCATCCCTTTCTCTTTCTTTAATTTCCTATTTATATGCTTTAATAAAAAAAACTCTAATTAATTAAGAAAAGAAAATAAATTTAAATTAGAATATTTATTATCTTAATTTTAAAAACTGAAAAAATCATAAAAATCATTAAAAAATGGGATAAAAAATCAATTTTTGGGAAAAAATCCCGAAAAAAGGGCAAAAATCACGTTTTCGGCGGAAATCGGCAGATTTGGGCCGACAAGGCCGAGCGGCAGGCGCACGATTGCCCGTCGGTAGGCGTACGGAGCGCCCGCTACGCGCAAGCGCTTTGCGCAGGCACGCTCGCCAGGGCGATGTCGAGGTGCGCCGCCGACGCGGCCAACGCTGAATTTTTTTTTATTATTTTTTTATGATAAATTTAACTAAAACACTATAATTTTCAATCTCCTCCTTTTTATTTTTATTTTAAAATTTTTTTATTTTTTGGTTCTAAAAAGCAATCTTGATAAGGAAGTCATCATTTCCGACCTTTTTACCCGTGAACAGGCATCTAATCATCATTGGCAAACTCTGATATGTGATGCCTTCGGACCGGGTGTCTACAACTATCACACCTATGCAGTCGACTTCGCATTTCTAAGTACATAGCGATTTTCTTGTGAGCAGCTAGGGTAGTCGCAAGTTTGGACTTTAAAATTTCTTCTTTAAGGACATCCATCCTTCCCTTCATGCCCCATGTCACTGCCAGAAACCCGTCCTCTTAAACCAACCTCTTGCCTCTTCATCCAGATGATGGAGGAAAAGGCGACTATACTCTAGACTCAGTTGGTGGTAGGCATACTTCCTTAGTTGGATCATGCTCTTTTTGCGACAAGGTAAGAGCAGTAGGCAGCTACCCAGCGGGTGGCGTCACGGTGGCGACTAAATTTTCCCTAATAGTCCTCATCTGGGCTTCAAACTTTTCCAACCTCCTTTCCACTTCCTCAGCAATCAATGCGCAGGTCGCATCAGGCTCTCTCGAAGGATCGGCTATACTAATTCTGCTGAGAAGTTTGAACATAAAGTCTCACTGCCCTCTAAAAGTGACCCTAACTGATACCCTTCCTGGAACCTTGGAGATAAGATTTCTGATCAGCTGTCCATTGGGATCCCTAGACCACCGAACGAAACTATGTTGGCTGCATAGCTTACTTTGTCAGAGTGATACATGAATGACATATACGATATATAATCATGAGCTATGTAGCATTTGACAACCACATACAAGCAAGGAAATCCTTCCAACCTTTTAATTGGTCTCTTCTTAGGTGGGCTTAATCCATGGGTCAACAGGGGACCCGAGGAACGCACATAGTGCATGGCAGGAAACCGGCAGCACGATGTCTCTCAGAATGTGCATACGTATGTGTAACACCCCGACGCCCCTGTTGGAAGGACACCGGAGCGCTACCCGACACTCATGGCAGAAACATACATACGTCATAGCGGAAGCATATAGTACAATAATAATAATAAAAGTCATAATTTTAACATTAAATTGAAATATATTAAATACATCATTCATAATTACATCAGGATCCTTAACCAAAAATTACATATGCCACTAATTAAAATAATACATATACAAAAAGAATACAGGAGGAGTAGAAAATAAACAAGACTCTACTCCTAGTGGCCAACCCTGCAGATGCATAACTCGAGCGAAACCAAAACCTACCACCTACACGGGAAAACAACCCATGCTAAGCGATAACGCTTAGTGGGGAGGAAAAAAGATAACATAACACTATACAATAACACATAAATATATATATATATATGCATCAAAATACTGAAATCTCTAAATAACAGAGAACAGAGATATATAAGTCAACAATCACTAAAAGAAAGCAGGACTTAATAATAGTACGCACAAAGCAAAATACACTAACTGGAATCACATAATATTCATAACACTTCACTACGCAAAAGCCAAACACTTCAATCCATAGCCTGAACTTCAGTGGTGGTGGATATGGGAACACTACTGTTACATAGTTTATAGGTGCTAATTTCCGCAAGTATATGGTGTACCAAAATAGTACAAAAGATGTCGATCCCACGAGGAATGTGATTTTTACTCACTATTACTACTTGATTTTAATCTTGTTTACAATGATCATTAAACAGAATGCTAGTGTTTAACTACTTAATTGTGCAAATAAATTTAACCTAGTTATTGATAATCAAAAGAAGACAAAATATATAATGAAGAACTTAAAATAATGAACTTGATCCATCATTCCGATTAATAATAATCATCTTTTCATGCAAGCCAAGTTGGAATATATTTCTAACTCATTCTCTCGACAAGAATTACTCAGAGTATACATTTAAAACACTAACTCCTAATTCTCATTAGTTAACTAGTTAACTCTAATTACATACTTTAAGATTATTTACCAACCTATAACAATTATCTCAACATACTGATCTCTCTAGCTATGTTTTGATAATGAAAATTTATTAGATTTAAGTTAAAATGATCTCTCGACTCTATCTTAACTTATAAAAATCATGCAATTGTACTAATAGAAATTCTGCATTCAAAGACTTTTAGAATAGATGGAAGTAGAGAATAATAATAACATTCAAATTCATTGAAGTAATATTCATTAATTTACAGAGAAGAAACAAAAGATAAGAGTAATGAGAAAGATGACTTGTGCACTTTCCTCAAGCCCTTGTAATAAATTTTCCTTCTCCTTGATCTTCTTCTTCAAAACATGAAACTAACTAAGAAATTTTACTAAGGAAAATTGTTCTTCAAACTATAGAAAACTACTTAATAAAAATTATGTATAATTACATCATATAAAATTACAGTTAGCAATTGATTTTTATAAAATTCTAAAGATTGTGTCCCTTGGAGATGTCCTTTCAGATAGTTGCAATGTTTGATGGAAGAAGGTGCCTTTTCAGATGACTTTTCAGGGAAAAACTGCCCAACGGCTAGTTATGTCTCGCTCGCGATAGAACAGGTGCTTCCTTTCTTTCCTCTTCTTTTCTCCCTTGTTTTTCCTCTTTTCTCTGGCCAGTCACGACTCGTGATGGTCTTTCACGAGTCGTGCCCCTTGTGTGTGAGTGGTGCTCCTGCTGCACGTCTAGGCTTCTTTCCCTTTTCTTCTCCTCTTTTCTTTGCCTTGCTTCTCTCTCGTCTCTATACCAGCACGATTCGTGCTCAAACGTGTGAGTCGTGCTCCCTTGTCCACTCGGATTATCCCTCTGCTTTCTTCTTCTCTTCTTTCTAGCCATGCTTCATGAGTCGTGTCCATCCATCCGACTCGTGGTCTCTTCTCCAGTCATGCATTTTCTTCACCATTTATGCTTCTTTTCTTTCTTTTCACCTAAATCAACCTACATAACACATAAACACATAAACTAACACAAATACATGAAATATAAACACATTTGCATAATTAACTTCCTAAACTCACACAAAACATAGGCTAAATAATGCGTCAATTAGGCACATATCAAATTCCCCCACACTTAAACCTTGCTTCTCCTCAAGCAAGAGAAAAGAAATGAGAAAATTTAATATCAAGTAAACCTTATTATACATGATTGTCCATTCAGCATATATAATAGAATTGAAAAGATCAAATACCTCAAACACTCAAAAATATTAGTAAATCAAATTTCAAAGCATGTATTAAAATTTTAACAAGTCACTTAATTTTACTAATTCCAACATTAAGAGTATAAGTCTCAAAAAAAATAAAAACTAAACATGATTTAAAGAGAGAAATTTTATCATAAAGTAAAAAATTTCTAAAGTTGCTAGCTGCATTTAGGAAAGTTTTGAGCTCACTTACCCTTAATCAAATCTCATGGCATTTTTAGACTCTTCTTTTTCTTTTCTTTTGATTTTTATTTTTGTTTTGAATCATGGGTATATTTTCTTTCATTTTATCCCATGAACAGCAAGAGAAAGTAGTATGGGTGCGTTTTACGCTCCATTCCATACATTCCAATTTTGGATGTACATCTTGCTTTCTTTTCTTTTTATGAACATTGTGGGTGAATTTTATGCTCCATCCCACTTAATTTTTGCTTTTAATTTTTTCTAAGTCCTCATCCATTATTGAAAAGACATAGGGTAAGTATTATGGCTATAGTTTCCACTAAGTAACTAGAAACCTGAAATTTTAAACTAAATGAGCAAATCCTAACTTTAAAAACATAGTTAGTAAAAAAGACTAAATAATCCATAATGTTGGAAGAAGTAAAAGAAAATAACTTGAAAGACTTAAAACACATACCAAAAATTTTGAAAAACTGATAAAAATGAGCATAAAAGCTAAGTGATCTAATAACCTATATAATATACCAATTGAACAATGCCTTATAATAAAACTCACTTATCAAGCCTAATTGAACAATAAACACATACAAATAAACATGCAATTAACATATTAAACATATATAAACATATAAAACAAAAACAAACAAACAAACACACTCACTTTCCCACACTTAGAATACACATTGTCCTCAATGTGAAGAAATGAAACAAAATAAATAATTAAAAGAAATAAATAAAACAAAGAGAAGAAAAACTCCCTGCTCATGGCGAAGGTGGAGGTGATGGAACCTCAAATCCAGATTGAGCGATAAAATGATCCATCCTATACTCCAAATGCCTTTGGCGTGTTGCTATAGAGGAGCGCTGATCTTGCATATGAGATTGATTTTATAAAAGCTGCTCAAACATAGCTGGTATGTTATGGCTAGATGACCCAACATCAAGTGCTGCAGCCACCCCATGCATAGATGCATCGCCACTAGGCTCCTCATCACTTTCTGCTTATGGTTGGGTAGAGGGGCCTGCAAGTTCCCTCCAACAAGACCGTGAACGTGGTGGGATTTCCAGAAAATTAGCACTAACAGCCTCTCTACGCACAAATAAGAGTTTAGTAAAATATACACAAGGACGATCACGAGAATATGAACGAAAATTATTTTCTAAGCTCCTTACAATAGCAGATATAATGTGCCCATGTGTGAAAGGTGAGTCTTTCCTACTTGCACATTGCAACAATTGATTAAATACCAAATATGGCCAACATATACTCTTACCTCTATGCACACACCACATCAAGAACAATTCATGATAAGAAACTCTATTAAATTCAGCCCTATTAAAAACCAAAGAAGCTAAGATCTTGTGTCAAATCCATTATTTTAAATCCTTGATAAACATTGATTTAGCATCTTTAGTCCTAAAAGGTGTTTGCAAATTAGTTAAAAAGGTAAAAAACTCATTTGGATTAAAGGATCTAGGTGGTTCAGTTAATCCAGTCTATGAAAAACCAAAAATCCTATTCATCATAAAATATGTCAGAGTATGAGGTTTACCATCAAACATAAAATCTAACAGATCTTCGTTTTTAGCATTCTTGTTCAAAGTAGTATAAAACTCTAAAATTAAGTCAAGATGAATGGAGTCTTGCATATTTGCAAATCAAAATAAACCACAATTGACTAGCATTTCATTAATAGTTCTAAGCATACCTACCTGCTCAAGGAGATTAGTAGTGAAAAACTTACATTGAAGAATAGCTCTGTCCTTAAGAGCAAGAAATCTGTTACCTTCATTAGCAGAATGAATGGGGAAGCTGGCTCCAATGATGAAAGATAAATCTCCCTGTGCTTCCTCCATCTGCTCTTGGCTTACTCTTGATGAAGAGGGATTTTTAGTTCTTACCATGATGCTTAAAAGACAGAGATTGAAATGGAATAAAACCAAGTAAATCCTAAGAAAATGGAAGATATTGACGAGAGCAGAAAACTGCGATGAAGAGAAAGAAACTAAGAAAGAAAAACAGAGTATATTGCATGAAAGGAAATTGAAGAAAGAAAAACAAACAAGGAAGATGAAGGGACGCGACTTGTGAACAAAAGTGCGAGAACGTGCAATTGAAATTGTAACCCGATACTGGAAAGTAGAAAAAGAAGAGGGAAATGTGAAAAGTTAAGTGAAAGAAAAATGATAGGCACAGATGAAACGTTTTGTTAAAACTAAAAGGCACAACGTCAAATGTAAAGTGAAAAATAAAGAGGAGGGAACCAAGTGAGTGAAAGGTCATGATTTTAGGGTTTTGAAATATAATTTCCCTCTTTAATTTCTAAATTTGTGTTTTAAAGTTTTAGGGTTAAAGTAATTTAAGTTAATTGAAATTAAAACACAAGTTCATAAGAATTAAATCAGATTAATAGAAAAATATAAAGAAAATAAAGGAAATGAGAAAAGAAAACTTACAGCGTTTTGAAGGACCCTAAACACGACACGAAGGAATTTTGGCCAACCTGCACGAGTCGGAGGAGGCTGCACGACTCGTGCAGTTTGTTCCTTACCTGGTGGGACTCGTGCACGCCAACATGAGTTGGAGAGCATGCGCAGTAATGCCTTCTGTCGCGATCGCGGGACGTATCGCGCTCGCGACAGAAACAACATCTTCAGCTGAGAACACGAGTCGGATGCCCATCCACGACTCATATCCCATTTTCCCACTCGTGAAGCTTCTGGACGACTCGGCGGATCTTCCCATTGTACTCCTTTAGCAGCCTTCTTTCGCGTGCGTGATTAAGCGACAGAAGCAACATATCGTGCAATTTTTTTTTAATTAAAAAAATAACACAACACATAATTTTACTAATTTTACCTATAGAACAACACCAACTATGTTAGTAATAATAAAATCAAAAAAATAGAACAAAAACAAAAACAACAAAGTCAAACTAAACAAACAAACAAACAAAACAAGATAAAAATTGTAATCCAAAATCATAAATCGAGATTGATAATGGCAAAAATTAATCAAACATTCTCCGGCAACGGCGCCAAAAATTTGTTAGCATATTTTATAGATGCTAATTTTCGCAAGTATACGGTGTACCGAAATAGTACAAAAGATGTCGATCCCACGAGGAATGTGATTTTTACTCACTATTACTACTTGATTTTAATCTTGTTTACAATGATCATTAAATAGAATGTTAGTGTTTAAATACTTAATTGTGCAAATAAATTTAACCTAGTTATTGATAATCAAAAGAAGACAAAATATATAATGAAGAACTTAAAATAATGAACTTGAGCCGTCATTCCAATTAATAATAATCATCTTTTCATGCAAGGCAAGTTGGAATATATTTCTAACTCATTCTCTCGACATGAATTAGAATGCTCATAGTATACAGTTAAAGCACTAACTCCTAATTCTCATTAGTGAACTAGTTAACTCTAATTACATACTTTAAGATTATTAACCAACCTATAACAACTATCTCAACATACTGATCTCTCTAGCTATGCTTTGATAATGAAAATCTATTAGATTTAAGTTAAAATGATCTCTCGACTCTATCTTAACTTATAAAAATCATGCAATTATACTAATAGAAATTCTGCATTCAAAGACTTTTAGAATAGATGGATGTAGAGAATAATAATAACATTAAAATTCATTGAAGTAATATTCATTAATTTACAGAGAAGAAATAAAAGATAAGAGTAATGAGAAAGATGACTTGTGCACTTTCCTCAAGCCCTTGTAATAAATTTTCCTTCTCCTTGATCTTCTTCTCCAAAACATAAAGCTAACTAAGAAATTTTACTAAGGAAAATTGTTCTTCAAACTATAGAAAACTACTTAATAAAAATTCTGTATAATTACATCATATAAAATTACAGTTAACAATTGATATTTATAAATTCTAAAGATTTATTTCCTCTTCTTTTTTCCCTTGCTTTTCCTCTTCTCTCTGGCATGTCACGACTCATGATGGTATTTCATGAGTCGTACCCCTTGTGTGTGAGTCGTGCTTGTAACAACCCAAAATAGGCCTAGTCGGAATCTGCATGGTAAGTCGGAATATTTAGAGCATTTCAGTAATTTAAGCAAAAGAAAATTTGGATAATAAGGACTTTATTGCAAGGAATTAATTAGTTAAGTTAAGTGGAGGAAACTATATGGTGTACATGTGATATATGGATGTAGGGTACTTTTGGTTGTGGCATAATCTAGTAGTATTTGTGTATGGTAACTTGGATGTATAAGTAATTTCTTGTAGATTATATGGTGTGAGTCAAGGTTGGTGTGACGCCCATTCGCTAATGACAGACTAGCTCAGCTAATCTTAGTTAGAGAAGGCCGCACACACACAACAGAACATATGCTTAACCTGAACAATAAAATTTCATAATCTACAAGCATAACTCGTGCATCACATGCCAACTATTTTAGTTCATACACCATAACCAGTCATATGACATGCATACATACGGGGGTAACATTCATTGTTATCACTTTATTATATGCCTTTACAAACCCAATTCACATATTAACTAGACAAAAAGCTTATTCAAAATTCCCAAGTAACAACCCCAAACCTACACTATCCACATCCTATTGTTGACTGTACAAAATGTGGGGGCATCCTAGTTGACACGAGCAAAATAAACTAAATCTAAGAGCAAGTGTACTCTGTCGGTGCAAGTAGTAAAGGAAGTGAGTCCAAATATCGTCCTCAGGGAACAACCTAACAATTACTAGAATTCTCAAATACTTATGTTATTTAGACAGACAATATTTGAAAATGAAACTAAATTAAACTATGCTAACAAACGACTAAATAATCTAACACTAATTTTAAGAAAAGAATTAATAAATATGATGAATGCTAGGACTTGGGTTTCACTTAACTCCTCAACTACGTAATTTTCCAGATTATTATGCAAAATAATGATATTTCATATGAGATGGTGATTTTTCCCTAAATTAATCAAAATCCAATGATCATGGTATTTTAACCCTAATCTCAATTTAATTCTTCCAATTGATCATGTAAAAGAACTAAAATTAGAAAGCATTAAGTTCAATGGAAAAACCTTGATAAAAATCAAAAACCACAAGGATAAAAATAAGGTTGATCATGCATATTTTCAATCCAGGTTATGTTTCATTTGATCCACCAATTAATCCAATTGGTCAAGTAAATTAATTGATTAAGTTCATGTTGAATTGATCAATTCCAACAAGCATTAATCACAATAAAAACATAATCTCAAATAAGAAAATCATTCATATGCATAAAATCCAAAATAATTTACATAATCTCTAAATTAAGATCCACCATAGCCCTAACTATGGAATTAGTTCATAATAATAAAGTTAAATCTCAAATCAAAACTAAAATCCATCAAATTCATCATAATATCCAAAGAAAAATAAAATAAAATAAAGAAAGGAGAAGAACAGAGGAAGAACACAATCAGATATGAAACAGAGGAAGAAGAAGAATGAGATCTGAAGTTGGCTACAGCAAATCGCCGCCTCTTTCCTTTGTCTGCTACATCTTGTTTGCTTTTCCCACGATCAAAGTGTTTTTCCTTGTGTTTTTCGTGTTTTTCTCTCTCCCCAAATTAGGTTAAAGATGTCTTATTTTATAAGTGCAGCCGTCCCCCCTTAAGAGTCCATTTTGAAAAAGAAGTCTGTCAAAAAGAGAGTTAAAAACACATCAGAACATAGACCAAAGCTGCGACCAAAACTGGGTCTTGCTTTGGTCTCAGCTTTGGTCAGTTACTTTCTCTCCACCAAAGCTGAACTTTGCTTTGGTTCCAGCTTTTGTCCCATCTTTGGTAAACCTCTGTCTCTTCCGTGAGTTTCTTCCTTAAGAATTGCTCTTGACCAAAGCTGGACCTTGCTTTGGTTGTAACTTTGGTCCTAACTTTGGTCAGCTGCTGTCTCCTCAAATAAACTTCTTCATAAAAATTGTTTTGAATCACCCAAATCAAACACAAAATACATAATTAACACATGAACATAATCATTCAAAATAAATGTAAAAACATAAGAAAATCTACATTAAATTAACAAGTTAGCACTAAACTTAAACAAAAACAACCTAAACAAACTATAAAAATACTATAAAATCACATCCTAACACTAGTCACCTCTCGTCCGTACCTGCACGGATTAGAGTAAATCCATCCTAAGCGATATGCTTAGTGGGGAACACAACAATAGTTTAACACACAAACAAGGATACCATACATTGTATGCTAATAATCATGCTTGTTTAATATTACTTCCTCTAGTACCATTCCAAGCATAGCATTGTTCATTACTATATTCAATCACAAGGCATCAATCACTTATTCACATATTCACATTACATACTATATTATATCCCAATCAATTCCATTTATTAATTAGTTGGTTAGCCTGCAATTCAGAGATGCGGATAACGGGTATCGCATTGGTACCTCTCAGGTACTAGAATCTCATCGAGATTACACTTACGCATTGGTACCCTCAGGTACAAAATATCATTCCACTTATAATAAAATCCAGCAAGGATTGTTCGCATTGTTTTCACATTGTGATTCCCATGGAATCAGACACATTTAACGCATGGGGCTGCAGCACTTGACCCTATAGGCATGCCTAACTATCCACTACCTGACTCGCAGGCTTAAGTTGTTAAACATTTTATACATTTCACATTGAACACATTTCGCATCACATATGTTGTTGACCAACATCAGATTCGCTTTATACATTTGCATTAACACATAGCTATTCTCTTCACTTGCATACTCATAGCATTTCAAATCTCATTCTTTCATAGTTAATAATCACATATTTGATTTCATTCAAAAGTCATCATGTTTATGCAAATATACATTACTTTATACACACATAATACTTACTCATAATGTCCTTCATCACAGCTTTAAGCCTTGCCATTTAGAAGTCCAAACACATTAGGATTATATTTCCAAAACAGGGTAGGTCACAGTCATAATGAATTTCATTGTCACCGTGACATACAAAATCCATTAGGCAGAATTGAACTCAAGCATACCTCACGGTCACAATCAATTTGATTGTCACCGTGACCTATGCAAAAACACTATAACACAGCTGTGTTTTGTCACTAGCACAGCTGTGCTTTCCAGTCCAATTCTTCTTTCACATTAAGACTTCAAATCTCATCCTCACTTTTGGCAATCAACCCAAATACATCAACCACTTACTCAATTAGCACATACCTGATTTCCCTTCTTGTTTTGGCATTCATCTTTAGCACAATTATAATCAATCCCAATTCACACATAGCATCCATGCTCTCAAGCAACTCATTCACTAAACACATCTCCACAACCAACAAATAACTAGTAACACAATTTCATGCTCAATGCCATCATTCCACGTACACATACAACTCATATCCAAGTCTCTATTTGACCAATACAAATCATACAATTTACACATTTATGGTTTGTTCCCAAACCTTGTCGCCTTAGCTCCTAATTACGACGGACGATCGGCTCTCCAACTACAGCTTTTCCTTTATCCTTCTTCACTTCTTCAGCTAACAAAACTAGTTCAATTCCAGAATTGAACATAATCTATCAATTTTCATTCCAAACCAATTCAAACCAAGAAGAAAGAGTAGAAGATGAGAATAAACATTCATAATCTCTTACCTCTTAAGTTTAACCCTTAATTCTTGCTCCAATTAACTATATGCATGCACTTCTTAAGGCCTCTCTAAAGCTCATTCTCATGCAAGAAAGAAAGAAAATAACACAGTATATTGATTGAATTACACAGATGAATCTTTTCCCTTTCCTTAGATAGCTCATGCTTGCAAAGGTGGAGGTGGCATACTCACAAAGAGCCACATGGATTCCACTTCAATATCTGCCTCCCACTAACTGATTTCTCACATTATTTTATTCTTAATTAATCCATCATTAGATAAACAGATCAGCCAATAATCCATTCCTAACTTAATCTCATATATATATACCAATTGGCCACTAAACTTTTCACTCAGCTTTCAATCAAGTCCTTCCAACCTTCCATTTAAGTTCAAGTTACACATTCAATTCACTCACATGCCAAATTAGATCAATATTATTAGGGTGCATTTTCCACCATGACAACTCTCCCCTCCTTAAAGAATTTCATCCTCGAAATTCATACCTGAGTTAAACAGCTATGGATGCTACTCTCGCATAGCCGCTTCTGGTTCCCAAGTTGCCTCTTCAATACCATGATTCTGCCAGAGCACTTTTACAAGCGGTATCTGCTTATTCCGAAGTTGCCTCACTTCTCTTGCTAGAATTGCCTTCGGTTTCTCATCATAGGTGAAGTCTGGCTGAACTTCCACTTCTTGCACAGGTAACACATGAGATTCATCCGACCTATACCTTCTCAACATGGACACATGAAATACATCATGAAGCTTGGTTAACGCCGGAGGCAATGCCAAGCGATATGCTACTGAGCCCACTCTTTTCAGAACTTCATATGGTCCAATAAACCTCGGACTCAATTTTTCTTTCTTGCCAAACCTCAGTACCTTCCTCCAAGGAGATACTTTCAGAAACACTTTGTCACCCACTTCGAATTCAATATCTCTTCGCTTTAAATCCGCATAGGACTTCTGTCTATCACTAGCTGCCTTTAATCTTTGCTGAATAAGTCTTGCTTTCTCTTCTGTATCGCGAACCAAATCTGGCCCAATGACTCTGTGTTCATTCAATTCTGTCCAACAAATCGGTGAGCGACATTTCCTTCCGTACAAGACTTCATACGGTGCCATGCCAATACTAGTCTGATAACTGTTGTTATAAGCAAATTCCATAAGTGGAAGATACTTATCCCAACTCTTAGTGAAATCCAGTACACATGCTCGCATCAAATCTTCTAAAACCTGAATAATTCTTTCCGACTGTCCATCAGTTTGCGGATGGAAAGCAGTACTGAAATTCAATTTCGTACCCAATGCCGCTTGCAAACTCCTCCAAAACTTAGAAGTAAATCTGGGATCCCTATCAGAAATGATAGACAAGGGTATCCCATGCAATCGGACAATTTCTCTTACATACAACTCAGCCAACTTTTCCATAGAATAATCCATCCGAACTGGTATAAAGTTAACTGATTTCGAGAACCTGTCCACGATAACCCATACTACATCTTGCTGTCTTGAGGTCAGAGGCAATCCAGAAATAAAATCCATCGTGATATTATCCCATTTCCATTGTGGAATAGGGAGTGGATTCAACATTCCTTTTGGGACTTGATGTTCCGCCTTAACTTGCTGGCATACCAGGCACTTGGATACATATTCCATTATATCTCTCTTCATACCAGGCCACCAATACAACTGTTTCAGATCCTGGTACATCTTGTTTCCACCTGGATGCATAGTGAAAATTGTATTATGAGCCTCATGCATCAATCTCTTCTTTAATTCTTTATCATTTGCTACACACATTCTGTTCTTGTACAGCAGTACCCCATCTTCATTCACTGAATAGTCAGTCTTGTCCATATCACTGACTGACTGCAGAACTTGTTGCAACCTTGCATCATTCCTCTTTGCAACTATTAACTCATCTCTCAAGACCGGTCTCGCTTTCAACTGTGCTAATAAAGCTCCGTCCACAGAAAATCTCCACTTAGTGTGCTTTAACTGTAATGCTGAAATTGATTTCCTGCTCAAAGCATCAGCCACTACATTAGCTTTTCCCAGGTGATAATCCACAATACAATCATAGTCCTTAAACAGCTCGAGCCATCTTTGCTGTCTCAGATTCAGTTCTTTCTGAGTAAGCAGATATTTCAAACTCTTGTGATCGGTGTAAATTCTACACTTCTCACCATACAAGTAATGTCGCTAAATTTTTAAAGCGAACACTACCGCTGCCAACTCCAAGTCATGAGTTGGGTAATTTTGTTCGTGCGGTTTCAATTGCCTTGACGCATATGCTATCACCTTTCCCTCTTGCATCAATACATAACCCAACCCTATACCTGAAGCATCAGTGTATAGCACATACTCTTTACCAGTCATAGGCTGTGTAAGAATCGGTGCTTCAACTAGCATTCCCTTTATCTGATCAAAACTCTGCTGACACTTCTCTGACCATTCATTTTTAACTCCTTTCCGCAATAACCTTGTCAATGGAGAAGCTAAAACCGAGAACCCTTTCACAAAACTCCTATAGTATCCAGCCAACCCCAAGAAACTATGAATTTCAAGTACATTCTTAGGTGGCTTCTAATTCACAATCGCTTCGATCTTAGCCGGATCCACCTTAATACCTTTGGAAGATATCACATGACCAAGAAAAGATACCTCCCGCAACCAAAACTCACATTTACTTAATTTGGCAAACAGCTGATGTTCCCGCAACGTCTGAAGCACAATCCTCAAATGCTGCTCATGCTCCGTTTCATTCCTTGAATAAACCAGAATATCATCTATGAACACTACCACAAATTGATCAAGATACGGTCTAAACACCCGATTCATCAAATCCATAAATGCAGCAGGCGCATTAGTCAACCCAAAAGGCATTACTAGAAACTCATAATGCCCATATGGGGTCCTAAATGCAGTCTTAGGTATATCTTCTTTCTTTACTTGTAACTGATAATACCCCGAACGCAAATCAATTTTCGAAAACACACCTGCCCCTCTTAACTGATCAAACAAGTCTTCAATTCGCGGTAGAGGATACCGGTTCTTTACGGTCACTTTGTTCAGTTGCCGATAATCTATACACATTCTCATGGTACCATCTATCTTTTTAACAAATAGGACCGGTGCTCCCCAAGGAGCGACACTAGGCCTAATGAACCCTCTGTCTAACAATTCTTGTAACTGTGTCTTCAACTCCTTTAATTCGGTCGGAGCCATCCTATAAGGCCCTTTAGACACTGGTACTGTTTCAGGTACTACATCAATGGACAATTCAACTTCTCTTACTGGTGGTACACCACTCAACTCTTCTAGAAATACATCAGGGAATTCTCTTGCCACAGTTATATCTTGTAGTTTCACATGCTCCCTCTTACTGTCTAACACCAAAGCTAAGTACGCTTCACACCCCTTCCTCATATAACGATACACTTGCATCGCTGAAACCACATTCACTAGGGGATTCGCACAAACTCCTCTTACTATTACTTTATTACCCTTACCATCACTGAGTACCACAATCTTTCTTTTACACTTAACCACTGCATTATACTTAGCCAGCCAATCCATACCAAAAATTAAATCGAACTCATCAAATGGCAGCTCTATTAAATCCACTGAGAATATCCTACTCTGAACCTCTAATGCACAATCTCTATATACCTTGTTCACATTCACATTATTTCCCAAAGGACTAGACACACATATATCATATTTTAAACATTCAGCTTTAGGCATCTTTTCACTTATCTTTTTAGCACACACATATGAATGAGTTGAGCCAGGATCAATAAGTGCAAACATTTCCACACCATAAAGTAGAATAGTACCTGCTATCACCTCAGGTGCATCCTGATCCTCTCGTGCCTTCATTGCATAAGCCCGGACTGGCGCCGCATTAGGCCTATCCATAATCTCAGAATCTGCTGCACCTCTAGATGGATTACCTCTGCCACGTCCTCTTCCTCTTCCTCTATTAGCAGAAGGCAAATTTGAACCACCCCTACTCTGCTCTTGCTGATTTCCTATCGTCTCATAAGCATTCGGGCAGTTAGCAAGGAAATGCTCAGTGCTACCACATCTAAAATAAGCACCCGTCACTCTCTAGCATTCTCCTCTATGCCTCTTACCACAGTGAGGACACTCATGTACCTCGCTCCTGTTACTAGATGCTCCTCTTCCAGAGCCAGTTGTTGAAGGATCCCCATGCTTCTTACCTCTTGCTGGAGAACTAAACACTGATTCCGCAGGTGATGCCATGGAAGAATCCCTTGATCTTTTACCCGCCTGAGAACCACCTCTGTTGGCATTTCTTGTTTGCAATATATCTTGTTGAGCTCCCAAAGACCTCTCGGCTCTCATGGCTGCCTGAACTATCCGATAGTAACTCACGTTCTGCTCAGTAGTTAGCGAAACCAACAATGCCTTGATTTTCTCATGCAATCCTTCTTCAAACTGCTGACACCGGAACTCCACAGTCAGAACATCTTTCGGCGCATATTTGCTCAAGCGATAGAATTCTTTTTCATACTCTGCCACTGTCATAGCTCTCTGTCTTAAATTCAAAAACTGCTTCCAGTTGGCCTCCCTGTGAGCTTTTGTCACGAACTTATCTCTAAACTCCTTTTTGAAGAACTCCCAGGTGATTGGATTAGGAAGCATCGGATTCTGCAAAACCAGCTTCCACTAGTCATATACTGCTCCCTGAAGCAGCGTCACCACACATTCCACTTGTTGCCCCAGAGGACACTTAATCTCACCCAAAATCCTCTGTACCTTTTCCAGCCAGTACTCTGCCTTTTCAGACTCATCCAAACCAGTGCCATGAAATTCTTTAGCCCCATGTTTTCTCAAGGTTTCCAATGGTGCTTGTGGTGCAGTCATTCGTTCCATAACCTTTGCCATATCTTGTGACATTTTCAATAAAGCTTCCATTGGACCCACTGGAATCTCGTTCCAAAAACTAACAGGCCGTGATTGATCAGAGCCCGCCATTTTCACCTCATGAGGGTTCACACTTTCAGCAGTCTATTCTCTGGTATTACGATCAGGATCCATCGTTAACTACACAGAGTACACAAGGACGTCCGCATTAGGTCAACAATACTACACACAATCGAGCTATCCAATCTCCCAGAAAAGACTAAACCTAAAGCTTTGATACCATAACTTGTGATGCCCATTCCCTAATGACAGACTAGCTCAGCTAATCTTAGTTAGAGAAGGCCGCACACACACAACAGAACACATGCTTAACCTAAACAATAAAATTTCATCATCTACAAGCATAACTCATGCATCACATGGCAACTATTTTAGTTCATACACCATAACCACTCATATGACATGCATACATGCGGGGGTAACGTTCATTTTTATCACATTATTACATGCCTTTACAAACCTAATTCACATATTAACTATACAAAAAGCTTATACAAAATTTCCAAGTAACAACCCCAAACCTACACTATCCACTTCCTATTGTTGACCGTACAAAATGCGGGGGCGTCCTCCAGTCACCTCTCGTCCGTACCTACACGGATTAGAGTAAATCCATGCTAAGCGATACGCTTAGTGGGGAACACATATATAACAATAGTTTAACACACAAACAAGGATACCATACATTGTATGCTAATAATCATGCTTGTTTAATATTACTTCCTCTAGTACCATTCCAAGCATAGCATTGTTCATGACTATATTCAATCATAAGGCATCAATCATTTATTCACATATTCACATTACATACTATATTATTGTCACACCACAACCTATACCCTGGAGACTTCTACTCAGATTAGAGGTAGAAGGATCAAGATAGATAGAAGTGTCACATCCCACTAGTACAATATGAAAACATTGCATACAAAATGACATATCAGGGATAAAGTAAAACTTTGAAAGAAGAAGAGTGATACTGAACAAAATGAATACTTTATTAATATACATAAAAGAGGTCTTTACATCTTACAACCGATTTCAACAAAACAAATATACAAAAGCCCAAGGTACACTGTTCCAGAGGGCCAACAAAACATTATATCTGCTACAAAAGAAAGGAAAGCCTATGCTATACAGCCCCGATCTCTAGTTGTGTTGGCCTTCCCGATGCGACACGCCCAAACTATGTGTACCAAAACCTTCCACACCTGCACGGTTAAACACCCGTGCTAAGCGAAATCGCTTAGTGGGGAAAACAAAAATGCATAACCGCCACTCACAGTGACGATAACAGAAAACACATGATGTTGGTATAATTATAGATATAACATCATACATAGTTAATCCAATTATACATCATTAGCTAAGAGTTCACAGCACATACACATATATATCATCATGAATACATGCACCGAAAGCACAATAATATCTTAGCACCTGTTTAATCAAAATGAGTGGATAATGAGTACGCATAGATACCCGAGGGTACCGATATCGTATCATGAACACATAGATACCCGAAAGTATCAAAAGGTTCTATTGATTTCTGTTCTATCTATTTTCACATAGAATCTTAAGAAAGATTCGAGCAGAAGGATCGCGAGGATCCGATCGGGGGACCTGATCAGGGTCCAAAAGCATACACATAGCTGCAGCAACACATAACTCTATTAGGCATGCCTAACTATCCACTTATCCGACATTAACAGGTTACACAGAAGTTTATTAAGTTAACATACATGTTATTCCTTTAAATAAGTGGTCAAGGCTTTAATAAAAGAGTGCATGCAAAAGAACTCAACCCATCAAGCAAAAAGGAGAAGAAACCAAATTTGGAAGTCACGTCTGTCGCGCTCGCGACATAAGCCCAAATACTCCTCCCCGCCTCGTCTCGCGATCGCGAGTGACGTCGCACTCGCGAGAGGACGTAGGTGATGCTCTCTGTCGCGCTCGCGAGGGTTGTCGCGCTCGCGATAGAAGAGAGCCTTGCACATGCTCGGAGATCGAGCACTCTGTCGCGCTCGCGATAGAGAGCTCCCTTCGAGCTCCTCGGCGCGACACCTCTCGCGCCGGCGCGAGGGCTGAAACCTCCGCGCTCTGTCGCGCTCGCGACAGTGTCGCGATCGTGACAGATACGGGTTTTTCAGCTCTTACGCCCAAAATCTGCAGAATTCTCACACTAAACACATTCAAACTTCCAAAATTGATTCTAAACCTCAAAATTAAGCAACACAAGCATCAACAACTCATAATATAATTAAAACCCAGCTTTATCACCATTTATTTCAATTAAATCAAGCCAAATACATGATCAATTTCAAGAAATCCCAAACAGCAATTTTAACAATAACTGCAACTATCCACATGATTTCTTGCAAATTCTTCAAACAATACACACCCTCTGGCATCACATATCATGCTTAATTCAATTTAAGCCATGCTTACACAATTCATAACTCCAATCAAAGCAAAAGTGCAAATATCTAACTCAAATCACAAATATGTGCAAAAGACAAACGTTCCCAAACCTGATCTCCTTTGCTCCTACTCGTGAACTCCGCTCCCGCTAGCTATTTCTTTCCCTTTTGCCGGTCTAGGAGACTCCTCTGAACCACAAACCCACAACAACCAAGATCAATTCTATAATAACCCACATATACCTATATAATTATATAAAACTTAGAGAATAGGAAGAAGAATCTAAGACATCGCTAACCCATACTCACCTTTTGAGCTTTAAAATCACAAGCCAAACAACTCAAATTAGTCAAGGAAAGGAAAAGGAGCAAGATTGTGCAAAGAAGAAGGAAGAACGAAGAAGAAGAAGAAGGAAAAGGAGAGAATGGCGTGAGAGAGGGAAGAGGAACGGGAATCAAAGGAAATGGCTGCCCTTTCTTTCTCTTTCTTCATTAAAGTCACCCTTATCCCTAATCCACATGTCACTCTCCCATAGAACAAATGCCCCATAACACACCCTACTCCCATACACTAATTCACACGCAAACCTATCCCTTACTCACATCTTATTTCCATACACTAACTCATACCCTAGCTTATTTTCTCTTCTCATACTAACACATATACAAACACATAACTAAAATAAATAATTAAGACAAATAATCCACACATGCAACATATAAAATACACACATACAGACATTGACAGGCTCAAACTACTGGGGTGATTTTGGGGTGTTACAATACTCCCCCACTTAACAGAATTTCATCCTCGAAATTCTTACCTGCTCCGAATAACTGAGGGCATTGTAATTTCATGGCTTTCTCTGGTTCCCATGTAGCTTCCTCAATACCATGATGTTGCCATAAGACCTTGACCAATGGTATCTGTTTATTCCGGAGTTGTCTGATTTCCTTATCCAAAATCCTTTTCGGTTCTTCATCATAAGAAAAATCTGGCTGAATCCGGATATCTTGCACTGGTAACACATGCGAAGGGTCAGACCGATATCTCCGAAGCATAAATACATTGAAAACGTCATGTAATTTAGCTAGTTCCATAGGCAAAGCCAACTGATACGCTACTTGACCTACGTTTCTTAGAATCTCATATGGTCCAATAAAGCGTGGGCTTAGCTTGCCTTTCTTCCCAAAACGGAGAACTTTACGCCACGGTGACACTTTCAAGAAAACCTTATCACCTACTTCGTATTGAATATCCCTGCGCTTTAGATTAGCGTAAGAATATTGTCTGTCCTTAGCTGCTTTCAAGTTCTGTTGCACAATCCTCACTTTCTCTTCGGTATCCCGCACTATATTCGGACCTATCATAGCTTTTTCTGATAATTCAGTCCAACATACTGGTGTTCTACATTTTCGTCCATACAATACTTCGTAAGGGGCCATACCAATGCTCACCTGATAGCTATTATTATACGCGAATTCCATCAAAGACACATACCGATCCCAGCTTCCCGAGAACTCTAAAGCACAACCCCGTAGCATATCTTCCAAAACTTGAATAACCCTCTCTGATTGACCATCGGTCTGTGGATGGAAAACAGTGCTGAAATTTAACCGAGTTCCCAAAGCCGTCTGAAGCTCTTTCCAAAACTTGGATGTAAAACGAGGATCTCGGTCTGATACAATGGATAACAGAATCCCATGTAATCGAACTATCTCATTTACATAAAGTTCCGCTAACTTGTCCATAGAATAATCCAACCGCACTGGCAGAAAATGTGCGGATTTCGACAATCGATCCACTATAACCCACACTGAATCATGCTTACGCTGGGTCATAGGCAAGCCAGATACAAAATCCATCGTGATGTCATCCCACTTCCATTGGGGAATGGATAAGGGATGAAGCAATCCCGATGGCACTTGATGCTCGGTTTTCACTTGCTGACAGGTGAGACATCTTGAAACAAATTCGGTTATATCTCTTTTCATGCCTGGCCACCAGTAAAATTGTTTCAAATCTTGATACATTTTGTCCCCACCAGGATGCATAGTAAAGACTGATGAATGAGCTTCTTGCAACAGCTTCTTTCTTAACTCGCCCACATTAGGTACACATAACCGATTACCGTGTCTAAGCACTCCTTCACCGTCCATCAAGTATTCAGTCCGCTTGCCCTCTTTCACGGCTTGACAAACACGCTGTAACACATGGTCATCTAACTGTGCCCTTGCAATCTCCGATCTCAAACTTGGCTTAACTTTAAGTCGAGCAATCAGAGCACCTTCAGAATCAAATCTCCATTTGCCTCGGCTAGCTAGCAACGCAGACATAGACTTCCTACTGAGAGCATCTGCCACTACATTAGCCTTACCCGGATGGTAGTCAATAATACAATCATAATCCTTGAATAGCTCTAACCATCTCCGTTGCCTCAAATTCAACTCCTTTTGCGATAACAAATATTTGAGACTCTTGTGATCAGAAAAAATTCTGCACGTCTCCCCATATAAGTAGTGCCGCCATACTTTAAGTGCAAATACTATTGCTGCTAACTCCAAATCGTGGGTCGGATAGTTCCGCTCATGAGGTTTCAACTGTCTCGATGCATAAGCTACAACTTTATCCCCTTGCATCAGAACACAACCTAAACCAACTCCCGAAGCATCACTGTACATAATGTACTCTTTACCTGAAACCGGCTGTGTGAGCACATGAGCTTTAACCAACAACTCTTTTAAACGATCAAAACTAGCTTGACACTTTTTAGTCCATACAAACTTGACTTCCTTCCAAAGTAGCCTGGTCAAAGGAGAGGCTAACACTGAAAACCCCTGAACAAATCGTCGATAATACCCTGCTAAACCCAGAAAACTTCTCACCTCTGGCACACTCTTCGGAGGCATCCAATTAACAATCGCTTCAATTTTACTTGGATCAACACGTACACCCTCTGCTAATACCACATGTCCAAGGAAAGCCACTTCTTTCAACCAAAACTCACACTTACTGAGTTTCGCATACAATTGATGATCTCTCAACGTTTGCAATACCAACCTAAGATGTTCCTTATGTTCTTTTCGGTCTCCGGAGTATACCAAAATGTCGTCAATAAATACCACGACAAACTTGTCCAAATACGGTCGAAAAACTCGGTTCATCAGATCCATAAAAGCTGCAGGCGCATTGGTCAGACCAAAAGGCATCACTAGAAATTCATAATGACCATAACATGTCCGGAAAGCCGTCTTAGCCACATCTGCTTCTTTAACCCCCAACTGGTAATAGCCTGATCTCAAATCTATCTTAGAGAATACACCAGCTCCTCTCAACTGATCAAAAAGGTCTTCAATCCTCGGCAATGGATACTTATTCTTGATAGTCACTTTATTAAGCTGTCGATAATCAATGCACATCCGTAGAGTTCCATCCTTCTTCTTGACAAACAACACTGGAGCGCCCCACGGTGATATACTGGGCCGAATGAATCCTTTGTCTAACAACTCCTGTAACTGACTCTTCAATTCCTTCAATTCCACTGGAGCCATTCGATAAGGAGCCTTAGAAATCGGAGCTGTATCTGGGACAATCTCTACTGACAATTCAACCTCTCTCTCGGGAGGTAATCCCGGTAGTTCCTCTGGAAAGACATCTGCAAAATCTCTTACAACAGGAATATCTTGAATCTTAATTTGTCCTCTACGAGAATCCAAAACCATAGCCAAAAACGCTTCACAACCCTTCCTGATAAATCTTCTGGCTTTCATAGCTGACACCACATTATGTAGAGAACTGCTTCCAATTCCTTTCACAACAATAGACACTTGGTCTTTATCCTTTAAAACCATCACTTTCCTATGACAATCCACTACCGCGCGGTGCTTATCCAACCAATCCATCCCCAGAATAATATCAAACTCATGAAATGGCAAGCAGATCAAATCCACCATAAATTTTGTACCCTGAATCTTTAAGGGACATTTCCGACACACCCGATTAACCATAACACTCTGACCCAATGGACTAGATACACAAATCTCATATTCCATCTTCTCCTCACTTCCCAATTTATCCCATAACTTACCAGAACACACATAAGAATGGGTAGAGCCCGGGTCAATCAAAGCATAAACTTCAGAATCAAACAAAGAGAACTTACCGGCAATTACTTCGGGAGCATTCTGTTCCTCTCGGGCCTTCATAGCATAGGCCCTGCCAGCTGTCGGCACAGGGCGATCAACTGATTCTGAGGGTTCTCTCTCTCGAGGCCGTCCACCACGACCCCTTCCTCTACCCCGATTACGGCTTCCTTGGGGTACATTAGATCCAGCTCGGCTCCCTTCCTGTTGTCCTGAAGGATCTCCATACCGACTCGGACAATTCGCAAGAAGATGGTCCGTAGAACCACATCTGAAACACCCTCCTGTCAACCATCGACACCCACCCCAATGTTGTTTGTTGCAATGAGTAAACCTGGGAGTGCCATCTCCTCTACCCGTGCCCGATCCCCTGGAAGAACCCTGTCTTCTCCCTCTAGGGGCCGAACTAGCTGTAGACTCATCAGTAAGGTTTCCTTGCGATTCCCTCGGCCTCTTGCCTGAAGAAGAACCACCTCTTGCAGACTTCCTTCTTTGAGCTTTCTCTCTCAGAATATTCTCAGAACGCTCCGCCCTCAAGGCTGCTTGAACCAACTGATAGTACTTCACATTTGGAGCCGACATTAAAGAGATTAACATCACCTTTAGAGACTCATTCAAGCCTGATTCAAAATGTTGACATCTGAACTCCTCTGTGAGAATCCTTGGCGGTGCATACTTACTGAGCTTGTTGAACTCATTTTCATACTCGGCCACATACATTGTTCTTTGCTTAAGAGTTAGAAACTGCGCCCACTTGGCATCCTTATATGCTTTAGTTACATACCGGTTTTGGAACTCACTCTCGAAAAATTCCCATGTAATCGGTTCAGGGACCTGCGGTTGACTAACCACTAGCCTCCACCAATCACAAGCAGAGCCTTGTAACAAAGACAGTGCACACTCCACTTCTTGCTCTGGTGGACATCTTATCTCCCTAAGTACTCTGGACGTCTTCTCTATCCACATCTCTGCTTTATTAGATTCATCTATGCCAGTACCAAAGAAATCCTCTGCACCATGCTTTCTTAACTTCTCAATAGGGGCACTTGGTGCTGTTACCCTTTCAAGTACCCTTGTCATATTCTGAAGCATCACCTCCAACGGTCCTATAGGCACCTCAGGTCGCCCCCTAGGAGGTTGAGCCGGACCAGAAACTGAGGGATCTTGCTCTTGGGGATTAGCACTTTCCGCTGATCCCTCAAGTGATCCACGAGAGGACTCCATAGCTACAAAACATAAACGTAGTAAGCATCAGGCCAACACAAGTGCAACAGACTTACTAACACACTGAAACCCAGTAACATCTAACCCAATAGCTCTGATACCACCTAATGTCACACCCTAACCTATACCCTGGAGACTTTTACTCAGATTAGAGGTAGAAGGATCCAGATAGATAGAAGTGTCACATCTCACTAGTACAATATGAAAACATTGCATACAAAATGACATATCAGGGATAAAGTAAAACTTTGAAAGAAGAAGAGTGATACTGAACAAAATGAATACTTTATTAATATACATAAAAGAGGTCTTTACATCTTTCAACCGATTTCAACAAAACAAATATACAGAAGCCCAAGGTACACTGTTCCAAAGGGCCAAGAAAACATTATATCTGCTACAAAAGAAAGGAAAGCCTATGCTATACAGCCCCGATCTCTAGTTGTGTTGGCCTTCCCGATGCGACACGCCCAGACTATGTGTACCAAAACCTTCCACACCTGCACGATTAAACACCCGTGCTAAGCGAAATCGCTTAGTGGGGAAAATAAAAATGCATAACCGCCACTCACAGTGACGATAACAGAAAACACATGATGTTGGTATAATTATAGATATAACATCATACATAGTTAATCCAATTATACATCATTAGCTAAGAGTTCACAGCACATACACATATATATCATCCAGAATACATGCACCGAAAGCACAATAATATCTTAGCACCTGTTTAATCAAAATGAGTGGATAATGAGTACACATAGATACCCGAGGGTACCGATATCGTATCATGAACACATAGATACCCGAAAGTATCAAAAGGTTCTATTGATTTCTGTTCTATCTGTTTTCACATAGAATCTTAAGAAAGATTCGAGCAGAAGGATCGCGAGGATTCGATCGGGGGACCTGATCAGGGTCCAAAAGCATACACATAGCTGCAGCAACACATAACTCTATTAGGCATGCCTAACTATCCACTTATCCGACATTAACAGGTTACACAGAAGTTTATTAAGTTAACATACATGTTATTCCTTTAAATAAGTGGTCAAGGCTTTAATAAAAGAGTGCATGCAAAAGAACTCAACCCATCAAGCAAAAAGGAGAAGAAACCAAATTTCGAAGTCACGTCTGTCGCGCTCGCGACAGAAGCCAAAATACTCCTCCCCGCCTCGTCTCGCGATCGCGAGTGACCTCATGCTCGCGAGAGGACATAGGTGATGCTCTCTGTCGCGCTCGCGATAGAAGAGAGCCTTGCACATGCTCGGAGATCGAGCACTCTGTCGCGCTCGCGACAGAGAGCTCTCTTCGAGCTCCTCGGCGCGACACCCCTCGCGCCGGGGCAAGGGCTGAAACCTCCGCGCTCTGTCGCGCTTGCGACAGTGTCGCGATCGCGACAGATACGGGTTTTTAAGCTCTTACGCCCAAAATCTGCAGAATTCTCACACTAAACACATTCAAACTTCCAAAATTGATTCTAAACCTCAAAATTAAGCAACACAAGCATCAACAACTCATAATATAATTAAAACCCAGCTTTATCACCATTTATTTCAATTAAATCAAGCCAAATACATGCTCAATTTCAAGAAATCCCAAACAGCAATTTTAATAATAACTGCAACTATCCACATGATTTCTTGCAAATTCTTCAAACAATACACACCCTCTAGCATCACATATCATGCTTAATTTAATTTAAGCCATGCTTACACAATTCATAACTCCAATCAAAGCAAAAGTGTAAATATCTAACTCAAATCACAAATATGTGCAAAAGACAAACGTTCCCAAACCTGATCTCCTTTGCTCCTACTCGTGAACTCCGCTCCCGCTAGCTATTTCTTTCCCTTTTGCCGGTCTAGGAGACTCCTCTGAACCACAAACCCACAACAACCAAGATCAATTCTATAATAACCCACATATACCTATATAATTATATAAAACCTAGAGAATATGAAGAAGAATCTAAGACATCGCTAACCCATACTCACCTTTTGAGCTTTAAAATCACAAGCCAAACAACTCAAATTAGTCAAGGAAAGGAAAAGGAGCAAGATTGTGCAAAGAAGAAGGAAGAACGAAGAAGAAGAAGAAGGAAAAGGAGAGAATGGCGTGAGAGAGGGAAGAGGAACGGGAATCAAAGGAAATGGCTGCCCTTTCTTTCTCTTTCTTCATTAAAGTCACCCTTATCCCTAATCCACATGTCACTCTCCCATAGAACAAATGCCCCATAACACACCCTACTCCCATACACTAATTCACACGCAAACCTATCCCTTACTCACATCTTATTTCCATACACTAACTCATACCCTAGCTTATTTTTTCTTCTCATACTAACACATATACAAACACATAACTAAAATAAATAATTAAGACAAATAATCCACACATGCAACATATAAAATACACACATACAGACATTGACAGGCTCAAACTACTGGGGTGATTTTGGGGTGTTACAATTATATCCCAATCGTTTCCATTTATTAATTAGTTGGTTAGCCTGCAATTCAAAGACGCGGATAACGGGTATCGCATTGGTACCTCTCAGGTACTAGAATCTCATCGAGATTACACTTACGCATTGGTACCCTCAGGTACAAAATATCATTCCACTTATAATAAAATCCAGCAAGGATTGTTCGCATTGTTTTCACATTGTGATTCCCATGGAATCAGACACATTTAACGCATAGGGCTGCAGCACTTGACCTTATAGGCATGCCTAACTATCCACTACTTGACTCACAGGCTTAAGTTGTTAAACATTTTATTCATTTCACATTGAACACATTTCGCATCACATATATTGTTGACCAATATCACATTCGCTTTATACATTTGCATTAACACATAGCTATTCTCTTCACTTGCATACTCATAGCATTTCCAATCTCATTCTTTCATAGTTAATAATCACATATTTGATTGCATTCAAAAGTCATCATGTTTATGCAAATATACATTACTTTATACACACATAGTACTTACTCATAATGTCCTTCATTACAGCTTTAAGCCTTGCCATTTAGAAGTCCAAACACATTAGGATTATATTGCCAAAACAGGGTAGGTCACAATCACAATGAATTTCATTGTCACCGTGACATAAAGAAGTTCAAAACAGAATGCCAACTGGGGCCAGGTCACGGTCACAATCAATTTCATTGTCACCGTGACATGTTCCCAACTCTCGGCAGAATGCAACTTGAGGGTATGTCACGGTCACAATTAATTTCGTTGTCACTGTGACATATCCACATTCTACAAAATAGAATGCTCTTTTGGGTACCTCACGGTCACAATCAATTTGATTGTCACCATGACATACAAAATCCATTAGGCAGAATTGAACTCAAGCATACCTCACGGTCACAATCAATTTGATTGTCACACTAGCACAGCTGTGCTTTCCAGTCCAATTCTTCTTTCACATTAAGACTTCAAATCTCATCCTCACTTTTGGCAATCAACCCAAATACATCAACCACTTACTCAATTAGCACATACCTGATTTCCCTTCTTGTTTTGGCATTCATCTTTAGCACAATTATAATCAATCCCAATTCACACATAGCATACATGCTCTCAAGAAACTCATTCACTAAACACATCTCCACAACCAACAAATAACTAGTAACATAATTTCATGCTCAATGCCATCATTCCACATACACATACAACTCATATCCAAGTCTCTATTTGACCAATACAAATCATACAATTTACACATTTAGGGTTTGTTCCCAAACCTTGTCGCCTTAGCTCCTAATTACGACGGATGCTCGGCTCTCCAACTATAGCTTTTCCTTTATCCTTCTTCACTTCTTCAGCTAACAAAACTAGTTTAATTCCAGAATTGAACATAATCTATCAATTTTTATTCCAAACCAATTCAAACCAAGAAGAAAGAGTAGAAGATGAGAATAAACATTCATAATCTCTTACCTCTTAAGTTTAACCCTTAATTCTTACTCCAATTAACTATATGCATGCACTTCTTAAGGCCTCTCTAAAGCTCATTCTCACGCAAGAAAGAAAGAAAAGAACATAGTAAATTGACTGAATTACACAAATGAATCTTTTCCCTTCCTTAGATAACTCATGCATGCAAAGGTGGAGGTGGCATACTCACAAAGAGCCACACGGATTCCACTTCAATATTTACCTCCCACTAACTGATTTCTCACATTATTTTATTCTTAATTAATCCATCATTAGATAAACAAATCAGCCAATAATCCATTCCTAACTTAATCTCATATATATATACCAATTGGCCACTAAACTTTTCACTCAGCTTTCAGTCAAGTCCTTCCAACCTTCCATTTAAGTTCAAGTTACACATTCAATTCACTCACATGCCAAATTAGATCAATACTATTAGGGTACATTTCCGGCCATGACAGTTGGTGCTTTGGATATTAGTCAAGGATGAGAGTAAAAGGATCATTGGTAGAGTGACATGTGTTTGGGTTGTTGGGAGCATTGAATGAAGATTTGATAGGAGAAGAGAGAGGGGAGGAAGAAGTGGTAGCTTCCCGTGGAAGCCACTTAATTTTGCTCTCTTCCTTCTCACGTTCTCTCTCTCACTCTCCCATCTCCATTTTCTACTCTCCCTTCCTTTGCATGTGGGTGTTTCTCAAGCTTTAAGCTAGGGTTTTAAGTTTTGAAGGTTCAAGAGGTAAGTGGCTGTGTTAATTGGTTTTGATTTTCTTCTTCTTCTCCTTCTACTGGTCTGATTATGGGTTTTTGTGGTTGATTGCATGGATTAACTAAGCTTTGGTTTTGGTTGGTTGTTTGCAAGAATCTGAAGAGAGGAGAAAAGATAAAGGGAAAGGAAAGGTTGTGGCTTAAAGGAAGTGAAGGTTGAGCTCCATTCCAGGTTTGGGAGTGTTTTACATCATCACTTTGGATCATGTTTTTGAGTTAAATATTGTTGTTGGTTGTGAGTTTTGGTATATGAAAATGCATGGGTATAATTGATTTGTGTACATGATTCGTGATGACATAGTTACAGTGGTTTGCATGTTGATTTAGAGTGTATATGTAGGAATATATGATGAATTTCTGGGTTTGTGCAACCTTAATATATGTTGTTTTGATTTGAGTAATTGTTGTGTAAGTGAGTTATGTTTTTATAAGCATTATAAGTGTAGCATGGATATGAGTTCATTATGGTATATGCTAAGGATATGATTAAAGGAATGAATGATTATGTATGATTATTTAAGGTTGTGATGGTTTGGGAAGGCTTGAATATATATTTGGGTGCTGTGGAATTGGAATTTAACATTGGTCACGGTGACAACCAGTTTGGTTGCCACCGTGAGGTATGTTAGGATTGCAGTCTGCCCGCATGTAGTTGGTATGTCACGGTGACAACCACTTTGATTGCCACCGTGAGGTACCCAGTTTTACTTTCTGTTTTTGAGTTCCGAGGTATGTCACGGTGACAACCACTTTGATTGCCACCGTGAGGTACCTCAGTCTTGGATTCTATTTTGTTTGTTATGCATGTCACGGTCACAACCATTTGGTTGCCACCGTGAAGTATCTTCAACATGCAATTTTTCTCCTTTTTGCATTCTCAAATGTTAATTATGAGGATTATTGGCTTTCATAATAGGTTTAACATATCTAAATAAGTTTTCATAGTATGATAAATGGTATATGTATATTAGTTATTCATTTGAGAGTTGTATGTTGATTATACCTGTAAATGATTTACATGACTTTACTTATGATTTATATACATGTGTGGTTAAGTTACATGAATACTTTGGTAGTTTATACCTCTATATTGAAAGAAGTTATATATATGTATTTATTGTAGTATAAATGAAATTTGAGCCTGGTAGTCATAGTTAGTGGATAGATAAACGCTTATCAAGGGTCAGAGTGTAAGTGCAGCTGCTATATGTTATTTGCTACATTTGGGCCCCGTTTGGGTCATATAAGATGTATGAGGCCTCGGTCTCCGGTATACCTTCGGGTATACATGATTATAAAATTTTTTGAGACTCATGTCTCCATATGCTTGGGATACTGTGTCCTATCAGTATCATTAGTACCCGTATCCACTAGTTAGCGAGTAATCAGGCTATTACTTGAAGTTATTATACGAGCTTAATTTATGCAGCCGTTATTTATATGAAATGAATATATGTTACATGTATATGTACATGCTTTATGACGTGATGAGATGTAATACTTGTATTCGAATATGAATGGTTATTCTTCCAATATACTTAAGTAAGATGAACAATTGTTATATGCATGAGTAGTATATGTTTTTATGCTTTTGTTATTATTAAGTTTATATATATGTTATTGCAATTATATGTACATGCATGTGTTGTTCCTCCCCACTAAGCGTTATCGCTTAGCACGGGTTCTTTTCCCGTGTAGGTCGCGGGTTCTTCGTGGAGTCGGACATCTGCAGGTCAGCCACTAGTAGTCTAGAATTGGAGTTATTTTGTCTTCTGCTGTATTTTTGTACTTAGAAGCTGATTTTGGGAAATGTAAATTTTTGTAAAGGATTATTTTATATATGTATTTATTTGTAAATTCCTTTTTTGTAAAATGATATGACAATATTATTATATGTATTTGGATTTGTTATATTTTGATTAAATGTACTTATTTTCTTAACTTGTCTTGAGTATATGTATGCGTTTTAGTGATTTGTGTGCGTGGCGCCCCGACATCCTTCCAACGGGGGTATCGGGGGGTTACAGTGCTCCTGCTGCCTGTCTAGGCTTCTTTCCCTTTTCTTCTCCTCTTTTCCTTGCCTTGCTTCTCTCTCGTCTCTATACCAGCACGACTCGTGCTCAAACGTGTGAGTCGTGTTCCCTTGTCCACTCGGATGGTCCCTCTGCTTTCTTCTTCTCTTCCTTCCAGCCATGCTTCATGAGTCATGTCCATCCATCCGACTCATGCTCTCTTCTCCAGTCATGCATTTTCTTCACCATTTATGCTTCTTTTCTTTCTTTTTACCTAAATCAACCTACAGAACACATAAACACATAAACTAACACAAATACATGAAATATAAACACATTTGCATAATTAACTTCCTAAACTAACACAAAACATAAGCTAAATAATACATCAATTAGGCAGCTATCAACTACATGGGAGACTGAAGCCTCAAAATAGTTTATTACCCGAAGGTAGCACGGGAGACCGGAGTCTCCAAATATTTTCACTAAGACCATAATGGAGGTTAACACTACACTGGCAGCTGCATTCACTATCCCTTTATAAGCATGCTTATCTATCCACAACTTTGAGACTTCACGCTTAAAACACTCACTCTGAACATTTATCACTAGACAATGTCAAAAGTCAAAATCCAACACTAGCATGTCATTAATTATTAGCACAACTCAAAAACATCAATACACTTGTATAAAAATACAAAACATAACTTATGCAGTACGAAAAAGCCATGTGAAGAGAGAGAATAAGAAATTTAGGCAAAATAGAACAGAACAAGCAGGAGGAGGAGGCTCACTATCGCGATCGCGACTTGTGTGGTGCTCGTGATAGTGGCTGCAGTGCGAAGGTAAAATCCAGGGGCTATCGCGACTCGTATCGTGATGCACGACTCGCAATAGCAGAATTTGGGTTGGCACGAGTCGTGCTGGCCTCAACGCTTGGGCACAAGTCATGCCCAAGAAGCACGACTCGCACAAAAGACCAAGCGCCGTGCGCTACGCCGAACTGGACTCCTTGCCAAGTGAGCAAAACTGAGCAGTCATTCTTCTTGACGACTCATGAAGATGCTTCACGTGTTGCGAAGAACCCGAGCTATTCTTCCCGACTCATGAAGATGCTTCACGTGTCGTGAAGAACCTGGACCATTCTTCACGACTCATGAAGATACTTCACGTGTCATGAAGGATGCCAGCCGATTGAATACCGCGAGGGAAAGGAAGACTCCCTTCTGTCGAGATCACGACAGAAGCACATTTTCCCTTCCTCAGCAAAATGTTGAAAATACAGAGCTTGTAAAACAAAATCCCATCTTTCCCCAAAACTATGTATCATGCACCATCATGTAAAATCTTACCTCCAGATCACTCAAAACATGCTTATGATCATCAACAAACACTCAAATTACACCAATTTAACAAAAATTACACTAAATTACCCTAAACACAACTCAAGAACATCAAGAACATACACTATTCAAACTCATGCCATTTCACTACAAAACTCATACACATTCATCTCAATTACTACCATATATTACTAACAATCCCATCAAACTAACACATGCATATACACATATTCATACATAATCCAAGAGAAAACCAGGGCAACCAATTTCCAGGTAAAACACATCCAAAATAGAGCTCCCAAACCTGACAAAGAATATTTAATCCAATTCCTTCAGAAATCCCACTTTTTCCTTTCCCTTATTCTTCCTTCTCTCCTCCGTTTCTTGCACAAAAACCCAGCCAATTCAATACTAAATCAAACCCAATAATAACCCTTCCAAACTAGAAAAAAAAGTAGAGATAGATGAAGAAGAAACCCAAGTAAAACCCAAGCACTTACCTCTTCAAAACTCAGCTCCAAAAACTCAGAAGAACCCACTCAAACTTGAAGATTCACGTTAGGGCAAAGCAAGAGAGAGCAAGAAAGAAAGGAAGATGAAGAAGGAGGAGAGGAAAGCGTGAAACATAAACAAGAAGCAAAGTTTGCTTTTCTTGCTTTCCTGTCTCCTTCACTCACTTCACATTCAATGCTCTCACCTACCTAAACCACTTAGCATAGTCCTATTGGACCAAAGGTTCCCACTTTGACTTTTATGATCCTTGGCACCATACACTCCACTCACTAGATAACTTCTTTATCAAATACTTTAAATCCTTGTTACTAAACACCTACCTCACTCGATAATTGCTTCACTTAACATTTTTAATTAATTTTGCAATTAATTCATTATTATCCAAATTTCCTCATGCACAAATTACTGAAATACCCTTAATTTTCTTACTTATCACGCAAATTTCGACTAGGCCCTTTTTGGGTCGTTATAGTATGAGTTTTAGCTATTATGTATTTGGATACTTCAACAAAATTAAGGTGAACCCACCGGGGCATGAAAGCCTTTGATAGAAGGCCACTTAATTCGTTTGATTTTTATTAATACATGACGGCCCATATGACATGCACTGTATTACGGTTCATTTCACTTAAGAGAAGTATTTATTGCCATTACATGAGCTTTGGTCAAGGTGATGTCGCTTTAAGGCTACCAAAGCATGGTCCCTGCCAACGGGTCTAGCTCATCATTAGCATAACGACCAATCGGGTCTCCATTTGATATACTAAAAGGTACTAGGCTTGGGCTAGTGATTATTTTTAACACTTCCCCGTATTGAGTAAACGTAGGGTCGTGCTTCGGTAACACACCGAGGTAAAATAAGGGTCCAAACTAGCATAATTATAAGGCTCTAGCATAATGCAATGCAATTTTAGAAGAGAGATGGAATTTTAGTTTTAAAAACTCAATTATACATTTTAACTAAGACACTTTCAAAGCAAAGTCACAAAGTCCCTAGTGGAGTCATCACTGTGACGTGCGCTGGAACCGGCTGCCCCTTTTTAGGGGAAAGGCTCCCCTTTTCGAAACCCAATTTTAGGGCTCGAGGGATAGTTCACGTCATTTGATCTTGGGTAACACGAGACATTTTTCAATCCCTACCCAATATTGGGAAAGTTCATCTAGTTCCATAATACCTTTAGGCACCTTCGAGGTATTTTGGAGTCGCCACACAATTTACGAGAAATTGGGAAAGGTCATCTAACCTCTATGGTCTAAACTAGAGAGTAGTTCGGAGCTCCGCTCTTATTAATGTCTTGATTAGTTATAAATGAGTTTTTAGGTTAGAAAATTCCATCTCTTATCTCACACGATTAATGCAATTTATTAAAGGCATACTTCAAGCATCGAGAAAGCGGTAAATGAAAGCTGTAAATAAAACGGTAAATAAAGTGGTAAACACACAATGAAAATTGGGACAAATACAATCCCCCAAATGAAAAGCTAAACAAAATTGAAATGAAAATTAGGACAAAATACAATCTCCAAATGAAATGAAGGTAAATAACATTGCCCCAAAAATACTTAATTATAAGGGCTCGTAAGATATACAAACATAAATCTAAACTATCAAGCAAAATCAACCAAGAGGGATAACATGCATAAATCGGGATATTTATTTGGTTTAGGAACATTGGTTCCTTCATACTCACTTAAAGTGGGATCGAAGAGTTGTTTCGGCTCTTGGCTTGAAAATCAGGACGAATTACTCCCATTTTGAGAAAGTTAACTCTTAGTTTTAATTCATGACATTTTGCATTCCTTGGCTAAAATTAAGGATATTGGTCCCAATTTATTAATAAATATCCCAATTTAGTAACAAAAATATTTTTGTGATTTTTTTTATCTAATACGCACATAAAAATAAAACTACTTCATTTTATAAACAAACACAATCACACAAGTAAGAGATAGGTAATACCTCACCGAGATAACGTAGTCTCCTACACGTCATGACCCCTCAATTTGGACACGAAAAAGGTCAAATAAGTAACACGACATTTTAAACCCCAAATAAAAAAAACAATAATTAGAAATATTAGCAAATCAAATAAATAAAAAGAAAACAAGGGAAATATAAAATAAAGTTAATACACAAGTAGAAAATAAAATAAGTTAAATTAAACACATTAATTTAATACGCGAATAACACACATACAAAGGTAATTAAAAATCATGCAAAAGTATGATAACAATAATAATAATAACTAAGCCATGCAATAACACTATAATAATAATAATAATAATAATAATAATAATAATAATAATAATAATAATAATAATAATAATCATGATGATGATGATGATGATGATGATGCTAGTAATAATAATAAATGACAATAATAAACAAATAAAATTAAATAAATAAACAAGATGAGTGGGAAAAGCACATAAGTATGCAACAGAAAATAATAATATTTAAATATAAAAAAGAAAAGATTATCACAAAAATCATAACAAAAATACAAACAATAAATCTGATTTTTCACACTCAAATCATATGCATTTATCCATTTTCATACCAAAAGAAAAATAAAGGTTAGAGAATCATATTAAAGAAAAATGAATCCTAAATCCAAAAACACACATTCGTTAAATCATAGTTCATGTATTTATTAGTGCAAGAAAAGTAAAATAAAATAAACAAAATAAAATAAAATGAGATAATAAAAATAGATAAAATAATCTTTACCCTTAGAGTAGATAATATGCAAGCAAGATATCCCAATCTATTCTCCTCGTCAAAATTTGAAAACGAACTAAAAAAGATTCAAGAAAATCTTAGGTTTTTATCTCAAAAAAAACTCAAGAATACTAAAACTCAAAAATGATATTTTTGTTATTTGATGAAAAAACCCTAGCTAAGGAAATTAATTTTCCCTTCCTCAAGTTAATACAATTTCAACAAACCTTTTCTAATCTAAGAAAATCAAAGAAAGAATTTTTTTGATTTTAAGAAAACTCTTCTTCTTTTTCAAAGAAAACACATATTTTTCTCTCAAAAATTCTTCTTTTTTCTTTCAAAAATCAACCCCTCTCTCTCAAAAAGCCAAAATCCTCCATTTTTCTCTCTCTCTTTTCTTATATAATCAACGCAAAAAAAAAAACAGAAAATCTAAAAAAATCAGGCTTTATCTGTCCAAGTTGGACTTTACCCCCTCAAAAATCTGGCCAAATCCTGCGTCAGAAGGGAAAATAATGCCGCAGTAAGCGACAGGGGGCAGCCTGTCGTGGAGTGGCGGCCTGGTGGGCTATTGCCGAGTGGCTGCCTGCGCACAGGGGCGTCCTTAAGCAAGTGGTGGCCTCACGCACACAGGCTGTGCTTGCGAGGCAGCCACGAGTGAGGCTGCCGCATGGTGGCCTCTTTCTGGGGTGCCCTCTCGTGAGGGGCGGCCTAGTGCGAGAAGGCCGTGCCTGCGGGGCGACCTCATGAGAGGCTGGGCACCCTTGCGCACAAGGGCGATCGGCCATCGCCGCGTGCACGGCAGGGGCAGCTCCCTGCCCGCGCGTTCCTCCTCCGGTGAGAGGGTCTGTGTGCGTACTCCGCACGCAAACCCAAAAACCTCTATTTCAAAAAACTAAAACTAAAATAACTAAATAAATAAAAAATATTTAAATGCATTTTGAGACGGACAAAAGAACTTAACAAGGAAATGATCAATTCCTACTTTCTTGCCTATGAATAGGTCTTTATTTTCATCATCGGGTAATCCTGATCTTGGATCGGCTTAGGACCCGGTGTCTACAACATGTAAAACCATACAGATTTATATATACAAGATAGAACCGAGGCTAACAAAAATTTTGTTTCATTCATAAACAAAATATTTACAAATCTGAGTTGCATTACAAGAACATCTTTACTTAAATACAATATCAAGTCTTACAAAATACATAACTGAACATATTACAAAAGTTACATAATTACAAAATCCCAAAAGCTTTACATCTAAAAAAAAACAAAGCCTAACACTAAAACAAAAGTCCATCCTATTGTGTTGGCCTTGGTTGCTACAAATTTATCCTCCCAAAAACTCCTACCGCTTCCACACCTACACGGATGAAACACCCGTGCTAAGCCCAATGGCTTAGTGGGGAAAATAAGAGATGAACGACCACTTACAGTGGATGTTAATGCAAATCACATTCACATGGCATGTGCATGTTAATAAAGCATTAGCAACTTAATCATAATTCCATTCATCAATAGTATCACTTATACATATGACATAATATCTGTAAGCACCATGTCCCGAGGCGGTCTGGATTAGAGATTACCTGATGAGGAATCAACGTCCGAGTCCGTACAAACGGTTAAGATTCGGAGGTTTTGGTCCCCTGCTTCACGAGAAATGTGTTTTTTCAGTCTTCGTAGGAAAGAGCGAGGAAACAGGGATTTCGTTTTTGGGTCTAAAGGTGTATTTTTCTCCACCGGCGGTCTGCCAGTCTATCAAAGGCAAGACCATCGCTCGCTGTGAGTCACCGATAGCCTATGTGATTTTTTGACGCCCGTCAGAGGGACCTGATTTTTCGGAGCACGCAACCTGATTTCCCGGAACACGCATCCTCTTCGACGCTCGTCGATAAGAGTTGCAGGCCCGTCGGTTGAATCCTTGTGTCAGTAGGATTGAACCGACGCCCATCGGTCACCCCTGGACTATAAAAGCTTTCATTACACACCTAGGAAGGGGTTGGAAAAATTTCTAAAGGGGGAAACTCTATCAAAATTAACACTTGTTTCTCTCTCTTCCAACAAACACAAATCTTAAAAAATCTCTTTTAGTTTAAGAATCAAAGCATTAAAAAGGAGCTAAATCTAATTAGTTTTCCTAAGTCTTTGATTCCAAAATTCAGTCTTTTGAAGGATCAAGAAGGAAATAATCTATTTTCCTCATTCTTAACCTTTCATTTTGTCTTCTCGTGGAGCGTGCGGGACTTTAATCGACACCAAAAATCCAACAAAAATATTATCTGAGGGTAAAAATTCCGGACTTCTTCTCCGTATTATTACATCTGTATTCTTATTCTTGCTTTTTTCGCCTTTTTTGCTTTTATCTTTCTTTATTTTTATCCTTTTCATCTCGTTTTTGTGGTAAAAATCGGTTTTTACTTTGAAAAGATAGTTTCGCTGTCGTTTTCAGAGACAGCGGTGACCGACGGGTCATCTGTTTCACCGACGCCCGTCGGTCACCCCTCCCACAGACGTCCTCTATCGAGTGAGCGACGGGACACGTTGGTCACCTTGACTGACGCCCGTTGGTCACTAGGCAGTGGCCGTCCCTGGGTTCTGTCTCCATATTTTCAAACCCCCTTTTCTTTCCTTTTTCTATCTCTCTCAAGTCTTAGAGCTTTATTTATATTGCACTTTTTGTATATTAACACCCATTAACCTTTTGTGAGCATATATGACTTTCTTGGACTGCTCTGAGCTCGAGGGGCGATCTACCATGCTCGGAGGATTCCGTCCGGTTTAGTTTTCTAACCTTCTTAGTTATTTCACTCATTTATTTATTTATTAATTATTTTATGTACATGAATATACCTTTTTGTATCACGATAAATATAAAAATTGATGAATGTTTTATATTTAATAAAGGGAGATTTTCATAAAATTAAGGACCCCGTGTCCTATTTTTCATCCAATGAAAAATTTCCACAATAAAAATGTCATTTTTATAATAAATGCATGCGATGACCAAAGTCCTAAAAATAAATAATCTCCCGTCTTATGTATGTATTGCACATTTATAAATGGGAGTTGTATTCCGCTCCTAGTGTTATTGTAATTTTTTGATTTAATATTCCTTTATTTATCAATCGCTTTAACATGTGAATAAAATGTGCTTTTAATTCAATCGCATCGTGTGGAAAGGGAGTGAATTAATGAGTTTAAAATTTAATCATAAAATGATTGAGGTAGAAATAGATGAGAAGACCCGAACCCAGCTCTTGTCTTTGGGTTCAACGAGGCGAGAGGTCTTTCCGATCACTCATTGGAACCTCCAAGACACCTCTTGTGGCCTTTTCAAAGACTTAATTAATGAATCCTAGGCTCCAAGGGAGAGAGGTTCACCCTCCAAGACCCCTTTTGGTTGGCCCAAAATGGATACGTGCGTTGTCTTAGGCTCTCTGAGGCGAGAGAAACTTTCCCAATGTTTTATTTGATGGCGACTCCATTAAACCTCCTTGGTTCCCAAAATAGAAGCACTTGTAAATATCTTTACAAGTTGCCAACGGATCCTCAATTGCCCGATCGCCCTTAAACGGGCGGTCAGAGGGGCGGTTCATGGGGTCCGGTGCGCGTCACAGTGGCGACTCCACTGGGGAATTGGTTCGAGACTTCAATTTGAAAATATCTCGGTTAACATTTATGATTAAAGTTTAATTCATAAATATGCTTTCTCTCATCTCCATATACATCCCATTAGAGCCTTAGAATATGCTAGATTAGTCCCTTCTTAACCTCGGTGCATTCTCGAAGCACAACCCTACGTTCACTCAATGTGGGGAAGTGTTAAGGATAATCACCAGCCCAAGCTTCGTACATTTTGGTATATAAAATGATGACCCGATCGGTCGTTACACTTGTGATGAGCTAGACCCTTCGGCAGGGATCATGCTTGGGTAGCCTTAAAGTAATATCTCCCTCGACCAAAGCTCATATAATGGCCATAGATACTCTCCCTAGGTGATATGAACCGTAATATCATGCTTGCTGTATGGGTCATTATGTATTAGGTGAGTCCAGATGTCTTGCTTGGTAACCTAGCCAAAGGCTTCCATGCCCCGATAGGGCCATGTCGATATATTTTGGATGTCTAAATACATGATGATCATTATCCATGCACTTGTGCATTAGCATAGGAATGTTATGCTGCCGATATTTTGCCGCACACCATCCGTGTCCATTGGGTTCCCTGCTGACCCGTGGATTAATTTCGCCTAGGAAAGAGACCGCACGACCACGTGTGTGGGAGCAATAAGGGTGGAAGGACCTATCTGCTTTCCTGTGATTTGTGGATATTGCATATCACGGCCATGCATTTCATTTGCATTTCGTGCATCATTCTAACACCTTATCTATGCAGCCATCATAGATCTGCCCAAGTGGACGAGAGGACCGACCGGACGACTGATCAGAGTTTCTGTATTTGAGCTGCAAGAAAGAGAGAGTCTTCTAGAAACCCATTTAGAAACCAGTGGTACCGTATCAGAGATGGCAAACTCACCAAGGGAAAATGATGCTATCAGGGCTTTGATTGCTGAAGAAGTGGGTAGAAGGTTTGAGGAGTTTGAAGGCCGTATGATGAATATGTTACCTGCAATGGCTCAGCAGGCTGCTCCGCAAAATCCTCCTCCTCCTCCCATGAGACAAAATGAATGGGAGGAGGAAAGAGTAGAAAGACAGGAGGAACCGATTCGTCCACCACCAGTGGACCTAGGGGCTGCCACGTCAGGAGGGCAAAAGAGAGGAGTAGCCCATAGAATGGAAGAGGACTTAGAAGGGGATGAATATGAAGAACCCCTGTCAGTTAGAAGGAAAGCACACCAGACAGTAGATACCTTTTGGAGGAAGATGGAAGAGAAGTTCGAGGCAATGTCCCGAATGCTAATGATGCAAAGGGGGATGAACCCCGAAGACAAGGAGCTGGATGGGGAGGATCTAATCCCTCTGAACTTCAAGATGCCTGATGTCCCAAAATTTGATGGCACAATGGACCCCACTGCACACATCAAGCAGTACTCTTTGATAATGAAGGGTACTACATTAACAAAGAGGCAAAAGGTGGAATACTTCTGTTTAAGTTTGATAGGTCCTGCGGTGGGCTGGTATCACGGACTAGATCGGAGAACAAAAGAAGACTGGGATCTACTGACGGAGGAGTTCCTCCAGCAATATGACTATAGTACAAGGATGGAGGTCACTCTGAAAGATCTAGAGATACTACAACAAAAGCCGAATGAGTCATGCCATGAGTACTTGACCCGATGGAGGAACCGGGTAATGGAGATAAAGAAGAGGCCGGACACTCCAGACCAGATCAGGCTGTTTATTAGGAATGCCAGCCCATACTTAGAAGATGGGTTAAAGATGAAGGGGCTGAAGGACTGGGAGTCCTTAAAAGATATAGCCATTAAAGCTGAGGCTGAGCATCTGGATAAAATGACTAAATCTGCAAACCTGGCCTTAGGAAACAGCAGTGGCAATGGGAGAAATACCAAGGCAACAGAGGTCTCAACCACCGAAATTACTCCTAAACACCTCACCATCTCGGGCAAGCCTCTATCTTGGCACTTCACTCGTCTCATCAAGGAAGGAAGTTCCAACCCTTGCCAGCTAGGCCTGCCCCAAGTCAGGGAAAGCCGAGGCATAGAACAAACTGGTATTATGTGTATCACTAGTACACAGGGCATCGAACAGACTATTGTCACCCTCTAAGAGATCGTATTCAAGAATTGGTGCTTGGCCTGGATGAAGAAAGAAAGGATTAGAGTTGTTATAATGCTTTTCATTTTCTAAAGTGTATTCCTGAACTATGCACTTGTTTATCTTTTCTGCTTTAATAATATGGGCTTTGCTTATATATGCATTTTTATATTTTGTTACATCAAGCATAAATAATAATCATGATTAAGGCAATGGTTTAAAATACCATTTCATTTAGTTTTAATAAATAGTAATCTTGGTTGCACCCAATTTGACTCCTGAGGTGAGACAAAATTTAAGAGAATGAAAAAAAAACAAAAAAAAAGAAGAAAAAAGAACAAAAGAAAAAAAAAAGTCTGAAGAAGTCTTTGCCTAGACCCATGAAGACATGCCAGGAGATAATCGTAAAGTCGTCAAACACACCATTCCAACATATCCCGATCATGGACCAGTCAAGTAGAAGCTTAGAAGACCAGGCCGGAGGGTGCAGAAGAAGTCAAAAGGAAGAATCCACAAGTAGAGATGAAGCTAAAATTCTTGGTCAGAGTTCAAAACCGGACTTAGTTGGTCAATGCTATCCCAAGTCAAGAAGAGAAGGGGTACGTGTATGTGTAAACTATCAGGATTAGGACAATGCTTATCCTCGAAAAAGAACAAAAATAAAAAAATAAGAAAAAAAAAGAACAAAAGAAAAAAAAGAAGAAGAAGAAGAAGGAAATAAAAAAAGATAGAAGAAAAACATATTGGGGGCAAGTTTTGTCCAAATCCTGTTGATTTGTACATGTCCGTGTCCTGCCATTCTTCTTGGTTGCCAAAAGGCAAAGGACCAAAAAGCTAATCTGCAAGCCATCTACCCGTTTTATCTACATGAAGGGTATACTATACAAGCAACAAGTTGATGAATGAGGAAGGATCTAAGAGACGGAAGATATCCAAGCCAAAATTTGCACGACCTATATGAATGGTTTAATGCTGGCAGAAAAGATCATGAAAAAGGATTGGGCAGAGAAATGACACCTTTTGCACTTCGAGGCTAGAGAGCCACCATTGGAACCTCTACAAGAGTCATCTATTATTCCTTGACACAGGGGGCAGAAGCAGTATGGCCGATAGATGTAAAGCTCAAATCTTTAAGGACAGTCATGGCTAAATTTTTGAAGCCGACAGAGCACAACAACAACAGCAACAATTGCATAAGTCAGACAAGGACAAGTCATGGGATTATCCCCACGGTCAGATCCATCAGAAACATTCTACTTGATTATTTGGAAAGACGGCCAGAAAGCATCCGATGAAGGAGGGAGATTCAATTGTCAAGCAAATGAGACTAGGTGTCCCGGACATACGAGGTAAATTTGGGTCAGTGTGAGAAGGTCCCTTTGTCTTCCAGAGATTGTTATCCAAGAGAGCAGTAACGGACAGAACCGATCAATGTTGACAGACTCAAGAGGGTCCAGGGTTAAGAGCTAAAAATCAAAAGAAGAGAATAAAAGCCTCGCGGGTCGAAAATCGAAAAAAGGCGGCCTTGCTAAAATTGGGTGCCTCGTCAGGGTGAAAACCGAAAAAAGGCATCCTGGCCAAAAATTAGAGGCTTGAGAGAAAATATTCAATCAAGAAAACCCGAGAGGGCTGATTGATAATAGGAGATCGGGTGCACCTAAGTTGTTACTCATTGAAACTAAGTAAAACTAGTGCTTTTGTATCACATGTCTAGTCATGGTCATTCTTATTGCTATATGGTGCCTATAGATAGAAATGTATGCATAAGCTAGGCATAAACATGCAATTAGATGGTTAAGAGAAACCTGTTGCAGGCATAAGGACATATACTGGAACAATTATCAAAGCAACAATAATGATTTTTCATGTGACAAATCCTCCTCCTACCCCTTTAAAAAAAGAAGAAGAAGAAGACCGTTAGAGATGAAAACCGTGATTGGCTCTCTAAGCAAAAGTTAGGCCAAAGGGCAGGGTCAAAACCTGGGAACAGGCAGTCTGTCCTTCAAAAAAAATGAAGAAAAAGCTGCTGGAGTAGGTTGGTTCCATTCCAGGCAAAAGTTAGGCATATGGTTATGTGAAAATCCACAAAGGGATGCATTTCCCGCTAAGAAAAGCTAGTGTGAAAATCCACAAGGGATGCACTACCTTTAAAATAATGACTTTTGAAGCCTGGAGCAATAAGGCAGCATTACTCGAAATGACTTCCGTTTAGACAGGTGCCGTATAATGCAGAACTCGATTCAGAGTGCTGAAGGCAAAATGCTCATTGACCGGGGGGGCAAAAATGCGCACGAGGCAGTTCTCTTTGAAAAGATTAGGGGTCAAAGACCATAAAGCCAAGACAATGCTTTTCTAGATCCTTGGGGGCATCAAACAATGTGAGCAGCTGAGTAGTACCCTCAACGAATCCCTTAACCACCTGGGATGTGGTCTATCCATTTTTGCATCTCACATGTATAAATCTTTTGCATATTGCCCTGCATATCACGTGCATTTAGTCCATTACACTTATGGTTGTACGCACAATTCTTGTACATTAATCCTTTGCTTATGTCTCGTGTATATAGCTTTATGTGTATATTTCATACCCGTGATTCCATACGCACACACAATCTTTTGTAAATGTTGTTATGCACATGACTCAAAAGGATAGGTCTGAATAGACCTCATAAGCAAGGACGATCCAAAGGACGGATTCAGCTTGACATGATCGGCCACTGTATCCGGCCTAAAATCAAGTAAATATGTACAGAGCTGAAACGCCCAAGAGAACAAGCCTATCCGGGCACACCCTGCTAAAGGAAATCAGATGCGAAAGCGGGTCGAGGTACAGTTTTAGCTCTGCATCGGCGCTCATCCACGCCAAAACAATCAGATCAAGATGAAGTCCTCATAAGAGAAGAATCTCAAGGACCTGCTCCCAAGAGGGAAAAGAATAAGCCTTTCCATGCACACCATGCCAGGAGCGAACAGGTAAGTTTTTTTTGTCATAAGAGGCACGCTCACACACATCACACAATAAGTGTACAAAATCCAAATTCAAATGTGCAAAATCTCAAGCAAAAATAAATTTCTTGAGCAACAACAGCAACAAAGACCAACAGAGCAAAATAACATAACAAAAAGAAGAAGACATTTTCAAGGCCTTGAAAATCCAACATACTGTAAAAATTCGAATACATCGGAAGTGTAAAAATTCCAAGAAAGAAAATCCCAAAACAAAAACAAAAACAGAAAAATCTGCCTGCGGGCAAGCAACCAAAACCTCAAATAATAATTTTTCTCTGAGGAGGCTCAAATAATAATTTTCTCTCTGGAGGCTCGACATCAAAGTCTCTTTGGAGCATTATTTTTAAGACCTTTTTAAGGCATTCTCGGTCTCTTTGGAGCATTATTTTTAAGACCTTTTTAAGGCATTCTCAGTCTCTTTGGAGCATTATCTTTAAGACCTCTTTAAGGCATTCTCAGTCTCTTTGGAGCATTATCTTTAAGACCTCTTTAAGGCATTCTCGGTCTCTTTGGAGCATTATTTTTAAGACCTTTTTAAGGCATTCCCAGTCTCTTTGGAGTATTATTTTTAAGACCTCTTTAAGGCATTCCCAGTCTCTTTATTTTTAAGACCTCTTTAAGGCATCCTCGGTCTCTTTGGAGCATTATCTTTAAGACCTCTTTAAGGCATCCTCAGTCTCTTTGGAGCATTATCTTTAAGACCATTTTAAGGCATTCTCGATCTCTTTGGAGCATTATTTTTAAGACCTTTTTAAGGCATTCTTAATCTCTTCGGAGCATTATTTTTAAGACCTTTTTAAGGCATTCTCGGTCTCTTTAGAGCATTATCTTTAAGACCTCTTTAAGGCATTCTCGGTCTCTTTGGAACATTATATTTAAGACCTTTTCTTAAGGCTTTCTCAGTCTCTTCGGAACATCAGGTTATTTTCAAGAATATTCCAAATCCCTTCAATCCTGAGATGATCCGAGAGGTGGGTTCAGCATAACCTTATCAGAAACTGCCTAGAAAGGCAAACCTCTTCATTCACGTTATGCCGGGGGCAATCAGGCCTAGACGAGGCTAACAGATCGCAAATAGAGGTTGGAGTTAGAGAAACTACACCTCACACCGTGCAGGCCGAGACGAGGCTAGCGGTACAGACCAGCCACCGTGCAGACCGAGACGAGGTTAGCGGGGTGCCAACGATAGAACAGATCGCAACAGAGGATGGAGTTAGAGACACTTCACCTCACTCCGTGCAGGCCAAGACGAGGCTAGCGGAACACTCGTGATAGAATATACCACAGATCGAGGTTGTAGTCAAAGAGTACTGCACCTCATAGCCACCATGCAGACCGAGATGAGGTTAGCAGGGGGGTTAGCGATAGAACACATCGCGACGAGACTGCAGTAAGAGAATACCGCATCTCGCAATGGAGATTTGTAGTCAGAGAGTACTACATCTCATCAAAGCTGCGCGAGCCGAGACGAGGCCCGCAGAAACATGTAAAGATGAGACCGATAATTGCACATGTACCAGCGCCAACAAGGTAAGGTCCGGCATCCCTAGGTATGTAATTCTCTCTCTTCCTTCTTTGAATTTTGGCTCTCTAGGCACCTGTGAACTAGTCTCCCCAAAATTGGGGGCAACTGTAAGCACCGTGTCCCGAGGCGGTCTGGATTAGAGATTACCCGATGAGGAATCAACGTTCGAGTCCGTACAAACGGTTGAGATTCAGAGGTTTTGGTCCCCTGCTTCACGAGAAATGTGTTCTTTCAGTCTTCGTAGGAAAGAGGGAGGAAACGGGGATTTCTTTTTTGGGTCAAAAGGTGTATTTTTCTCCACCGGCGGTTTGCCCGTCTGTCAAAGGCAAGACCGTCGCTCGCTGCGGGTCACCGACGGCCTATGTGATTTTCCGATGCCCGTCGGAGAGACCTGATTTTTCGGAGCACGCAACCTGATTTCCCGGAACACGCAACCTCTCCGACGCCCATCGGTAAGAGCTGCAGGCCCGTCGGTTGAATACTTATGTCAGTAGGATTGAACCGACGCCCGTCGGTCACTCCTGGCCTATAAAAGCTTTCATTTCCCACCTAGGAAGGGGTTGAAAAAATTTCTAAAGGGGGAAACTTTGTCAAAATTAACACTTGTTTCTCTCTCTTCCAACAAACACAAATATTAAGAAATCTCTTTTAGTTTAAGAATCAAAGCATTAAAAAGGAGCTAAATCTAATTAGTTTTCCTAAGGCTTTGATTACAAAACTCAGTCTTTTGAAGGATCAAGAAGGAAAGAATCTATTTTCCTCATTCTTGACCTTGCATTTTATCTTCTCGTGGAGTGTGCGGGACTTTAATTGACACCAAAAATCCAACCAAAATATTATCTGAGGGTAAATATTCCGGACTTCTTCTCCGTATTATTACATCTTTATTCTTATTCTTGCTTTTTTCGCCTTTTTTGCTTTTATCTTTCTTTATTTTGATCCTTTTTATCTTGTTTTTGTGGTAAAAATCAGTTTTTGCTTTGAAAAGATAGTTTCGCTGTCATTTTCAGAGACAACGGTGACCGACGGGTCATCTGTTTCACCGACGCCCGTCGGTCACCCCTCCCACAGACGTCCTCTATCGAGTGAGAGACGGGACACATTGGTCGCCTTGACTGACGCTCGTCGATCACTCGGCAGTGGCTGTCCCTGGGTTCTATCTCCATATTTTCAAACCCCCTTTTCTTTTCCTTTTTCTATCTCTCTCAAGTCTTAGAGCTTTATTTATATTACGCTTTTTGTATAGTAACACCCATTAACCTTTTGTGAGCATATATGATTTTCTTGGACTGTTCTGAGCTCGAGGGGCAATCTACCATGCTCGGAGGATTCCGTCCGGTTTAGTTTTCTAACCTTCTTAGTTATTTCACTCATTTGTTTATTTATTAATTATTTTATGTACATGAATATACCTTTTTATATCACGATAAATATAAAAATTGATGAATGTTTTATATTTAATAAAGGGAGATTTTAATAAAATTAAGGACCCAATGTCCTATTTTTCATCCAATGAAAAATTTTCACAATAAAAACGTCATTTTTATAATAAATGCAGGCGAGGACCAAAGTCCTCAAAATAAATAATCTCTCGTCTTATGTATGTATTGCACATTTATAAATGGGAGTTGTATTCCGCTCCTAGTGTTATTGTAATTTTTTGATTTAATATTCCTTTATTTATCTATCGCTTTAACACGTGAATAAAATGTGCTTTTAATTCAATCGCATCGTGTGGAAAGAGAGTGAATTAATTAGTTTAAATTCTAATCATAAAATGATCGAGGTAGAAATAGATGAGAAGTCCCGAACCCAGCTCTTGTCTTTGGGTTCAACGAGGCGAGAGGTCTTTCCGATCACTCATTAGAACCTCCAAGACACCTCTTGTGTCCTTTTTAAAGACTTAATCAATGAATCCTAGGCTCCAAGGGAGAGAGGTTAACCCTCCAAGACCCCTTTTGGTTGGCCCAAAATGGATACATGCGTTGTCTTAGGCTCTCTGAGGTGAGAGAAACTTTCCCAATGTTTTATTGGGTGGCGACTCCATGAAACCTCCTTGTTGCCCAAAATATACGCACTTGTAAATATCTTTACAAGTTGCCAACGGATCCTCAATTGCCCAATCGCCCTCAAGCGGGCGGTCAGAGGGGTGGCTACCGGGTCCGGCGCGTGTCACAATATCATTCGAATAATTCACATAATTTTTATAACAAAACATACACATAAATACGCCTGCAAACTCAATGGAGTGGATAACGAGTGAACACATAGGTACTCGAGGGTACAAACAAGCATTTTCTTTTGTTTTCTTTATTTTCTTTTAAAACACATAGGGATCTTAAACAAGATCCAAACACATAGAGGATTGCGAGGACCCAAATGCATAGGGACCTAATTGTCCAAGGAGCGTATAGGCTGCAACAAACAGAACTCTATAGGCATGCTTATCTATCTACTACGTGACTATTGCAGGCTAAAATATTAATTTATTTCTCAATCACACAATGAAGCATATAATAATTCACACATTGAAATATACCTGAGTTATAAGTGAGAAACCATGTAAAGTGCAATAAATAATAAACAATTGAAGAACAGGCGATAGAGAATGATCACACGCAAAGGATGGGCTCGCGACGATCTGCTGCGGTCGATGGGAAACACAAACTGGCATCTGTCGTGCTCACGACTTAGGGCGGGTAGGCCACTATCGCGCTCGCGTATGCATGCATGCTCATGACCGAGATTAGCTGGGAAGAAGCTCGGCTTACCTAGCTCGCTGTCACACTCGCGACAGAGAGCCTCTCAGCTGGAGCTCAATTTTTCACACTTTGCCACACTCACGACAGAGTCATGCTTCACGATCTTATACTGAGCTCAACAGCTCTCCTCATGCCAAACTCCTCCAAAACTCAAACAATCAACCAAATAACTTCAACCCAAACATCACAAAATGTTCAAACAAGTTTCTAATCATTCAACCAAAGTTTTACACTAATTAAGAGTGACTAAATAAGAAAAACTAAACAATATACCAAATTAAACATCAAACCCACCAAAATCAATAGAAACACAAAATCACTCCAACTTTTCCTAAACAAAAATCATTTTCAAATTCTTCTCAAATTTGTCAAAACCCAACTCAATCACACATGGAAACATGCTTAATTACCCAAATTATCCAGAAATTCAAAATAAAAGATTAAGAACAAAATTAACACAAACACATATAAATCCCAAACCTTGGCTCCTAAGCTCCTCAAGGGATGTTGGTAGCACTACCTCCAAACCGGAGAATCTTCCTCTAAAGGACCACCTTTTAGAACTCTTTATCGCCCACCTTAAACTCGATATCCTTCCGCTTCAAGTTAGCATAAGATCTTTGTCGGTATCTTGCTGCCTTCAAATTTTGTTGAACCAATTTAATCTTTTCTTCTATATCTCTAATCAAATCAGGACATATAATATAGCACTCACTTAGTTCTGTCCAACAAACCGGGGTCCTACATTTTCTGCCGTAGAGAGCCTTATATGGTGCCATACCAAAACTCATCTGATGACTGTTATTATATGCAAATTCCATCAATGCAACATATATGTCCCAACTTCCAGAAAAATCCAGTACATAACCCCAAAGCATATCGTCTAACATCTGATTAACCCTTTCTGACTGGCCATCTATCTGAGGATGAAAGTCGTGCTGAAATTCAATCGAGTACCCAAAACAGACTGTAATTCTTTCCAAAACTTTGATGTAAATCTGGGATCCCGATCTGATACATTTGATAAAGGAACTCCATGCAACACTTCATTCACATACACATCCGCTAACCGATCCATGGGGTAATCAAGTCGAACCAGCAAGAAATGAGCTGAATTAGTAAGCCAATCAACTATTATCCTTATGGAAGTTAGAGGTAAACCAGATACAAAATCCATTATGACATTGTCCAACTTCCACCGAGGAATAGGCAAAGGATTGAGCAACCGTGACGGAACTTGTTGCTCAGCCTTTACCTGCTGACAGGTTAGGCACTTGGCCACAAAGTCCACAATATCTCTTTTCATCCCTAGCCACCAATAGAACTGCTTCAGATCCTAATGCATCTCATTACTTCTCGGATGCATAGCAAAAATCGTAGTGTGTGCCTCTTGCAATAACTTTCTCTGCACTTCACTATTATTAGGCACACAGAAATGATTTCTAAAGTAAAGCACCCCATCACTCACAGAGTAATCAGTCCGATTTCCACTCTTAACCACTTGCAATGTTCACTCCAATTTCGGGTCATCTATCTGAGCATCAATAATACACTGCTCCATACTAAGCCTAGCTTTTAACTGGGCAATCAGAGCTCCATCAGAATCAATTCTCCATTTACCCCTTTACAATGCTAGAGCTGAAACTGACTTCCTACTTAATGCCTGTTCAAAAATGTTTGCCTTGCCCGAATGGTAGTCTATGATACAATCATAATCCTTAAATAATTCAAACCATTTCCACTGTCTTAGATTCAAATCCTTTTAAGTGAGCAGATATTTCAAACTCTTATGATCGTTGAAGATTCTACAAGTCTCCCCATACAGATAATGTTGCCATATCTTAAGGGCAAATACAACCGCTACTAATTCCAAATCATGTGTAGGGTAGTTCTGCTCATGAGGTTTCAACTGCCTAGACACGTATGCCACTACCTTCCCATCCTGCATCAGAACATAACCCAGACCAATACCAGATGCATCACTGTACATGGTATACTCCTTACTCGAGATGGGTTGAGTAAGTACAGGAGCTTCAACTAACATTCTCTTTAATTGTTCAAAACTCACTCGACACTAGCCAATCCATTCAAACTTAGTTCCTTACTGAAGCAATTTGGTTGAAGGCGAAGCAATAATCGAAAATCCCTTAACAAATCGCTTATAATAACTGCCTAACCCCAAAAAGCTTCTCACCTCCGGCACATTTTGAGGTGGCTTCCAATTCATTATTGCCTCAACTTTAGACGGATCAACTTGGATACTTTCTGAGGAAATAATATGCCCCAAAAAGGACACCTCCTTAAGCAAAAATTCACGCTCATTAAGTACAATACACAAATGCTCTTCATGCTCACGCTCATTCTTTGAGTATATCAAAATGTCATCAATAAACACAACAACAAATTGGTCAAGGTATGGTCGAAATACCTTATTCATCAGATCCATAAAGGCAGCTGGCGCATTTGTCAACCCAAACGGCATCACTAGAACTCATAGTGACCATACCTTGTCCTAAAAGCAGTCTTAGCAACATCCATATCCTTTACTCACAGTTGATAATAACCAGACCTTAAGTCAATTTTGGAGAAAACTCCTGCTCCTCTCAACTGATCGAACAAATCTTTTATCTTTGGCAATGAATACTTATTCTTCACTGTAACCTTGTTGATTTGCCGATAGTCAATACACATGCGCAAGGTACCATCCTTCTTCTTGACAAATAACACTGGAGCACCCCACGGAGAAACGATGGGTCTAATAAAGCCCTTGTCCAATAGCTCCTATAATTTCTTATTTAACTCTTTTAACTCTAATGGAGCCATTCGAAAAGGGGCTTTAGAGATAGGAATAATACCCGGCAAAATCTCTATGGATAGCTCCACTTCTCTTTTGGGTGGTAACCTTGGCAACTCCTCCGGAAACACAACCACAAACTCAGATACTGCTGGTATATCCTGAATTCTTACTTGGTCATGCCTAGAACCAACACTAAAGCCAAATAAGCCTCACATCCCTTCCTCATAAACCATCTAGCTTGCATGGCTGAAATCACATTACTCAGAGGACCAGAACCCAATTCTAGAATTACTACAGAAGACTGATTGTAACCTTTAAGCACAACTATCTTCCTATGACAATCCACTACAGCTCGATGCTTACACAGCTAATCCATACCCAGAATCAGATCGAATTCATGAAAAGGTAAACCAATTAAATCAACAGGAAACTCTCTACCTTGCACCATTAACGGGCAATCCTTATACACTCTACTTACATTGACACTATGGCCTAAAGGACTGGTCACACAAATCTCATAGTCTAATTGATCAACACTAGGAAAATTAGCACACACCTTTTTAGAACACAAATATTCATGTGTGGAACTAGGATTTATTAGAGCATACAACTCAGTGTCAAAGAGTGAAAACATACAAGCAATCACCTTAAGCGCATCCTACTCGTCCCGAGCCCTTATAGCGTATGCCCTGGCTATTGCCATACGAGGGCGATCTACTGTCTCAGAAGAAGCTCCATGTCTAGGCCATCCAACATGACCTCGTCCTCGTCCTCTACCACGGCTAGCTTGTGGGGCAATAGATCCCGCTCGACTGACCTCCTGCTGCTCATGGGCATTCTCAAATAACTTAGGCCAATGAGCTCAAAAATGTTCCGTGCTACCACATCTGAAGCAACCTCCTATCAACCAACGGCATTTGCTCTGATGGCGCTTATTACAATGTGAACACTCTAGCACAATATCACCCCTGCCACTGGAAGCACCTCTACCAGCATTAGATCCCTGAGAAGATCCTTGTCTCCTTCCTCTTATCGCAGGGCTATTGGTTGACTCATTCGGAGAATTCACTTGAGGATTCCTTGATCTTTTCCTCGAAAATGAGCCTTCATGAGAGGAATTCCTCTTTTGAGCCATTTCTCTTAAAATAGTCTCTGAGCATTCTGCTCTCATTGCCGCTTGCACGATCTGATAATAACTGACCATTGGAGAAGACATCAACGAAATCAACATAGCCTTGAGAGACTCATTCAAACCTGCCTCAAAATGTTGACAACGGAACTCTTTAGTATGGATACCTGGCGGCGCATACTTACTAAGCCTACTAAACTCCTTTTCAAGTCTGCCATAGACAGAGCCCTTTGCTTAAGATTCAGAAACTGAGTCCATCTAGCTTCCTTAAATGCCTTGGTTACATACTTGTTATGAAACTCTCGCTCAAAAACTCCCAAGTAAACGGGTCCGGTATTTGTGGGTGCCTAAGGACCAATTTCCACCAATCGTAGGCAGAACCCAGCAAGAGTGACACAACACACTCCACTTCCCTATCAGGGGGACACCGAATTTCCTCTAACACTCTTCTCACTTTCTCAATCCACAACTCTGCTTTATCCAATTCATCCAAACTCGTCCGATAAAAATCCTCAGCTCCAGACTTCCTCATACTCTCAATTGAAGCTCTTGGAGTCGTTACCCTTTTCAAAACTCTCACCATGTCCTAAGATATCTTGAGCATAGCATCAAAAGGTATGGTTGGAACCTCAAGTTGTACCCTCACTGGTTGAGCAGGACCAGAGATTGACGGATCTTGCTCTTCTCAAAAGATCCATGCGCTGACTCCATCTAACTACAAAACATGAGGACATCTGCACCAGGCCAACACAATTCTAAACGCAACTCTATTAGATAGTCACCCAGAAATGCCTAAACATATGCTCTGATACCAATAAAGTTGTAACACCCCTTACCTAGATGTAGGGAAGCTCACATTTTGTAGAGAAGTGAGTGACCGGATAGGCAAAGGTTGTTACCAAGCAGAAACGAAGCATACCGATAACATTCGATAAAACACATGCAAAACCATACAGATTTATATATAGAAGATAGAACCGAGGCTAACAAAAATTTCTCTTTCCTTCATAAACAAAATATTTACAAAGCTAAGTTGCATTACAAAACCATCTTTACTTAAATACAATATCACGTCTTACAAAATACATAACTGAACATATTACAAAAGTTACATAATTACAATATCCCAAAAGCTTTACATCTGAACAAAAACAAAGCCTAACACTAAAACAAATGCCCATCCAATTGTATTGGCCTTGGTTGCTGCAAATTCGTCCTCCCAAAAATTCCTACCGCTTCCACGCCTGCACGGATGAAATACCTATGCTAAGCCTAATGGCTTAGTGGGGAAAAAAAAAGAGATGAACGACCACTCACAGTTCACGTCAATGAAAATCACATTCACCTGGCACATACATATTAATAAAGCATTAGCAACTTAATCATAATTCCATTCAAAAATAGTATCACTTATACATATGACATAATATCATTCGAATAATTCACATAAATTTTCATAATAGAACATACACATAAATACGCTTGCAAACTCAATAGAGTGGATAACGAGTGAACACATAGGTACCCGAAGGTACAAACAAACATTTTGTTTTCTTTTCTTTTAAAAAATAGAGGGATCTTAAACAAGATCCAAACACATAGAGGATCGCAAGGATCAAAATGATAGGGACCTGATCAGGGTCCAAGAAAAGCATAGGCTACAGCAAACAGAACTCTATTCGCATGCCTATCTATCCACTACATGACTATTGCAGGCTAAAATATTAATTTATTTCTCAATCACACAATAAAGCATATAATAATTCACACATTGAAACATACATGAAGTATAAGTGAGAAACCATGCAAAGTGCAATAAATAATAAAATATTGAAGAACAGGGACGGGTTGCGCTCGCGACAGAGACTAATCACACACAAAGGACACGCTCGCTATGATCAGCCGCGCTCGTGGGGAAATGCAAACTGGCCTATGTTACGCTCGTGAGTTAGGTCCACTCACGACAGAGGGCGGGTAGGCCACTATCGCGCTCGAGATAGAGATCAACCCGGCAGAAGCTCGGCTTACCGAGCCTGCTGTAGCGCTCACGAATGAGGTCGCGCTCGTGACAGCGAGCCTCTCAGCTGGAGCTCCGTTTCGCACACTCTATCATGCTCGTGACAAAGTTGTGCTTCACGCTCTTATTCCGAGCTCAACAGCTCTCCTCATGCCAAACTCCTCCAAAACTCAAACAATCAACCAAATAACCTCAACCAAAACATCACAAAACATTCAAATAAGTTTCTAATCATTCAACCAAAGTTTTACACTAATTAAAAGTGACGAAATAAGCAAAACTAAACAATATTCCAAATTAAACTTCAAACCCATAAAAATCAATAGAAACCCACAAAATCACTACAACTTTTCCTACACAAAAATCATTTTTAAATTCTTCTCAAATTTGTCAAAACCCAACTCAATCACGCATGGAAACATGCTCAATTTCCCAAATTATCCAGAAACTCAAAATAAAAGATCAAGAACAAAATTAACACAAACACATATAAATCCCAAACCTTGGCTCCTAAGCTCCTCAAGGTCAGTTGGTAGCACTACTTCTAAGCTTTTCCTTTCTCTTAGCTTCTCTAGCAGGAATCTCTGAACAAATTAACCCAATAACAACAATTGCTCAAAATCCAAACACATACATAAACATCAATTCAACAATACTATCCTGGGTACAATTCTAGCAACTAAAAGAGCTGTTGAACTCTTCAAACCCATAATTCCCTTCCCAATCTAATCAAGCATGTATTGATTTACAAGTTAAAAATCCCAAACCTTTTTGAGGCTACATCCTTCAATCACCACAAATCAAGTAATCTTCTCTTTACCCTTTGCTCTCTTACTTGATTCTCCAACTTTCAAACCAATAAAATCTTGAATGAGATGAAGAACAAAGAAATAAAACAAGCAAACTAATCCCTTGGAAGAAATCAAACTGAAGAACAAAGTAAGGAAAGAACCAAAGCAAACATACCTTTCACTCAAAGAGGGATGGCTGGCTAACAAGAGGAACAAAAAAGACAAACTTGGCCTCTTTAAACTTATATATATGCATGCTAAGGCTAGGTGTCAAGACACAAGCTTTGCAAATGCTAGGTGGAAAGCTCTTGGCTCAACACATGGATTCCACTCACCTCTTAATTAAGCTAATTAATCTATCTTAACTTAATTAATCCTCACTTAACACTAATCATGCAAAATTACTCTTTGATCACTCTAACTTATTAATTCATGCAATTAGGTCGCTAATTCTCAATTACACTTAAATTCAAAAATTATAAACCCTCACTTAAACTCACCAAATCACCTTAATCTTTCACAATGCTACTAGGGTGGATTTCGGGTCATTACACATTTTCTTCCCGGACAACGGTTTTATTCATTTGCATCTCCCGACGAAGGTGCTGGTAGATTGGGTGAGGTGGCGGACGAGGACATTAGCTTCATGTGCCCCTGGCACCCCCTTTCTGTTGTGACTCTCAATGGTTCTTCAAGGTGCATTCCTTTAAGTGGATTTCATGAGACTACCTGTTATATTACCGCTCGCTGTGCTCCATAGTTCAAAGGGATTCAATATGTTGTGAGGCTTTTCAAGGTCTCGTCTTATCTTCGGCTTTCACCTCCAGTTATCATAGCCTCTAGAAACAGCTGCCTGTGAAGACTATTATACCACCGATTAGGGATTGCTCTTTTGCTTCGACTAGTGCATATAAGGGGTGGGTGATTAGTCCAACAGTTGATAACAGGACCCATCGACTTAGGCATCTGGCCGACTAGAGTAGTAGCAGAGCATAGTTACTAGATTACATACATTCAATAATGAACACTGTTTCTCTTTTTATAAAAGAACTAGAAGATAATGAATATATGAGTTGAATTGACTTTGTTTTATATATTTTGCAAAGATTGTGTACATTTCAGTATAATTTCACCATACATGATCATCATTTAACATAGATTCAAAATGCAAAATCATACTTAATCTCAAAATGGATCTTGAAAGCATCAAACTCCTGTTACCAATCAGATCTTTCAGGTTTCTTGATTGGACATTTTCTCAAGCCTCTAACTTTTGCCCAAGGTGCCATTTTTCAGTTTTCACCCTGACGAGGCACCAATTTTAAGCAAAGTTGCCTTTTTTTAGTTTTTGACCTGCGGGGCTTCTATTCTTTTCTTTTGATTTTTAGTCTTTAGCCATGGAACCTGTTAAGTTTGTCGACGTTGATCAGTTCTTTGAACTCGTTTCCATCGCTGTCTGTTAGAATTGCTGCTCCCTTAGACAATAACTTCTTAAGAACAGGTGGACCTTCCTATGTTGGCATAAATTTACCACGTATGTCCGGAGCACCTAGTCTCATTTGCTTAAAGACCAAATCTCCCTCCGTTGGCGGATGTTTTCTGACCTTTTTACTGAATAACCGAGTAAGTCTTTTCTGATAGATCTTCTTGTGACAATAAGCCCACAGCTTGTTCTCATCTAACATATTCAATTGCTACAATCATTATTGTGCCCAATCAACTTCTGGAATATGGGCTTCCATGACTACCCTCAAGGACTTGAGCTCTACTTTAACTGGCAACACTACTTCTGTCCCATACACCAAAGAATAAGGCGTCGCTCCTATGGAGGTTCTTATGGTGGTTATATAACCCTAGATTGCAAAAGGCAACTTCTCTGACCAATCTTTGTAGTTCTGAACCATTTTGGCCAAGATCTTCTTAACATTTTTATTAGTTGCCTCAACTGCCCTATTGGCCTGCAGGCGATATGGAGAAGACTTGTGATGCTCGATGCCATACTTCTAGAGCAACTTGTTTGTTTTAGCCAAGAATTGCACCCCATTATCAGACATAATGTGGTGTGAGAGACCATATCTGCATATCAAATTCTTTTAAATGAACTTGGCCGTATCTCGGGCATCGATCTTCTTAAAGAATTCAGCCTCTACCCACATAGTGAAGTAATCAATAGTGACTATAATGAACCTATGTCAATTGGAGGCCGTAGGGTGTATCTCTCCCATAATATCTATCCCCCAAGCTGCAAACGGCTAGGGTGACATTAAGCTGTGCAATTCTGAAACTAGCAAAGGCCTCAGGTCTGCATATTGTTGGCACAATTGACATTGCCTCACATACTTTGAGCAATCCGTATCCATTGTGAGCCAGTAAAACCCTTGCCACATAATCTTCTTTGCTAGCATTAAACCGTTCATGTGAGTTCCACAAACCCCAGCATGAGTTTCTTCCATTACCTTCTCAGCTTCCTTCTCGTCCAAACATCTTAGCTGAATTCCATCGACTTACTGTTTATATGGCACACCATCAATACAAATAAACTGAGTAGATAGCTTGCGAATCAATCTTTGGTCCTTCTCAGTAGTAGCTTCTGGGAATGCTGTCTTTTTTAAGTAATTCTAAATATCATGGTACCATGGTTTCTCAGTAATAACTTTGATTTCCATGATTAGTTCAGACTCAAAACTGGGCTTTTTAGAGCTTGAGATCAATATGGGTTTCATAACTACCCCTTCTAGATTATCCCATATCGACACTAAAGTTGTGAATGAATCGGCTAACTGATTATCATCTCTCGGAACAAAATGAAAGATGCACATTTCAAACTGACTGCTCAACATTTTCAGGTGTTTCACGTATGGCAACAATTGTTCTTCTTTTACTGCCCATTCACCCCAAATCTGATAGATTAATAGTGATGAATCCCCGAAAACCTCTACGTTCATTGCCCCCAAGGCTATTAAGGCTTCTAATCCAAAATTGCAAGCTTCATATTCGGCTTCGTTGTTAGTAGCCTTGTAACTTAGCTTCTTGGCTAATGGAAGTTTTTCACCATCTGGGGTTGTAAGAATGACTCCTACTCCTGCCCCCTTGCTAAATGCAACTGCTAACCCTGTACTACAATGGTTGTAACATCCTTATCGGGGAAGTTAAACTCAAACAGATCTCCTTCGATTGGGTGTTCTGCCAAGAATTCTGCTACTGTACTCCCTTTGATGGTTTTTCGGGTGATGTATTCAACACCAAATTCTTGTAAGAGAAGTAATCATATTTCCATCTTTCCTAACAAAGAGGAAGCTTCTTGCAGGTACATGAGAGGATTTTGCTTAGCGATAGCTTGTACCTTGTAAGAATGGAAGTAGTGTCTTAATTTCTTAGAGGCCTAAATTACCGCTAGGCAAATCTTTTCGACTTCAGTATATTTGATCTCATAAGAAAGGAACTTCTTACTAAGGTAATAAACTGCAAACTCTACTCCGAATTCATCCTCCTGAGCCATTATGGCACCTATAGAACTATCTTCTGTTGCTAGGTATAAGATCAAAGGCGTGACTGGCTGATGTGGTCTCAAAACCATGGGGTTCAACAAGTATTCCTTAATGGTGTTGAAATCCTTCTAATAATCGTCATTCCATATCACCGGCTGCTCTTTCCTGAGCAGCTTACAGATCGGTTCACAAATTGAGGTGAGCTTGGCGATAAACCTGCTAATATATTGCAACTTTCCCAAGAAGCTTCTGGCATCCTTTTCTTTCTGAGGCACTGGCATTTCCCTAATGGCTTTGAATTTATCCAGATCGATCACAATTCCTCTCTGACTAATAACATATACCAAAAGCTTCCCTAAGGTAAGTCCAAAGATGCACTTCTTAGGATTCAATCGCAAATTGTACTTGTCAATCCTTTGAAAGAACTTCTCTAAGCCCTCGAAGTGACCCTCTCTAGTAGCCGACTTGATCATCATGTCTTCAATATATACTTCCTCCTCTTTATGGATCAAGTCACCAAGGATCCTAGTAACCATCCTTTGATAAGTTACGCCTGCATTTTTCAAGCCAAAAGGCATTACCCTATAGGCAAACGTATTAAGTTATGAAGGCTGTCTTAATCAGATCAACTATCTTGTTGAGGATCTAATTGTACCCGGCATACCCATCCACGAAGCTATACATAATGCAGGCAGCTGTGCTATCTACTAAAACATCGATGTGGGGTAGAGGAAAGTCATCTTTCGGATAGGCTTTGTTTAAATCTCGATAGTCTACACATATGCGTACTTTCCCATTCTTCTTAGCTACTGGCACAATGTTGGCCAACCAAGTCGAGTATTGGCCTTCAATAAGGAATTTGGCCTTGTGAACTTCTTATTTAACCTTTTCTACCCATTATAGCCTAACTCGCCTGAGTTTTTGCTTAACCGGTTTATGATTAGGATACTTTGGGATGGCATGTTCGGTGAATTCATGAATGACTCCTAGCATGTCTTCATAGGTCCAGGCAAAACCTTTTTCATATTTCTTTAAAATTCTTTCAAATTTTAATCTCTCTTCAGGAGTTATGTTATATGCTATCAAGATTTCGTTTGGGTTTTCCACAGTTTTGAGATTAAATGGAATGGCATCAGTTGAATCAATTTCAAATATAAATGAGTCATGATCATGATTATGCATAGTGAAATCATCAAAAACATCGCACAAGTAAGTAAAATTATTCATATTATTAATAGAGTTGGAAACATAATAAACATCATCAAAGAGTTCTGGAATAAAAAGGAAATCTAAATTGCTATCATCTTTTTTCTCTACCAATGCAGACATTGCAGCCAATAATTGAGTAACATCTTAGCATTTTAGAGGCTCTGCAGCAACCCCCCCTAAAACTTCATCCTACTTCTCTAAATCTGCAGCTTCATCTCTTACCTTCTCCTTGCCCTTTACTTGGGTGGCCATCAACCTCTCAGTGATAATCTCTGGGCACATCTCGATCCCAAACAGTCCCCTAGGTCATGATTTCTTCAACCCAAAACACTATAAGAAAAATGCCCTTTAACGAAGGGAAATCTGGTCGCTAAAAATTAAAATTCGATCGTTAAAAATCTATAACGACCAAAAAATTCGGTCGGTAAAAGCCCCTTCGTTAAAGGTATAGATGACCGGATATTGAATCCGGTCGTTAATGTTTTCAATGATTGGAATATTTTCGGTCGTTGAATATTGATTTTTAGCGATCGGATTTTCCCTTCGCTAATTGTATTCGCTTTTAACAAAGGGATTTTCGATCGTTAAAAATACCTTTTAGTGACCGAATTTTGCCTTCGCTAATTGTATTTATTTTCAACAAATGAATTTTCAGTCGTTTAAAATATCTTTTAGCGACCGAATTTTTCCTTCAATGTATATATTTCATTTTAAAAAAAAAATTCCGATCGTTAAAGATTTATTTTAACGATCAGATTTCCTTCTTTGAAAGGAAATTTGGTCATTAATATTAAGTTTTCAAAATAAATAAAATATCTTATGTGAATATAAACTGTACATATCATTCACACACATATATCCAAAAGTATAATAAATAGTCTTTTCATAAATTGTAAAATACTAGTTACAAAATTTATCGAAATTGTTTTAACATTCTATTTGCCATGTACAAGTTTATTTTCACATTATACGTAATATAATTATATAAAAGAATTGATGCAAAAAATAAAAAGAATCCCCCTATCTAATGTAAATGGGGTACAAATGATACTCTACATGGAGAAGGAATTCTAGCTTTCAAGTGCTATATACCGAAGAAGCCTCAGTTTATAGCCACCCGAATTACAGCAGCAATAATAAAATCAGTCAATGAAATAGACGGCCATCCAAACTCTGGCCAAAGCACCTGAACATTGTGGAATAAATTTTACAAGGCAATGAAAAAAGTAATAAATTTTACAAGGCCATGAGAGAAGTATTCATATAAATTTTCACCATATTATCGAAATTAATCACCGACATATTTAAAAAATAAAAAAATAATAAAAAATAGAGCTTCAGTTTTCCACCTATAAGTATCAGATACTCCATGAGACAAAACAAAAACAAACGATTTAAAAAAACAAGACATAATAACTAAATCCAAATTAGCTTTCGTGGCAGTAAGTGTAAGCTGTAAGTGTAAGCTTTCGTGGCCATGCTTCCTCCATTCTTAAAACTAGGTGTTAACTTTACTTATGGAGCCAACAGTAAGTGTAAGAAGTGGATCTTTTCAATATTTTCTGAGAAATACAGTCTACAGTGTAGAACACTTACAAGAGGATCTTCCATAGCTTCATGGTCTTCAAGTAATGATTGTAAGTGAAGGTTCCAAGCATGAGTCCTAACCATCCAACAACACGTGTAATCCCTAGAAAAGATGGATCCAAATTTAGGTACTCAGTTTAGTAATAGAACATAACTATCGAGAGGTTTGGTACAGTGACATGTGATAGGAAAAACCAAGCCATAGGTCTGGTCTTCCGAAGAGAATGTTAGAAGCAAAAGGAAAAATGATTAGAAGAATAGACTACTATATCAGTAGATTGTGCTGAAGGAAGGAAGAAATAAATGAAAACTATTATCAATATTATTGTTACTTCTTTTTTTAATTTTTAGGAAAAACTTAAAACACAACTAGCTAGGTTGACACCAAATATAGACAAGCTTAAATACAACTATACCTAATTAAGATGTGCATATACTTTAACCACTTATTCCCTAGTGCAGACTATTCTGGCTCATTAACCAACATACATTGGCAAGACAAACCATAATATTATTTAAATCCAAAAATTAGTTAAACAATAAAAGTAGGACCTTTAACTATTTACTATTTAAGGATCAAATTGCTGAACAATTTATGATCTTTCATTACATACCTTAAAATGATTGGCTGCCTAAAAGCGTTTAACAAACTATAACTAGCTGCTTTCAGATACTGAAGAGAACCCAAAAAGTTGCCCTTCTCAGCAATATATGATTTACTACTTATTCGTGTTCTCTTTGTGGCATTCTTTTTTCTCTTTTTTCTCCTTAAAGTGCTTCTCCGTCCCTTTCACAAGATGGGAGCTGTTTTCAAAATCAATAAAAGCATTACTACTTACATAGGTCTGTTTAACTAAACAACAAGATAATAACTATATGGTTGGCAGTACAGTGAAAAGAAGGAAAATAGTATGTACCTCTCAACAAACTGCCACATATTCCACCCCAAACCATAGATAGCCAAGATACTAATTCGAGATCCCCTGCAAATGCAGCCCTGTATAATGACAGCTATAAGTATGTCATGCTATCTCAGAAAAAAAAAGGAAAAAGTATGTCACATTCCTTAGAGAATCAACTCAACCATAATATTTAGAGCAAAATTGATAAAAATATATAACGGTAATGTTGCCAGCACAGGTTAAGTGAAAGTACAAGCTTCTATAGACCCAGTGATATGAAAGATAACACATAATCTTTGGGTGGCTGTAAAATTACCACCACATTATGCTTGATAGCAAAATATCTATTACTTTGAAATCAACTTGAATGGTAAGAACACATAAGCTGGTTAAGGTTGCACATCAATTGCCATCATCTGTCAGCAGGCTAAACATGAGTATTGAAATGGACCAGAGACTAGGCAGATACACGTACCTTTCCAACCTTACTGCCTCAGCAATCATTGCATCTATCACAACAAGAGAGCGAAGTATCACTTGAAATGATTCAAGTCCACAAAAAAATTTATCATTAGCTGACAACTTAAGAAAATAGCATAAATCAAATTATAGTCAATGGTATACTACGTAAACTGTAATTTGAAGGAGTAAGAGAAGCAGGCCTAAAAATATCTTTAAAATAAGAAGTTGTGTTTTACTAATTTTTATATGCCTTCTCATTCCCAGCTTTTCTACAAAGAAGCCATTGATTGGCTAAACGAGATAAACTTTCAATGTAATTCATCAAAATAGAACCTAACAAAATCCAACTTATCAAGTTCAGGTTGCCTTAGACATTTTACAGATAAATGTCTTCTGTAAAGCCTAAATAATACTATGGAGAGGAAAAAAAATCAAAGAACATTCTATCTTTCAGAATCTAATGAGATCTCGATGAAGCAACTTAAAAACAACATAAGCTAGAACAATGAAAGCTCAATTGGGAGTCTCTGATAAGCAAATCATAAAGATTCATACAAGTATCAAAGTTAAGATACAAGAAGACCAATTAACATGAAAATCATTAGCAAGCTGAAACTAGTTGAGAATTCACATCAAATAAATTAACAACAATCAAATAAAAGGTAAAAATCATCAGTAAAGCATGATTATAAGGAAAGAAGAAAAGAACAACTAGGAAGCTCACATTAGAACTGGAACATATAACAACATATCAAGATAGGATTATGATTGCACATTGTCAATTCTATTTAAACTCCAGAAACATCAAAAGGACCATTTTTGGCATTGAAGTAATCCAGCATAGGCTGTATAGATGAATTTTCACTCATTTCCCAAATTTCTATGTCTTAGTTCTAATTGGAAATAAGAAAAGGCATAAAGACGAAAAAAGAAAAGGAAAACAAAGACAGTAAATAAGTAATCGTTCACATGGACATGTGGAAAACATACAGTTACTTGTAATCCTTGAGGAGTGAGCAAATGAATTTCAATGCGAGTGCATTTCATGAAAGAATACTCAATTGTCAATAGAAAACTAAATAGCATAAATACACAATATACTACTAAAAAAATACATTAAAATATGAATTAACAAGTGGAGAGTAAAGTAAAATGCAAAATGAGGTAAAATATGCAACAGTGTATTAGGCAAGAATTACATATTTGCTACACATCAATCAAATATGTAGCATAATTAAGAATGTCGTATCTTATGATTAAAATTGTTTAGTTTCTATCCAAGCTGCAATAGAATGGAAAACACAAAAGAGGGACTAAAAACCACCAAGGTAAAATACACAGTTGTCTATCAAGTTAGAGTTAGATGTTTGTTACATGTAAACAGATATGCAGCATACTTTAGAATGTAGTATGTTATGTTGCTATTTTAAACTTGTAATGGAATGAAATGCAATGCCGATTATATATTTATTTATGTTAAAATGTTGTCAACAATCATATTACCAAAACATTATTAAACACTTGATCACATTTGTCACACTAAACTATTAGTTCTACATGATATGAAACCAAATGATGGTTTTGCCCTCTCCATGGCATCTCTGTAAAAAGAAAAGCGTCAATGTAATTACTTTTAGCAAAATTAATATTCCATTTCCCCTTTAGTTTATCATATCAAATATAGGCAATTCTATCATACTAAGATTATGGTCCTGCAATATCAAGCTTCATTCCATTCCTTATATCATTATATTTTGCCGTTACACTTCAACTCACTAGACATGAATTTGTTCATCCATCAACTTAGCCTCATATACAATTAAAATCCAGAATTCCAAACCAAAAAAAAAGGGACAGGTGAGAATAATTAAGAGCGACCATTATGCAACCAAATTATAAGCTTCCACATTTATGCACAATACGAATCAGGAAAAAGTCGATGGCATTCAACAAAATTCCACATTTATTCACTAATGAGTGCTGAAGCAATAGCAATCGACTAAACAAAATAGATAGCTCCATAGTTCCACCAGTGAATTGTTAGAGCAAAATACTTAGAGCAAAATACATATATATACCTCAAATACATGTCCACAATTGGACAAATATGAAGTGAAAAAGGAATAAGATAATTGAAATCACAATTAATTAACCATATACACAAGATTGAAATTCACAATAAACTGTATAATTTCGAAGCAATTAGGGAATAGAACTAACCTTAAAAGTGGTTGCTGGTGACCGGAGTTGGATTAGAGACATCGGTTCAGTATTGGTGACAGGTGACCGTCGATTAATCTTGAAAACCAAAATGAAAAATATTGAAAGAAAGGAACGTGAAGAACAGGGCAGAGTCGCCAGCGAGCAAGAGACGAGGAAAGAGCGGCGACGGCGATGAGAGTTGAGGTGTGACGGGCGATGACAGCGATCTAAAAGCACGCGAGGGAGACGACTCTAGAGGCAGCAGCAGCGATAAGATCGGATCTGGGACGGCGGGGTGGAGGCGAACAACGGTGAGGGAGCTAGCGACGGTGGGGTGGAGGGCGACGCTGGATCTGACGCCTGGTGGCTCGCAAGGGAGGGGAAGCGCGATGGAGGGGGCGACACAAGAGAGAGGTATTGTAACACCCACCGTCGTCCCCGTTGGAGGGGCGCCGGCGGGCGCGCTACCCAACGGTCACTCACATCGACGGTCACTCACATACATGCACACATACACTAAGCGGAAGCATACATTCATACATAACGACATACGGAATTACAGCGTAAATTAAAACTTTAAAGAAAACAATAGCTGAACATACAATAACTCACATACATACAAACAATCATTTAGTGGAAGCATATGGTGAAAGATAAAATGAAGGAATAACTTAAAACTTAATTACGATAAGATCCTTACATAATAAAATACATAAGTAAAAAGCTACAAAATTACAAAATCCGAAATACAGGAGCTGAAATAAAATAACAAAACACTTCTAACTCCTATGTGGCCGACCCTGCAGATGCGTGACTCGAGCGAAAACCAAACCTTACCACCTACATGGGAAAAGAACCCGTGCTAAGCGATAATGCTTAGTGGGGGGGAACAAAAACAAAAGGTCACTAAACCAACAAACATATAACATCATGCAAAAATACATGTAAATTCATAGGCAAACACTTACCGGTTCCACCGAAGTCTCAGATATCAAAAAGCGAATCATGCAAAAACACAAATTGTATAAACACGCAGCTGTCATACCAAAATACCCATATACCAACCAAAAGCTGATCCACACGCAATGCAACTATCATGCAGAGACGCACAAACACGATAATTGATACCCGAGTTATGAAGCTGATGCACTACACTGCCCTACAACGATGCACACAAATATCATGCAAGGTCACTAGAGGTCGGAACAAACAACTATCATGCCATAAAACACACACCCTAGCCGAGAACCAACTGACAAGTTAAAGTACAACACTTCCGCTGCGCCACTCTGACAAATATAATATCATGCCAAGAACGTAATCACATGACAACATGCCGAAGAAACCCCAATAGCAGAGACCCAGAAATTATAACATATCGTCACATTTATAACATCACCATGTGGAAATACCATTGATTTTAATATACACTTATCGAGATCAATAAAATGTGGAAAGTCATAAGTTACACAATGCATAATCTCTAACTATCAAAACATGCATAAAACCGTCACCCAACGATGCTCATTCACTAGCTGAAACCACTTACAATTAATACACGTAGTAGCATACAGAGAAACATAGACACTTAACAAGATGCTGAAATTACTACAACAGCAGAGACCGGCATAACATATACACAGCAATACTCCATAACACTACACAATACATATGTTATCACACCATGCAATGTAAACGCATGTCAACATACCGAAATCACTATGATGGCATAAACCAAGGAAACATATATCATGGCTCTACCTTCCGAGCATTCAAGGGGTTAAGTTCACAATCTTAAACATATTAATTCAGATACTCCTAGCCATAATTGATCCGATTCACGTGCTTATATACAATGAAAACATGCTTGAGTCACATACGTATATACATAATATTCGAATCATATCCATAGCATTCTGAAACTTATAACACATCATATGACAAATGCGGATAATCGTGTTAGATATAAAATCATGCTTGCATAATAAAGACATACATTCCGAAGCTCATATTAACGTTCATATACATATAAACTGATTTCTCATACTTATCATTATGCTCATTCGAATATCACATTCTTGTAGTCATAGTAACACAATTCAGAACAAACACTTGCTGACTCAAAATAGTGGATAACGAGTATACGGACAGTACCTTACGGGTACGAATCGGCCAAAGGGTACCTTACGGGTACGAATCGAAAACCATTTAATTTTTATCACATTTAAAACATTTTACTGAGGGGGATCTTAAACAAGATCCAAACACATTAAAAAGATCGCGAGGATCCGAACACATTAAAAGGGTTCGCGAGGAATCAAATGGGGACCTGATCAGGGTCCAAACGTCCAAAGGTACTGCAGCTAAAGAGACTCTATTAGGCATGCCTAACTATCCACTAGACTGACTCTTGCAGGTCATGCATAACACTAATCACACTTAAGCATAACACATTATTCATGGCAAGGATCACAAATCTTAGGTTTGCATAATAAATCAAACTCATTTCAAGATACTTACCAAATTGCTCATATATCATTCATGGGTTCATAATCGTATAGTTCATCATATTAATGATGCATAAATGGGAATAAATAAGCATACACCATGCACTAAGAAGAAACATGTATCATACCATTCGTGTTGCCAAGCATACAATATAATTCAGTCAACACACACTATATGAATAATCACCGCTATCAAGTATACCAGAGTTAGATATAAAAACACTATTATACCCAAGATCATCAATACAAAACCCTAATCATACAATGGTAATACTCATGTTAACTATAACATATTACTCTTAGGGAAGAATCATGAGTAAATATATGCATAACACCTTTCACATTTTAATATAACATGCTCATAATAATAATAACCATGAAACATGGCATTCAACTCACTTGTATTTAATATGCTATACGCGATATGATTCACAATAATTAACATAGATGACAAATCATACAGTTTAAACAAAACAATAGTCTAACAGAGATCCCATTACTAAGCATATCATAGTCAAATATTAGCATACTATCGATTCAATAATCACCCACTTCAGAATACGAATACTAAAATAATTTAGGCAAAAACATGTCCCAAATAATAGTGAGAAACCATGCAGAGTGAAAGAAGAGGATCATTTTCGAAAACCAAATAACAAGCAGGACAGACAGAAGAAGAAGCGTTGCTAAGCAGAAATGGGCACATAACTCGCGCACATGAGCATGACTCGCGCTCATGTGTGCGAGTCGTGCTTGAAGAGCACGAGTGATGTTCTTCGAGCACGTCTCGTGCTCTGCTGCTGAGGGGGAGGGAGAAAACCAGAGGAAAGGAAAACATTCAGTACATTTCATGCTTCAAGAGCACGACTCGTGCTCTTAGAGCATGACTCGTGTTCTTGGAACATGTCACGTGCTCAAGTCTGCAGGGGAAAAGAGGAAGAAAATAGAGGGAGAAGAAAGAAGATCAGCACGTCTCGTGCTCTTGAGCATGACTTGTGCTCTTGAGCACGTCTCGTGCTCTTGAGCATGACTTGTGCTCTTGAGCACGACTCGTGCTCTTTGAGCACGTCTCATGCTCATCTCCTCACAAAACCCACACTCTTGTATGAACACGATGAACATCAAGAATAATCCAGTAATGTAAAACCAGAACGTTAGGAACAGAGGTTATCCAGATTCACGCAATTCCCATTCCAAATCAATATACATGCAGCTCAAACCTAAATCATGCATTACTAACACAATACCCATAACAAATCTTGCATAAACTCATATCAAACACTCAATTTCTGGAAATCAAACACAAATAACCATTCATAATCCAAGGAGAAAGTAGGGCAGAGACAAAAACCAAAACTGAAAATGAAGAACACAGGGCTCCCAAACCTGAAAATGAAGATCCAAAATCACTCTTCTTCAACCTTCAATCTTACCTTTTCCTTTATCCCTCTTCTTATCACCAAAAGCTTGCGCAAACAAAACCCAGAAACCTCTTAATCCAAACCCTAACTCAAATAAAACCAGCTGAAGAAGAAGAAGAAGAAGAAGACAACATGCAGGAAACCCTAATCCCCAACTTACCTCTTCAATGCAGCCTCTAAGACTTCTCGAACAACTCTAGCTCACACACAAAACTAGGGGATAAAGAGCAATAAACATGAAAGAGAAAGAAGAAGAGAAAATAGGAAAAGGATGAGAACAGAGAGCAGGGAAACGTGATCTGCCTTCCCTCTCTCTTTATTTTTCCTTTTTCTTCTCTCCTCACTAATTGCATACACCCACCAAGCCACATGGTAGCCTTCTATTGGCTCTACCCAAAATATCTTGTCTTATTACTCTTTAGTCCTTTGACAAACTTGTGCTTTACTCACTAGCATAATTTTTTCCTTACAAACTTTAATTATCTTTTCAATTAGGTCCTTAATACTCCAATTCCACATGCACACATTACCAAAATGCCCTCACTTATCTCGACCTTCCATGCACATTCCGACTAGGCCCGATTTGGGGTGTGACAGGTGTGGAGTGTTGAAGAAGGAGAAAATGGATTTTGTGATTTTAGGTTATATTTGGAAGTAAAGGGCGATTTTGTTTTAATCCTTCAATGACCGGATTTAGAGACTTTTAGCAACCGAATTTAGACCGCTCGTTAAAATTTTTGTACTAACGACCGGATTAAATTCCCTTGGTTATTTGTATCTTTTTACGATCGGATTTTTGTCCCCTCGCGAAATTTTGGTCGTTAAAAGTCAATTTTCTTATAGTGAAAGCCCTCTACTGGCTTGATAAATCCAATTTCCCAATTGAAGATGTTGTTGAAAACCTCAAATCTCGGCATGACTCTCCTATCTACCCACTGAGGTTCAGCTTCCCAGCATAAGCACACACTGAGTTGGCTGGCACAAAACTCTCCTTAATGTGAGGGATCACGCAAGTTGCCTTCTTACTCATCATTATTGTGCCCTTATACGTGAGGCCCCTTTTATCCTTCTGACCTCTCGTTGTGATGGCTGCTTGCGGCCCCTAGGAGTTCTTACCCAAACTAGCTCCTGGAATGAAGGACATCCGCTTTAGCATATTCACCACCTAAGAGCTCCCTACCACGTCATCTTCTCTGTTTATCACAGCCACATGAAACCTGTTGAAGGGTTGCCTTGCCATTTCCAAGATGGATACTTGATTTTCCCGAGCAGCCTTGATCATCACCACTTGCCCCTCATGTGGGATTTTTATCATCTGGTTTAAGGTAGATAGCAGCCCTCCCAACTTGTGGAACCATGGCCTACCTAAAAATGCTAAAAATTGGCTGGAATAGGAAGGACTAAAAACTCGACTTCTGTCTCTATCGGCCCAATCTTGACCATTGCTTTGAAAGTCCTCAATGCTTGCCATCGGGAGTTGTTCTAGGCGGCGATCGTAAGATCTGACTTGCTTAACATGTCCTCATTCACTCCAAAATCCAACATTGCCACTAGCGGGCACACATATATAGAAGAACAGTCATCTACCATAACACAGGCGGTGTGCTTCTCATTGATTTGTTCCCTTATATACAAGGGACGGTTATGGTTATAGCCCTCTGCCGGCAGATCAGTGCCTCAGTACACCACATTTTCTCTAGCAGCCCCTTTTATAATGTCTAACAGCTTGTTAGGGAGATGGTGGTTGCAACAGTAGATCCACATAAGGCCTCTACCCACTTCTGCTTATGCGATGGGGATTGCCTCAATAAATCCGAGATCGATATCTGAACCGGCGTCCTTTTTAATTGGTTCATTACCTAATTATCCTCTGGCTCCTTTTCCGTATGTACCATCACGGGATCTTACGGCTTCTCTACTTCCGGAACTACCCTTCCACTTCGAGTTACTACTCTGATCTCTTTTTTTCATCTTCTGAACCCCACGGGTCAGCAGATTCTTCATCTTCATCATCATTTTCATCTTCATTTCCACTCTCACTAGTGGACCAGTAATCAATCATTGCCACGGGAATCCCTTTTTCACTTGCCTCCTCAAGGCAGGTGATAGCAATATTTTTATCTCCAAATAACTCTCTTAACACGTACCACTCAGCTAACCCTGACTCAATCATAAAAACTGGTAGGGACACATTGTTATACCTGAGCTTCTTCTGGTTGCCTCACTTTTTTAGAACAGTGATCTATTTAGAATCAATTAGATCTTAAATGTCAAGCCTCGGTGTCTTGCAACTATCAGTAATATGCCCAGTATGCTAATGGTAAGTGCAATACTCTTCCTCCTTATGTCCCGGTCATCCTTGGCTCTAGGCAAGTCTAGGCGCTAAAGGCTATAACTTTCCCTCCTTCATTAGCCTTTTTAGCACATAGGAGAGAGACCTCCCTAGGTTTGAAAAGTGCCTCTGACCGACTCCTGTGACTGAGACCTCAGCTGTCTTGCCTATCTAATTACCGCTGCTGGACCTCGTTGCTCTTCTAGGTCCCTGATTGTTACTGCTACTCTTGGCATAGGCCTCACTGCTTGTCCTCCTTGCCAAGTATTCACTCTCATCCTCTATAGCTATACCCTTCAAGGACTCCCAGTCCTTCAATCCCTCCTTCAGATATGGGCTGGCATTTTTGATAAAAAGACTGATATAGTTCGGCATGTCCGGCTTCCTCTTCATCTCCATAACATGATTCCTCCACCGGGTCAAGTATTCATGGAATGACTCCCTTTATTTTTACTATAGTAGCTCTAGCTCTTTCAAAGCTTCCTCTATTCTTGTGCTGTAGTCGTACTGCCTGAGGAATTCTTCTGTCAGTAGATCTCAGTCTTCCTTTATTCTCCTGTCTAGTCCATGATACCAGTCCACCGTGGAACCTGTCAAGCTCAAGCAAAAATACTCTATCTTCTGCCTTTCTGTTAAAGTTGTACCCTTCATTACCAGCGAGTACTTCTAACACCCCATTTTGGACCTTAGTAGGATTTGTTGTGCTATTGCTATGTAGTTTTGGGAATTTTGAGGAAAGGCGTTATATCCGAAAGGGTATTCTAGTTCTTAAAGGTAAAATTTTATTGAGGAGGTTTGGCATGTGAAGTTAGTTGATTGGTCAAAAGCCAGGGTTCTGTCGCAAGCGCGACAAAACACTCTTTTCGGTGATCCTTCTTAAGTTGGATTTTTGTGGGTTTTTATTTGGAGGATGACACGTGGCAGCATGGGGGAGTGGCACTTGGTTCAGTATATAGTGTGTGTAAAGAGTGATTAAAGTGGATTTGAATACTTTAATAGGGTTAGTGGCATTAAGTATGAGTAGTTGAACTTAAGTTAGGGTAGTTGGCCTTAATTGGATGGGTGATCCGGTTCTTCCTCTTTTTTGTTGCAATTTCTGCATTTTGCTTCTTTTGGCTTTTCCCCTCTTCCTTTTTTCTCTCTCTCATGCACTTTCCACCTTATTCTTCTCCTTTCCATTTTCTTACCGTGAGTGGTGTGCTTGGATTGGTTTGCAGAGTTTATAGAGATTAGAGGTTTTGTAAGGAATCTCAAGGTAAGTGACTTGACTTTTGAATTATTAATCTTCTTCTTCTACTTGGATTTTGTTTTTGATTCTAAGTATATGAGCTAGGATTAAGTGTTTATTTGGGTGAATTTGTGCATAAAAGCTGTGGATAAGAGACAAGACAAGGGCAAGGAGAAGGTGTGACTCAAGGAAGAGAAGAGATCAAGCTACCCTTGAGGTTGGGATCGTGTGTGGTTTTCTATAATTGCATGTTTGATGAGTTGTGTTTTGGGTTGAATTCTTCGTAGATGTAAGTTGATTGAGTAGAAAATATAATTCTTGTATTAGTTCAAAAGTTCTACTAAATGAAATATTATGTATATGTTCATTTTGATTACTTGTAGTTCTTAGTATGTAAGTTATATTGAAGATATTTGATGTGTTACTTACATAAGAATAATTATGTGGTGGGCCTTTTTGGCTTGGTTTGTGTTTAATTTGATTGGAAGGCATGTGAGTGTCAATGGGAGGATGTGTGTAAAATTATGCATGAGAGTTTTGGGTGTTGGAAAGTTTTTGGCATGAAGTTAGGGTTCTGTCGCAAGCATGACAGAATGCTCTAAGGGTGAGTATTCTCCTTGCTGTGCCTGATCGCGAGCGCGATAGAAGCCAAATGGGCATTCTATAGCAAGTGCAGCACTGCCATGAGCGCAGCAGTAAGAGATTCTTGGCTCTATCGCGGGTGCGACATAGGTCACAAGCTCGACAATGTCCAGGATTATTTATGTAATGATTTTGCCCTATTAATTTGTATAGCATTGTATATTGTATGAACATGTAAAGTAGATGAATACGGCATCACGATTAGATAAATATGAGTGTATTTATGGTTTGTTTAATTAATACACGATTTGAAATGGTGGATAATGACTAGAATGATACTTGAGTATATAGTTCAGTTCATAAAGTTATTTGTTTAAGCCTGAAGAGTCATAGTAGTGGATAGATAAGCATGCTTATAAAAGGTTATAATGCAACTGCTAGAGTGGCACTGTTTGTACCTATATGTTGAATACCTTTGGTATTCATAATTATGAGTTAGGTCTCTATATGTTGATACTGAGAATCAATATCTAGCGTACCCATATCCACCATTAATGGATTTCAAGCTATCGAATGTCCAGTAGTGTATATGAGATGTAGTGGAATTTGTTATACGTTTCTGTCTTACATGAAATGTAAGTCATATGATATATGTATCTGCGCATAAATATCAGTTAGAGATAGCGAATTATTCTTGTACATGTTGTTGTTGCATGAGTATGATATGGTTAAGAAATTATAAAACCAAGAGATGATATGAATGAGAGAATTCTTATTGATGTGATATATGCATGACTTTTGATTTACAGAGTGTGTTATACTTGTGACTTCAAAAGAAGTCTATGGCTTTGTTTATCCCCACTAAGCGTTATCGCTAAGCACGGGTGTTTTTCCTGTGTAGGTTTACAGGATTGGATTTGAGGATACTCAGTTGTCGGCCACTAGGAGCTTGATGAAGTCTTTTATTTTTTTGTTGTTGGATCTTTTTGTAGGGAGCAATATAGAGATTTTGTATTAGAAGAGTAATGTTCATGTATAGAAGTATGATTATGTAATTATGAACAAAGATGTTTTGTAATATGTATAGTTTCAATATATTTATATATGCAAGTATATTGGGTTGGACTTTTCTTTTCCGCTATGGAGTTTGATTATATGTCTTTCGGTATTTTCGTTTGGGCGTAATGCTCCGATATCCTTAACAGGGGTATTGGGGTATCACAGTACTGCTTAATGTAGGCGGTGCGGTCTGATGTACCATCAAACTTCAGAACATCAGGCATCTTGAAATTTTGAGGGATTAGATCCTCTCCCTCTAACTCCTTATCCTCGGGGTTCATCGCCTTTACCATCGTCAACATTCGAGACATTGCCTCGAACTCCTCTTCCATCTTCTTCCATATAACCTCCTCCATCTGAGGTGCCTTTCCTCTCATTACTACCGGTTCTTCACACTCCTCCTCTACACAATCATCTTCTAGTCTATAGGCTGCCCTTCTTTTCTGCACAGGCATCCCTCGCCTATGCGAGCGACGGGCACCCGCTCGCGCTCGGCAAAGGGCATCCCTCGCCTGCGCGAGCGACGGGTACCCGCTCGCGCTAAGCGATGGGTGCCCCTCGCTTATGCAGGCGATGGGCACCAGCGCACACGATTGATAACTGTGGCTCGAGTGCGAGCGATGGGCTGTCTGTTGATCGATGGGCATCGCTTAACTAAGAAACAATTTTCTTGAACTAAAAAGGCTCATTTCGACAAGAAAGGGCTTTTTGTCACAAATATCCCTAAAATTTGTGAATTTCAAGGGCGACGGCCTACAACCTCACTCCACCTGTGGAACAGGTAATGGTATCTTCATTGGGTAACTCTAATCTAGGCTGCCTTGGGACCCGGTGTCTACAGTATGTAATACAAGGTTTAAAATTTTAGGGCCTTACACACTGAGTCACGGGTCAAATATGCTTTTCTAAACCCTTTTCTTTTATATTTGTTTACTTATTTATTTTATCTTTATTTTATTTATATTATGACTTGTATCTCTATTATTTCATACATAATTTGTGTTTGTAAGTACAACATGGTGGACATAGAGAAGTGATTTTATTTCATGTACTTGTTTAATATTTTTAATATATTTGATGTAATAAGAAAGGGCTTTTTCACTGCTTAAAAGAAAAAGTCAAACAAAATATTTATATTAGATAATTTGGGATTTTTATTAATAAAATGGGACAAAGGTCATATTTTATGCCTAAAATCACATGTAAATAATAAGTTTTTAATAATATAAAAGATTTTATATATAATTATTTAACATGGGAATTTCTTAATAAATTGAGATCATTCATCCTTGTTTTTTAGCTAAAAACGCACAATGAAATACCTCTTCATAAAATGCATGCAGGGCCAATATCCCTACCAAAAGGGATTATAATGAAATATCCATTTTATGTATATTTATTTAATGTCTAGTGGATTTATTTTATGCCATGATTTTACTGCTTTTTATACCATGTTTTACTGCTTATCAAATTGATTGAGTTTGCCTTTATTTTTCTTTTGCCATGATTATATATATAAGATGAGGGAGAAAATAATTAATATAAAAGCTCTACTTTATTACATTAACTAAGTGTATAAATAAGAGTGAATTTTCGAACCCTCTCTGGTCTGAACACCATATCTCAATATGGCGACTCCTTTATGCCTATGACAATTCCTTTATGCCTACCTTGTGGTGCCCAATAAGATGCATCTCGAGGTCAATTGTCAACAATTGAATAAGGGTATCCCAAAATGCTATCTCATCCTTTTTCGATGCTCGAGACTTGGCTAATTGGATTGAATCCCTTAACAATTATAAAGCGACCGATCGTCTCGAGTTGGAAAGCCTTAGCTCGATCAAACTAATAACCGGGTAAAGGTGGAGAATCAATTTATGATTTCTATTTCGATATGGAAACCTCGAAAGCCAATAAAGGTTGCTCGTCATAATGATCCTCTCTTTGAGATTTAACCTTTTTTTTAGTACAATCAAAATTTTTTCATTCTTCTTATGGGATTAATGGGGTCAGATCTCCAAAAGAAGCTAGATAAGATAACAAAAACAAAATAAGAAGAGGCCATCAAAAGTTGAAGAGAAGATGGCTAGGGCAATTAAGAGAAAAAAAAATCAAATCCAGGATCTTCCTACTGCCAATGTGGCTATAAGGCCTAAAAGAGCTTCAACCTAAGAGGATAGATTAGTTCCTACTGCTATTGCAGTTGTATAGGGGCCTGCTGCTTTAATTGTTCAAGTAGCTGCACCTTTGGTGGGAGGATGAACTGTTCCCATTTCATCTAATCATGTATCACTGCTACATCTACTTATTGGGGTGATCTTCCCGAGCCACCTTTGAATCAAATTTTTATGGAGAAGTTTGTAGATCAGGCCACAGTGAAGAATCCATATTTTGTGGAATATGTGGCCTAAATGCCGGGTTAGTCATAAATAGTATTTCTGGAGTGTGAATAGTGCACTCGGGGTAGAAATTACACTTAGAGGCAAAAAAATATTTTATTTAACCATCAAAAAATACTAGTCACGATGAGTCCGAGGGTAAAATTTAAAATGAAAATGAGGTCAAATAGGTCTCCAAAAGTCAAAAATAAGAAAAAGCCTCGGGCTAAGTTCAAATAGTAACTAGATTTGACCGAGGTTTAATCGGGCTTTTAAAAATAGCAAATGATCCCTAAAAATTGTTCTAAGGGCATAGATAGACTCTAAATAATATTTAGAAATTTTTTATAGTGTAAAATAAATTTTATGGTAACACTAAAAATTGTCTAATCGGACTGATTTTAGTGAACTGGATCGAAAATGGACTCCGATTGAGCTAAAATTTTTTATGGAGGCTAATTTATATATTTTAAAAATTATGGAATTGATTTTGGGAGGAATTATCCTTGCAAAGTGAGAGAAATAACTTAGAGCTGCTTAATGGGATATAATGTCAAAAATGGGCTTTAATTGGTTGGCCCAACTTGGTTGGACCAAGCCCAACCCAACAAACCACCTATCTAAATCCAAAATATCAGATTTCTCCAGAGAAATCATCCAAAAACCAGCAGGTCCTCTTCCTTTTCTCTTTGCCAAATTAATCCTCCCATTTTCTCTACCAAATTTCTTCCATTTTCTCTCACATTTCTCCCTAAATCCAAGCCTCCTAATTAAAGTTCAGCTAGTAGTGGTTATTAAACTTCATTTGAGGGGTTAGAAGTGGTAAAAATCAAGGATTGAAATAGGTAATTTAAGATGTGTAGATTATGTTTACGTAATTATATTGAAAAAATGAAGCAAAATAACCATGGTTTCTTTGCGTTATATATTTAGCCATGGCTAGGTAATAAAGGTGAGGAAGGTTCTTCAAAGGGTAAAGGCAAGGAAAAGGAAGTTTAAGAATCCAAGAGCAAGGACTTGAGGTTTGTGGTTACAAAATCCAACCTTTTCCATTAATTTTGCATGATTTTAGGTTATGCCCTTATGTAATGTATATGACAGATGCATGCTAATTGAAATCAAACCTTATAAGCATTTTTAGGGAGGTTAAAGATGAAAATTTAAGTGCTTAAAATGGAAATATAAAATTTTGAATATGAACCCTTAGTGAAGCCGAATGTATACACAGTATACAATGAAATACTTCGGTATTTAATGCAAATAAATTGTATATTTGTCATAATGGACATGAAATCTAATTAATTTAATGATTAAAGGAATGAAAAATAAATTTAATGAATAATTGGTGGCTTGGCTAAATAGTATGCTTAGGTTACATAAGTATACTTTGTGATTTATGCCATATAATTCTATATTTAGGCATATGAATATGTAATCTAGTTAAATAAGTGATAAAAGAGTGAAAAATAAATTCGAGGAGAATAATGAAACCTAGGCCGAATGGTATACATAGGTATATTATTGTCTGTTTTGATGAATTGCTAAATGTAATGGCATAAAATGATTACAAAATGGAAATTAAATGTATGGTAATTTACTTGGAAATATTCGAATGTAATTAAATGTATTGAAGTGCAAAATTGTATTATGTTTACAATAAAAATAATGGTATATTATGGTAATGTGCAAGCATGACATAATTGAAGTTAGAATAAATTAATAAATGATCTGGAAATGGGAAGTGGTGGAAAAGAATTTGAATGGTGGATGTTTTGTTATGGTCGAATGGAATGCATGTATAAATGATAATTGTATAATAAAGCATGATGAATGTTTGAAAAATAATGAGTGTTGTATTTGCCCTTAGTAGTCTGGTAGTTAAATCTAGCTCAGGATTTAGTTGACTAGCCATAGGGACTTTATACCGCGGTCTGAGCCATGATGACTCATTTAGGTACGCTAATGACGGTCTACCATATTAATACTGTTACTGTCATTACTGCTATCACTGCTACTTAAATTACTGTACATTGTATACTATAGTGGATCTGTGGGGTCCAAGTCCCGTGTATCTGGTTCGAAGATTTCTACCGGATTGATACTAGAGACAAAATAGTAAAAATGGATTTAAAATGGATAATTTGGAGTTAATGTGAAATTTACAATGAAAAGCTATTTAAGTAAAAAAAAATAAAAAGTTTTAGGGGTAAAATGGTAAATAGTAATTAAATAAGTTAATGAGGGTAAATAATAGGAAAAATAAATTATATTGGTTAAATAAATAATTTGGCTAGGACTAAAGTGTAATTTGCATGGATTTAAATATTATAAGGACTAAATGTAATTTGTTTGTCAAATAATGAATTATGGGGGAATAAGATTAACATGTGGCATTATTGTAAATATGTGAAAATAAAGGGCAATAATGTAATTTAGTAAAAGTTTAAGGACTAAATGATAAATTTACAATAATAAGGCCAAACTAAGGACTAAGATGTAAATAACTAGTAATAAGAGTGTTAAATGAGTAAATGTTAAGAATTGAAGGACTAATAAATAAATAAAAATAGCATTGCATGAACAAATATTTAATGAAATATATATTAGGTTTAACTTATTCTAGTACATGAGTTATGCATGTGTGTATGATCTAGAATAATGGAAATCTTTGGATTTGTAACCACCACCGGGGCATATTTAATGCTCAGCACGCAGTTTTATTAACTGTGTGTAGGTACTAAATAGAACGTCGGGAGCAAGCATACCTCATTTTTGGGAGTTAATTGGAGAAGAATTTAATTAAAGAATATTTTGTATGTTAGTGCTATTGGCATGTACAAGTATTTTGAAGAATTTATGGTTATGTATTATGCCATGTATGTGGACATTTATAAATTTTGGATGGCAAGACTGTATGATGGATGATATTTTAGACTTTTTATTGGATGTGTTGTGTTGTGTTATATATTGTTGTTGTGCCCCTATGTGGGCTAAGGATTGTATGATTTACAGGAAGGGTAGGCTAAGATTATAATCGTTATACTGAAGAAATTTTAACCAAATGAATAATAAACTGGACAGATATAGGTCAAACGGCAATAATGTAACTTGGTTATTATATTGAAGAACTATGCATGAACTTTATGGTTATATAAATTGAAATTACCCAAGTTAACATTGTAAGATGATAAAAAAAATACCGCTTTTACATAAATCGAAGATTAGACAGTATGCAAACAATCATGGCAATCGCCAATGTAGCAATACATATGTACAATATGAGTGTATTAAGGGTGTTACATGCAGGTTGTGGTCTCCAAATTGAAGGTGATGTCCAGGAGATTGGACTGCCTACCTCACCGCTAAAGGCTCATGTGGAAATTGCAACTTTATGGCTTATGGTAGTTTTATCTTTCAAAATTTCCATTTTTGTAAAGTAGTTATATTTCACTTCTTTTGACATGTTTTCCTCTTCTTGTATATTCTTTTTAGTGATCCAGGCTTTTGGCTGTTGATAGTTCAAACATAAAAGCAAAATCTTGGCAAGTTGAAAATGATTGTTGAGTCATTTGATCGATCTCTTGCCGATTGCCTCAACAAGCAGCAAGCTAACTACGAGGCTAAGATTGAGGCTTTATGGTCTAAAAGCTCTTCTCAAATTCAAGCCAAGATTAATTCGTCAGAATCCTCCAAGAAGTAGATTGGTGAGAAGCTCCATTTCCTTCACTCTTAACATGCCAAGGAGATGGAGGATCAGAAGTTTTAAATCCTTAAAGAGCTAGGTGATGCCAAAAGTGATATGCTTTCTTCCATTTGATTTGCATGTAAAGAATGATTTCCTGAGTCTCACTTGCCTTTTGTTAAGGATCTGAGTTCTCTTCCATCTCTCTTAAAGGATGACAATGATTAGGAGGACATCCCTTGTAACACCCTATACCCAAATATTGGTCCATGTATCGGTATGCTACCTATGTCGATGTACACAATTATATTCTCCTTTATACCTTACCTACAATTTATTTCCTAACCATTGGTTTCCTATTAATATATTTATGCTAATTGACACTCATTGTGGCCTTTAATTAAATTTTCACAATTTCACTATTCATTTGGTAAATAAAATTTCGGCAGCATAACGATTGCTCCTGCAAATTTTCAAATTTTACACTCCAACTATAACAACATCCACACAAGCACCAACCACAGTTTCCACAACTACCATTACTGACATATACAAAATCTCTACCAATCCGCAATCTACATTCATACATATATATAAACTCATAAAGCATTCTCATTATATACAATATAGTTTTTAATTTTTTTAAAGTCGCATTTTCTATAGCTTATTTCACAAATACATAGTTCCACCATTCACATATATACATGCCATATATATATATATATATATATATACACACACACACATCATTATTACAATATCACTACTCTTACGCATCGGGCTCCAAGCTCCTGTGCAAATTTGCCTGTTACCCACCGATTCTATAATCTACAGTACCTACGCATAGTAAACACTACGCATTAAGCTCATAGCTTAGTGGTAGATACCTAATTTAAATATTTCAACAATACACACATGCTTTTAAAATTTATTAATTTCTTTTCTTTATTATCTTATTACCATGTTTATTTTACTTTTCAATTTTAACTTACCCATTTTGTATTTTTATTTCTAAAATTACCATTTTACCCTTATATTCTTATTTTATTACAAAGTTACTCTTTTGCCCTATTATTATTTTCTATTTTCTTCATTAGAACATTTTTGCCGCTAAAGTTCCATATTTTTACCAAATTTACCAATTTACCCTTTCAAAGCCATTTTTATATCAAAATTACCTTTTACCCCTAGAATTTTATCTTTTGTCAAAATTACCATTTTGTCCCTAAAATTTCATCATTTGTTCAAAATTACACTTTTAGTCCTAAAGTTCTATATTAAGCTCATTTTTATGGTTTCGCTCCAAATTTTGCATTTCATGACCATTTAGTCGCTAAAATTAAACTTCATGTCAACATTACCATTTTACCCCTAGTTTGATCTTTTTACTACATATTTACCATTTTACCCCTAATTTGATATTTTTACTACATATTTACCATTTTACCCTTAATAAACCAATTTTATTCATATTTCACAAATTTGTTTTTCAAACCTTAATTTTATCATATTATTACCATTTTGACCTTGTATTACCCAATTATTTACAAATTGCAATTTTATCCTTTTTATGTCATTATTTTCTCAATTTCACATTTTGCCCCTATTGAAATCTTTGTTTCATTTGTAGAACATCAATTCTATGTATTAGTGTGGAAGTGCCTTTGGTCCCCTTATGTGAGTTGCCATGACTCACAATCCCGGTGTCCTTATAGCTAGCCAATTACGTCCTCTACTCCACATTTCTCTACTAGTTACCAAGGGCAAAATATTCATCATATCATTTTCTCATTTTGTGTCTCAATTTCCATACTTTTTCATTAAACCACATTATATAATGGTACCTAATCTAAGTACCATACATCACATTTATTACATATCACAAATTTCATCTTGTATCATTTTATTTCATCACAATTCATCTAATTACATGTCCTTTTCTTCATGGGTGCAATTTGGCCTATAACATTTCTCATTACATTTCATCATATTTCAACTATCTCATCATATTTCCTAAACTCACATTCAATTTTCCTTATGTTCATAATTCGACCAACAAGTTCAAAAATTATCCTATTTCTTTTTCTTACTATAATTTGTTCCATTCATGTTTTTAAGGCTTCCTAAACTTATTTCTACCAATTATTCACCATAATTTCACATGTATATTAAATTTCCTATACTTACATAATAGGTACAAGTTAGGGTTTTTCATACCAATCAAATTTCATGCATTTAATCATTCAATTTCACTAATTTAACACCCAATATCACTTATTTAGTATTAATTTTAATTTAGCACATCATTCATGCAAAATTCAATTTCATACATAATTAAATACAAGTTGAAATACTTAAGTTTTTGGTATCTATATACCTCAAACTCCTTTGCTCATATAAGTTATCTTTCCCCTTTCCTTTCTCTTTCCTTTTCTTTCTTTCTTCACCAACTTCTTCACTTAGCCGAATATACATCATTAGGTTTCACTCAATTTCCTTTTCCAATTCATCAAAATTTGCTTAAATTACAATCCTTTACACAAATTTCTACCTAAAAATAATTAAAACCTTAAATTATACCAAAACTTTTTTGCCTTAAACTTGTTCTTCAAAAATTCTATCAAATTCTCCACTAAATTAAGCTCTTAAGATTGTAGGAGGTTAATTTAGGACATTAGAATTTTTAAGGAGATGAAATTAGCTAGGAATTTGATAAGAGAATTGAAGAAAATAAAAGAAAAAATAATGGTGCATAATTTGGCCAAGATGAAAAGATGGAGAAGGATGAAGAAAATGTGATTCCTTTCAAGAGAAATATGATTTTTCAGCCTTTATATAGTCCCAAATAAAAGGCCAAGATTGGTCCAATTTTTATTTAATGTAAGGGCTTATATTGTGCCATTTGTCATCCTCCTATTGGTCCATACTTTTTTCTTTGTATTTTTCCATAAAAATATGTGTAAAAATATTGAAAAGTATTTCTTAGGGTGCACACAAATTTTTGGCCTCAAATGATATCGTTTCTGTAATTTTTCTCAGTCCGTTGAAATTTTATCGGTCTGATAATTCATTTTTTTTCGGCAATTCCCTTATAATATTTACAATGAGTCTCTATGTTTGAATAATTTTTTGAGGTCTCTAGCATTATTTTTGGTTAACACTGTTACTATTCCTACCGAACAGTGATTTATTTTTATTTTTGACTTTTAAGGGTCTATCTAACCTCAAATTCACCCCAGATTATATTATCAAACTCCTCATGAATTACACTTTCCAATGGTTAAAGAAAATTTTTTTTTACCTCAGGGGACACTTTTCACGTCCTAGAAAGTATTATTCATGAAAATCGGGATTTGATACATTACATTTCTCCCCTACAAATTAAAAATTTCGTCCTCGAAATTTACCTGGGTCAAATAGTTGAGGACATGGTTGTAGCATCATTTTTTCTGGCTTCCGCATCGCCTCCTCGACATTGTGGCGTGTAAAGGCCCCAATACCGGGTTAGTCGTGAATAGTATTTCCTGATAGTGAATAGTACCTCTCAGAGTTAAAAATATTTTATTAGAAAATTAGATATAGCATGTCAGCGAGAGCCCAAATATGAAATTTAGGGTCAAACGGAGGTCAAAAGGGGTCCGAAAAGTGCAAAACATTGGAAAAAGAGGATTTGGGGCGTTTATCCTTGACAGACGGCCTTTTGTGGTAACAGATGGGCATCTATCGTGCCATAGATGGCTAATTCATCGGTCATGAGGGACGGCCAGGCTGTCTGTAGCTTCAAACGGGCGTCTGAAGGTTTTCTTTAGTTCAATTTGACCAATTTTGACCCAAAATTAACCGGAACATATTTTGAACTATGGACCTCATAAAAATGATTTGAAAGTATGGACATACTCATATTGATAAGTAGAATCATATGGTAATGAAAGATTAATTTTTGGCGACACTAAAAAATTGGAGTATCGGACTGATAAATAATTATCGAACAAAGAAAAGGTTTCCGATTGGTCCAAAAAATTTATTGGAATCTAATGAATATATTTTAAGTATTATGGAGTAATTTTTATGAGGAATTAACCTTAGAAAGTAAGGAAAAAGTTAAGATTTCGATTTAAATAGTACTCGAGTTGACTGGAGGTTTGAACGAGGTTTTAAAAATAGCAAATGATTTCCAAAATTGATGAAAATTTCTAGATGGACTCTAAATAATATGTTGAAATTTTTGGTAGTGAAAAGAGAATTTTATGAGAATATTGAAAATGTGCTAATCGGATTGGTTTGATATAACCGGACTAGAAACGAACTTCGATTGAGTTAAAAAAATTTTACAGCCTAGTTTTCACATGATAAGAATTATGAAATCAAATTCGAAATGAATTGGAATTGGGAAGTGAAAAAACCATAGAAAAATTGCATAATGAGCTTAGAAGTGTAATTGGGCTTTATAGGTTGGACCATTAGTTGGAGCAAGGTTGAACCATTTTGGTCCACTATAAAAGCCATTAAATTGAAGATTTGCTCAATTTTTATCTAAATTCTAGCTTTCTAAGTGTAATTCAGCCTCTCTATGAGTGTATAGTAGCCTCTAGTATCCATTTGATGGATCAAAAGCAAGGAAAAGCCAGGATTTAAGATTATGTCTTCAAATGGAGGTAAGAGGAATAAGTTGATTGAATTTGATTTATTGGTTTTAGATGATAGATTAGGGTGTATTAAGAGTGTTTATGAGGTTATAATTGATAAAAAAAAAAAAGAAATTGATGAGTGTTTATTTGCTATGTATATTCGGCCAATGAGTAGAAATCAAGGGGAAAAGCTATTTCAAATAAGAAGCTTGTAAAGGCTAGAGTATGGATATGAGGTTTGTGATTACCTAATCCAAGAATTTTCAATTGGAAATTGGGGTTTTACATTATGTTTGTATAGTGAGTATGTGTAAATTGCATGAATAAGTGGAATTGAAGTGATAGATGAGGTTATGGAAGTTAAATAAGCTAATTAGAATGATTAAATTGAAAGAAAACTAATTGCAAGTTTTGTTGATAATGAGGCATAATAGTATACTTAGGTATATTTAAGGTATACCTTGTGATTAAGTGAAATAAAAAGGTATATGTCACACCCCAACCCATACTATGGAGACTTCTATTCGAATTAGAGGAAGAAGAATCCAAGATAGATAGGAGTGTCACATCCCACTAGAGTAAACAAGTAAACATCACATAAATAAAGTGACATATCCAGCATAATTAAAAAGTTTGAAAGAGTAGATTTGGACATGCACACTTCGCAAACTACGCATACACTGAGCAAAAGTCTACCGTTGTGAAAGCTTACAAGCATACAACAGAAGTTATTCTCAAATCATCGCTATACAAATATTTACATGGCCTATAATATTACATAAGTATCTTTACATATTATTACATATACATATTTTTCAGAATTACAAAATTCAAAATAAAGAAGCTCGACAAAAACCAAAACTCCTAGCTCCTATGTGGCCAACCCTTGCAGACGTGAGACTCGAACCGGACCAGACCTGCCACCTGCACGGGGAAAAGAACCCGTGCTAAGCGATAACGCTTAGTGGGGAAAACAAACATAATAATATAGACGGCCATTCACAATGGTCGTCGAGGCATAACACACACAAATCTCATACACACATAGTTCTTACCGAGAAATATATATGCTTTCATATAATAGCTGTGCATTCAAACGTTTCATATCATATTCATATACTTATATATGCGACACATACCAAAACAACGTCACCATACAAGATGTAAGTATATTCATGCATAGATACATAATCACAATACCATCACACTTCCGTTGCGCAACATTAATCTTTAATATAAGCAACTATACGATATCGCATTCAATCACGGTGTTCCAGAGAGCCAATAAATCTGCACTTATTAGTTCACATATCTATAATCATAACTGATCAGAACCGCATGCTTATAAACACAACATAACAAATCATACACCTGCTGACTCACAATAGTGGATAACGAGTACTGAGGGGGAGACCTCATGAGGGAACATATAGCCCGATCTCTGACCGGGTAAACCTCAGAGGGAACATATAATATAATGTACCATACAGGTACAAGTCGAAAGGTAACATTTCATTGAACAGGACCTTAAACAGGATCCATATATATACACATAATAGGGGTTCGCGAGGAACCATTCGGGGACCTGATCAGGGTCCAAATCGTTCAAAGGGCGATGCAGCTACAAAGACTCTATTAGGCATGCCTAACTATCCACTAGACTGACTCTCGCAGGTCATGCATAATACAAATCATATGTCACATCAGACAATATATAAACATTATCATACTATTCATTTTACAAAGCATATGATATAGTTCCATCAACATACTTTAGCACTATTCAAGGTTCTAAGATTTATCAGAGTCAAATATGGAAATATTATCATGCCAATCGTTAACTTAACACTCAAACATTGCTTTTAACAATTAAACACTTTTTACAAAAACAGGGTAGGTCACGGTCACAACCAGGTTGGTTGTCACCGTGACATACCAAAACTTTCGGCAGAAAGCACTCTTGGGGTACCTCACGGTGGTAACCCATTAGGTTGTCACCGTGACATACCATGAACCCAAAACAGAATGCAAATCTGCGGTAGGTCACGGTGGTAACCACATTCATTGCCACCGTGACATACCAAACCCTCAAAACAGAATGCCAATCTGGGGTAGGTCACGGTGGTGACCACATTCATTGCCACCGTGACATACCAAAACCTCAAAACAGAATGCTATTCTTCACACTTAATCATATCATTCATACAAACTATTTATACATTTACATAAACACTTACTTACCCGGTTTGCCACATTATAGGTCTCTGTTTAAAAGAGAAATTCATAAACTAAAAGCATTAAATCACCTTTATGATTATCATATTATATAGGTACTCAAATATCCACATGATCCGTTATAGTATCATAATTATCTTGCATACTAACACATTCTAATAACATTTATTACCAATGCATGCATCGTATAGTATTATTAGGCAATTACTTTAATCATGCATTCATTACTCATATCCCCTATATACATTTTCCATTAAGTAAACTCAATTCATAATTATACATACTTGTTCACATCATACATGATCAATACCACAAGCATATCCTTTTCGATAATTAAAAAGCATATATATACATTTAATTTCATTATTAAACTCTTATGCTATAGCTTAATCACTTATAATTTGGATTGACGACCACCTACATACTCATTTCCTAAGGTTATAAATGAGTTAGACATGCTATAGGAACTTACCATGAAGTTCGGGTACGTTTCGGGAAGAAAACCACTCAAATTATGCATATTAGGGGGTGGTCACGGTGGTAACCAATTGGTTGTCACCGTGAGGTCCAAAAATGAGCATTCTGCCCTGCATTTTCATAGGTCATGGTGGTAACTATTTTGGTTGCCACCGTGACATACCAAAATATTGCAAAACAGAAGCAAAATTTCGGGACTGGTTCACTCCACAATTTTGTACAGCCTATATCAAAGTCTAGAACTCATTTTTAGCCACAACTTCCTTCTTAACAAATGTTCTATAGGATGTTAATTTCCAAATGCAACAAATTACAGGTCAATTGGACATTTATAGATTCAGATATGATCTAAACAACCCACAGTGCTTCTCTGAACCCGTCCAAAGAAGATAGGTCTACTTCTTGACCATTTTTCGGACACTTAGAGTTATAATTAGCTCAAACCTATTTCTAACACATATGTAGACATATATCTTAGCTTTCTAAAGGTACTGATTTCATATCATTTGGAGTTCTATAACTCCCGAAACAGTGTAATAACCGAAGAAAGGTCCAGTGTATTCTAATCCAGTTTTTCACCCAAAAACCTATTCACATGCAACAATGAGTCATTTGAGCCAACACTCACTACCATCATCAAAGATCATCATCAACACATTCAAATTACTTAAACAACTCATGAATATAATCAAAATCATACATAAATAAAAAGTTCCCAAACCTGGAAATCAAAAATCCACAGTCCCTTTCTAGCTTCTATCTACAGTCGTTTCCTTGCCCTTGAGCTTCCTCTTGTTACCACCAACTTACACAAACCAAAAATCCAGAAATTACTTTTAATTCAAAACCCTAACTCACACAAAATCAAAAGAAATAAAAAGAGAGAAAGGAGAACCCAACCGTAGGAACCCTAAACCCCAACTTACCTTAACAATCTTGCTTCCAATCTCCACTAAATCACTTCTACTTTATTCAAAACCAAGAGATTGAGCAAAGAAAGGGAAAAAGGAAAAGAAAATGGAGAATATGGAGGATGAGAGGACCAAAAACGGGGACTCCCTTTTTCCTTACATTTAGCCTCACTTTAACACTAAATGCATACCTACCAAAGCCACTTGTCCACTTACTATAGGCCCACATGTCAATATTACAAGCCCACTTTGACTTACTCACACATGCACCATACACCAAACACACTTAAACAATTCTTGAATAAATATCTTCAATACACCAAACACCACTCACACCATAGCATTTCTTAACCCACTTACATCCTACTTCCATACACTTCAAGCACACTCTAACAATTCCCTATAGACCACTTGTCATCATCCTACAAACCCAAGTGTCACAATCTTATCCAATCACTTCCTAAATATCATACACATGTTCCACTAGATGATTTCTCACTTAACATCTTATTAATTATTTTCTTTGCACTTTAGTCCTAATTAACCAAACTTTCTCAAGCACAAATTTCCGAAATACCCTTCACTTAACTGACTTAGCTTTCCGATTCCGACTAGGCCCGATTTGGGGTGTTACAAATCTACCCTCCTTAAAAGAATTTCGTCCTCGAAATTCACTTATATCCGATTTTCTAAACTCCAAAAATCTTTATTACTAGCATTCACACACTAACATTATACTATCCAAGTCATTTTTACTAATATCAGGACATATAGTAGAAATCCTTCTCACTAAATAAACATCTCCAAAATTTTGAGTTACAGATCGTTTGCATTCTATCACTATCATATCAATCTTTTCACTTAACTCCTTCCTCATAACACTTCTCGTCTTTTAAATACAGAATCGTTCACGCATTCACTATACTCTTTCCTTGATCAAAATGACTATAATATTTCCTCCTAAATTACTAGTATCACTAGTCACAATTTGGTTTTCACTTTTAAACTTAAACCCTCACATCGATCTTACAGTACCTATTATTTAATCATCTTATACAGAAGTTGGCAATTCTATCCACTTACTTGCTTATACTTATCACTACTACTCTTGTTCCTAATAGAAAATAGTACACGTACACCCTGTCGGCTTTCTCTCAATCAAAACACATATACAAACGTTTTTCATGTATGGTCAAAGGGATGATGATGCAATGAAAATGTGATGGCTCATGTATGCAAAATGATGCTGAGGAAATGCAAGTAATGCTGTAATGATGCATTTAGTCCCATCCCCATGATTTAATATGCTTTTATTCAAATACTTTTCTGGAGATAGCTGACAGGTATATAGAGTACTACCAAAACCTCATGGAATCCAAATACCCTTCTACCTCAGATTACTAAACAATTTTACTCGAACACTTCAAAATAAAACTTACCAGAAGGTTCTGCAGGCTCTGTCACTACACTACGGTGCTCAACAAGCCTTGTTGGCCCACGAGTGGTTCTAAGCAAATCCTCCATATCCTTCCTAGCTTGCCTAACTAGATTCTCCCTTGACTTCGGACAATTGGCAAGCTGATGGGCTTTGCTACCACATCGGAAGCAAGCTCCAATGAGCTTCCGACAAGGACCCCAATGTTGCTTCTGACAGAATTGGCATACCGGAACTTCTCGAATCTTTTTACCCGCTGGTACCTCTTTACTCGACATTTTTCTCTTCTGAAATCCCTTCCGAGCAAAATCTTGAAGAACATGAGGGGTAGTCAACCTATCCAAAATCCGAACCAATCCTCGCACTAGTGCCCTATCATCAGAAACAGAACCAGAATCCCTAGCCAGAGGATGCTCGGAAACACTCTGATCAACACTAACTGGATTTACACTTTCTGTCGTCTCATCCACCTTCTCACTAGGGTCAGGCTCCATCTAACCATTAAACACACATAGGACAAAACACATCTGCATTAGGCCACGACACAAAACTGACTCTCAAACAAAGACTCGACACATAACAAGTAACATACAAAGACCAAATACTCAAACAAACAAAGGCAACCAGAACCATCAAACCGCGCTCTGATACCACCTAATGTCACACCCCAACCCATACTATGGAGACTTCTATTCGAATTAGAGGAAGAAGAATCCAAGATAGATAGGAGTGTCACATCCCACTAGAGTAAACGAGTAAACATCACATAAATAAAGTGACATATCCAGCATAATTAAAAAGTTTGAAAGAGTAGATTTGGACATGCACACTTCGCAAACTACGCATACACTGAGCAAAAGTCTACCGTTGTGAAAGCTTACAAGCATACAACAGAAGTTATTCTCAAATCATCGCTATACAAATATTTACATGGCCTATAATATTACATAAGTATCTTTACATATTATTACATATACATATTTTTCAGAATTACAAAATTCAAAATAAAGAAGCTGGACAAAAACCAAAACTCCTAGCTCCTATGTGGCCAACCCTTGCAGACGTGAGACTCGAACCGGACCAGACCTGCCACCTGCACGGGGAAAAGAACCCGTGCTAAGCGATAACGCTTAGTGGGGAAAACAAACATAATAATATGGACGGCCATTCACAATGGTCGTCGAGGCATAACACACACAAATCTCATACACACATAGTTCTTACCGAGAAATATATATGCTTTCATATAATAGCTGTGCATTCAAACGTTTCTTATCATATTCATATACTTATATATGCGACACATACCAAAACAAAGTCACCATACAAGATGTAAGTATATTCATGCATAGATACATAATCACAATACCATCACACTTCCGTTGCACAACATTAATCTTTAATATAAGCAACTATACGATATCGCATTCAATCACGGTGTTCCAGAGAGCCAATAAATCTGCACTTATTAGTTCACATATCTATAATCATAACTGATCAGAACCGCATGCTTATAAACACAACATAACAAATCATACACCTGCTGACTCACAATAGTGGATAACGAGTACTGAGGGGGAGACCTCATGAGGGAACATATAGCCCGATCTCTGACCGGGTAAACCTCAGAGGGAACATATAATATAATGTACCATAAAGGTACAAGTCGAAAGGTAACATTTCATTGAACAGGACCTTAAACAGGATCCATATATATACACATAATAGGGGTTCGCGGGGAACCATTCGGGGACCTGATCAGGGTCCAAATCGTTCAAAGGGCGCTGCAGCTACAAAGACTCTATTAGGCATGCCTAACTATCCACTAGACTGACTCTCGCAGGTCATGTATAATACAAATCATATGTCACATTAGACAATATATAAACATTATCATACTATTCATTTTACAAAGCATATGATATAGTTCCATCAACATACTTTAGCACTATTCAAGGTTCTAAGATTTATCAGAGTCAAATATGGAAATATTATCATGCCAATCGTTAACTTAACACTCAAACATTGCTTTTAACAATTAAACACTTTTTACAAAAACAGGGTAGGTCACGGTCACAACCAGGTTGGTTGTCACCGTGACATACCAAAACTTTCGGCAGAAAGCACTCTTGGGGTACCTCACGGTGGTAACCCATTAGGTTGTCACCGTGACATACCATGAACCCAAAACAGAATGCAAATCTGCGGTAGGTCACGGTGGTAACCACATTCATTGCCACCGTGACATACCAAACCCTCAAAACAGAATGCCAATCTGGGGTAGGTCACGGTGGTGACCACATTCATTGCCACCGTGACATACCAAAACCTCAAAACAGAATGCTATTCTTCACACTTAATCATATCATTCATACAAACTATTTATACATTTACATAAACACTTACTTACCCGGTTTGCCACATTATAGGTCTCTGTTTAAAAGAGAAATTCATAAACTAAAAGCATTAAATCACCTTTATGATTATCATATTATATAGGTACTCAAATATCCACATGATCCGTTATAGTATCATAATTATCTTGCATACTAACACATTCTAATAACATTTATTACCAATGCATGCATCGTATAGTATTATTAGGCAATTACTTTAATCATGCATTCATTACTCATATCCCCTATATACATTTTCCATTAAGTAAACTCAATTCATATTTATACATACTTGTTCACATCATACATGATCAATACCACAAGCATATCCTGTTCGATAATTAAAAAGCATATATATACATTTAATTTCATTATTAAACTCTTATGCTATAGCTTAATCACTTATAATTTGGATTGACGACCACCTACATACTCATTTCCTAAGGTTATAAATGAGTTAGACATGCTATAGGAACTTACCATGAAGTTCGGGTACGTTTCGGGAAGAAAACCACTCAAATTATGCATATTAGGGGGTGGTCACGGTGGTAACCAATTGGTTGTCACCGTGAGGTCCAAAAATGAGCATTCTGCCCTGCATTTTCATAGGTCACGGTGGTAACTATTTTGGTTGCCACCGTGACATACCAAAATATTGCAAAACAGAAGCAAAATTTCGGGACTGGTTCACTCCACAATTTGGTACAGCCTATATCAAAGTCTAGAACTCATTTTTAGCCACAACTTCCTTCTTAACAAATGTTCTATAGGATGTTAACTTCCAAATGCAACAAATTACAGGTCAATTGGACATTTATAGATTCAGATATGATCTAAACAACCCACAGTGCTTCTCTGAACCCGTCCAAAGAAGATAGGTCTACTTCTTGACCATTTTTCGGACACTTAGAGTTACAATTAGCTCAAACCTATTTTTAACACATATGTAGACATATATCTTAGCTTTCTAAAGGTACTGATTTCATATCATTTGGAGTTCTATAACTCCCGAAACAGTGTAATAACCGAAGAAAGGTCCAGTGTATTCTAATCCAGTTTTTCACCCAAAAACCTATTCACATGCAACAATGAGTCATTTGAGCCAACACTCACTACCATCATCAAAGATCATCATCAACACATTCAAATTACTTAAACAACTCATGAATATAATCAATATCATACATAAATAAAAAGTTCCCAAACCTGGAAATCAAAAATCCACAGTCCCTTTCTAGCTTCTATCTACAGTCGTTTCCTTGCCCTTGAGCTTCCTCTTGTTACCACCAACTTACACAAACCAAAAATCCAGAAATTACTTTTAATTCAAAACCCTAACTCACACAAAATCAAAAGAAATAAAAAGAGAGAAAGGAGAACCCAACCGTAGGAACCCTAAACCCCAACTTACCTTAACAATCTTGCTTCCAATCTCCACTAAATCACTTCTACTTTATTCAAAACCAAGAGATTGAGCAAAGAAAGGGAAAAAGGAAAAGAAAATGGAGAATATGGAGAATGAGAGGACCAAAAACGGGGACTCCCTTTTTCCTTACACTTAGCCTCACTTTAACACTAAATGCATACCTACCAAAGCCACTTGTCCACTTACTATAGGCCCACATGTCAATATTACAAGCCCACTTTGACTTACTCACACATGCACCATACACCAAACACACTTAAACAATTCTTGAATAAATATCTTCAATACACCAAACACCACTCACACCATAGCATTTCTTAACCCACTTACATCCTACTTCCATACACTTCAAGCACACTCTAACAATTCCCTATAGACCACTTGTCATCATCCTACAAACCCAAGTGTCACAATCTTATCCAATCACTTCCTAAATACCATACAAATGTTCCACTAGATGATTTCTCACTTAACATCTTATTAATTATTTTCTTTGCACTTTAGTCCTAATTAACCAAACTTTCTCAAGCACAAATTTCCGAAATACCCTTCACTTAACTGACTTAGCTTTCCGATTCCGACTAGGCCCGATTTGGGGTGTTACAGTATATACATGTAAATTGAGGTTTAATCTTGTGGAATAAGAAATAAATTGAAGAAAAAGAAATGTTAGAGAAAAACCCTAAGATGGCTGAATGGGTTAAGGAAGAGAATTGATAGGTTACATGGTATACACATGTGTTGTAAGATGTAAATTAGATAAATGAATGATTTAGAAGTGAAAGAAAGATTGTAGTGAAAAGAAATAAATGAAAACTGAATAATTGATTTAATGAGACAAAGATATACTTAGTCCAATTAATGATAATAAGACCACAAAATGATTATGTATGTGATTTGAAAGTATATAAAATTTATTTGAAATTATAAGAATTAAATTAAGTATTTTTTAGAATAGTTTATGTAACACCCGAATACCCCTTGGAAGGAATATCGGGTTGCTACGCGCTCACATACGCATACATAAATAAACACTCATGCATACTATAGTGGAAGCAACATATAAACAAAACATACTTGTATTAATAAATTCTTAAAATATTCACAATACAAAAATATTATCATTCTTACATTATCTAAAAATATTCTCTTATCATATACACTATATGATCATTACAAAAAGAATCATAAACAAAAGCAAAAAAAAACTCCAATTTAACTCCTAGTGGCCAGCAGATACACAACTCTCACAATCGAATCGAACCTGCATACCTACGCGGAAAAACACCCGTACTAAGTGATATCTCTTAGTAGGGATATACAGATACAAAGACTTCTCACGAAGTCACAACAATACATATATACATATCCAAGCATACACACTAGCAACATAAGTCAATAAGCAAGAACATATACATCAGCATGAACATAAATAACAATTACGCATCTATATCATTTACCTGTACCTTTCATGCTCACAATTATCATGTACAATTATCACAATATATAACACATGCCTTTGTCATAGATATTCACTAAAACATATACATATCCTCTAGCTTATACTTTTAGCTTACACAGTAAGTGATAACTTATCACAACATCTCATATAAATGCATAAACATGCACATTCATTTGCATATGATAGATCCCAACTTGCTCAAACACAAACATACAATAGCTAAAGCCATAGCCTAAATTCTCATTAATAGTGGATACGGGTGCACTAGATACTGATTAGCAGTATCAAACATTTAGAGACCGAAGTCTCAAATCACTAGTTACCCGAAGGTAACAAACACTAGACCCTTGCGGGCCAACGCTAGACCCTTGCGGGCCAATCATTAGCAGCTGCAAAACACTAGCTCTTTATAAGCATGCTTATCTATCCACTACCATGATCCTTCAGGCTTTACATATAGCTCTAGTCACTATATCATATACTTTGCATTCACTCATGTATCTAACAATGATTACATATCAATTCAATTCATGTACAAACTAATCATCCCATCAAGCATATGATTCATATATATAATACATATAATCTTATTATGCATATCAAACACATTCCAATGCAATACCACACACAAATGAGGACAAAAGACTTACATTCCCAACACTGCACAGTGTCGCGCTCGCGATAGAACCCAACACACTCAAATGTCACGCATGCGGGCTAGATCGCACTCGCGATAAAAAGCTAAAGTAGCTTCTGTCACGCCTGTGACTGAGCTCATGCTCACGATGAAGCTTAGCAGAGCAGAACAACTACCGAACTCACCCACGTGAGGAAGCTCGGTAGTGCAAACCTCACCCAAGGAGCATTCTGTCACACTGACGACCCCTATCGCGCTTGCGACAGAACCGAATTAAATGTTCAACTCCAAGCTACACAACCCACTCATGCACAACCTTCGCATACCAACTCCAAATTCACATGCATAACCTTCAAAATCATGCGTTATACACTACTAAACTCTATTTCAATAATAAACGCAATCAAATGACCATTAAACATAATAATCGTAACAAGTACCCTATATGCAAAATCTGTACATACTCAACATGCAACAATAGCAGAGTTGACTCCAACCCTCAAATGAACTATAGCACTAATTCTAGCACACTAATTTACCATTTATTCAAATATATATCTAATACCAGAACTTCAAATAACATTATCTCAACTAACGACACATGCATTACTTAAGAAGTACTCAAACTTAAGATGCATCTACTACTTAACATAACAACTATCTCAATTTCAACACATGTAATTCATTAACATGGCACACTATCCCAACCTTAAAAGTGTAGCCGGAAACTCTACTCTTCAAGGTCACACCTTTTCCTTGCCCTTCTCTTTCCTTTTGTCCAATGCTTCTTGCAAAACCCAAATTCACACATACACTCTTAGTCCATTAACTCAACCAACTCAAAACACTTACTAAGAAGAATGGAATAGAAGAAGACAACACTAATCCAAATTGCACTTACCATCTTTGCTTCACACGAAAATCATTTCAACCCATCCAATTTGCAGAAATTAAACTACCAATTGAATAACAAAAGCCAAAAATGAAAAAGAAAGATCAAAGGAAACTAAAACCAAGATGAGAAGTGAAGAAACCGGACAACATGCAAGAAATGGGACAAAAATTCCCACTAAAAGCCTTTATATTGCATGTACCAATCTATGTGCCACTTCTTATCTCTTGCCACATAAGCCTCTCTTGGCAAGTGTCCTACTCAAGCAAACTTCCTCTACAAGTCCACGAAAATTCTCTCTTAAGTCCCTCCAAGAAATTATGCTTTACAAATACTTTACTTTTCTATCAAGCTAATTTTAATTCCTTTCAATTACATCCCTATAAACTCATAAATTGCCACTTAATCCAATTACTATAACACCCTTACAATACAATTACACTATAAATCCTACTAGGGTATAATTTGGGTTGTTACAGTTTCCCATTATCTCCATGGTGGGAAATATTGACAAATATTGAAATGATTGAAATTATATGTATATTGATGATATTTTTGATCAAATGTATACGTAAATTATAAATGATAAGAAAAGAATGAGCATGGCTTTGGAATAAATTCATAGCCATTTAATGACTAAAACATACTTATTATGTAAAATAAGTATATAATATGAAATGCACAATGTTGATGAAAATATTGTGCAATTAGTAAAATGAAATGTAAATGCATATGAAAGTGTTAAGCATGAAAAGTGGATTTAAAAGTCCTTTGAAAAAGTATTTGCCCTTAGTAGTGTCTGGCGGTCTAAATCTAGTTTAGGATATGTTTGGCTAGCCATAGGGACACCCATACCGCTGTGCAAGTCATGACGACTTGCTTTACTATGGCAGATTCGCGATGGTCTCCCATCGTGCAGAGATATGTTCTATGCTCAGTGTTCAGTGATAGTGTTAGAATGGTTCTTCGAGATCATTCCCTAGTGTAGTGTAGTGGACCTATAGGGTCCATGTCCCATATATCTAGTCTGTAGATTTACTATTGGGATTGTACTAGGGGCATAATTATAAAAGTGATATAAAAACATAAAAAGTACAATGAAAATGAGAGTTTAATCGAAAAAAGACTTAAATTAAAGAAATGAAAAGTTTAGGGTGAAAAAGGTAATTTACCCAAAAGATAAGTAAAATGGGTAACAATAGTAACATGATATGAAAATGTATAAATTGAAGTGAAAAGGATAATTTGAGTGAAAAAGGACTCACATGAAAAAAGATAAAAAGTTTAAGGACTGAAACATAATTTGCCATAAAAATAATTAGTTGAAAGACTAATTGATAAATTATAAGCTAAAAAGTGAATAAATTAGAAAATGTGGTAAACAAATGACAAAGTTTTAAGTAATTGTTAAAAGAAGGACAATATTGTAATTTGATAAAAGTTTAGTGGCAAAACAGAAATTGAGTGTAAAAGTAAGTTAAGAAGTGACACGTAAGTGAAAAGTGAAATTAAAATGACACATATGCAAAGAATGTAAAGTTAGGGACTAAAATATAATTTGACATGAGAACGTTAAATTAAGGACAAATATGTAATTTGTAAGCCAAATGATTGAACAATTGGTTTAATTTCAATGTAAAAGCTTAATAAGAGCTAACATGTAATATAAGCCTAAAAGTAAGAAATAGAGGACTAAATTGTAATTTTACAAAGGAATAGTGAATTCAATAGAGTAAAGTGGGCAACTAGTGGCAGAGCCGTAAATAAAATGAACCAAAGAGTATTTCAGTAAATTATTGAAAAATTGAGGACCAAAGAGTAACTTTATAAGTGAATATTGAAATAATGGCATTTTGGTAAATAATTGAAAGTAAAGGATACAATTGTAATGTAATGAACTTTAAAAGATTAATGGATAATTAAGTTATCTTAAGGATAAATATGTAATTTATCACTGATTAAAAGTAAATAATGTAAATGTAATAGAAAGTGAAGATTTTAAAAGAAAATAAGTTAGAAAATTGATAGGTCAAGTAAGATAAATTAGTGAAAAACGTCCAAATGGAAATTGTATCAAAGGTGAGATGGAAATGCTATTATATGTAATATTAACATGAATTGAATTGGATACTGAAGGAATGAGGGATAGAAAGAAGTGAAAGGAAAACCGAGGTTTAAATGTGAAATGAAATTTAGGAATTTATTAAAGTAAAATGCATTATAAAAGTATATGAAGTAATTGTATTATAGAAGTGAAAAGCATAAACGTGGAGATTTAAAAGTCAAGCAATAAAATTATTAGTTATAAGAAATAAGGTAGAATGCAAAGAAGAGAAATTAGATGATAAAATAAGATAAGTGAAAGATGTTAATGTAACACCCCATTACCCCCGTTGGAAGGATACCGAGATGTCACGCACGCAAACACATATACGAATCCAAATACACACTTATAAACAAAATCGAGATGAGATACAATGTAACATTTAATCAAAATATATCAAGTCCTTAAACATACATCGTATCAATATCGTTTTACCAAAAAGGCTTGTAAGCATATACATATACCAAAATATTTGCTCCATAACAAAAAGATTCATTTTGCTATGAACAGGCCATGTACAAAATAGCAGCGGAAGACACAAAAATAAACTCCATCCAAAAAGACTTCTAGTGGCCGACCTGCAGATGTCTGACTCCAAACCGAACTCACCACCTACACGGGGAAATGAACCCGTGCTAAGCGATAACGCTTAGTGGGGAGGACAAAACAAACAGAAACATGTATATACAATATTTGCCATAACAACATATATACTCATCATAACCATGAAACATGTAATCAATATACTAATCACAACATAAAAAAAAATCAACTATACGTATACTAAGCATATTAACATATTTGCCACATATCACGCATATTCGTATCATATAAAACAAATGCCTAATTACATCATATCTAACTTCAGATATTGCAACATAACTAATCATTTTTCATATACCAAAAACATGCAATGTACATTCACATTGCTAGAAAGGAAAAGGGATAGCATGGCATAAACATTTTATTACGTATAGCGTATTATAAACCGTACACATTCCGAGCATATATGTTAAAGTACTTATCGCAATGCTAAACATCAATTCATATACATTTATAATAAAAGCATCTCCTTGATCATCATATTCATATGTAACACATATTAACCTATTAGCCTGATTAGCCCAAATATACATTTTAGAAGTGGATGCGGTCATTTGGATACTGATAGGACATAGTACCCCAAGCATATGGAGACATGAGTCTCAAAACATGTGATATTCATATGGAGACCGAAGTCTCAAATCTTTTTCATATGGACCCAAACAGGGTCAAAGCAAGGATCTAAACGGGACCCGTATATAACGTTTAACATATAGCAGCTGCACACACATTGACCTAAGTAAGCGCTTACTTATCCACTACTACGACTATTCAGGCTTATGGACTCAACTCGAGAACCCAAGTGTCATCATATCATGTAAACTAATACAAGTTTAATCCCACAACTCATATATGTATACATATAGGCTAGTCAAATTCAGAAACATATGCATCTCAATATGAACATATTACTCATGATTAAACATTTCATGAACATGTAAATCATATGCATTTAACTCATGTACAAGATTATTAATTATGTGCATATATCTCACAATTAATAACCCACGTGCATGTAAATTATAGACATATAAATTACACATAGCAATCTTAATAATCATGTATAGTTAAAGCATATAAAATAATATAAATCATGTACATATATCTTGTAATAGAACGATCATCAACTGATAATACCAATTAATTCCATAATGTGCCATGTAATGTAAAAACCCCATGTAAAAACACATTTGGAACCCAATTTTTGGAAAAATAGGGGAGGCATACAGGTTAAACAGGCGGGAGGAAGAGACCCAACACGAGTTGTGCTCCTGTAGCCGACTCGTGCTCGGCCAAATCCACAAGGACACGAGTCGGATGCCCCTGTCCAACTCGTGTTCTTCTAGACGAGAGGAGCACGACTCGTGCTCCCCACGCCGAGTCGTGTTCCTGAATCCCACTCGTGCTCTCTACGCCGAGAGAAACACCAAGGCCGAGAAGAGTACCTTCGTCCGACTCATGCACGACTGTCCGAGTCATGCTCAGTCGTCCGAGACATGCTCTTCCAGCTTGCTGAACGAAAATCCACATGAAGAAGAAGACTAATTCCCAGAAATTTCAGAAAACGCAGAAACAGAGTATGTCGAATTTTCAAAACCCCATCTTACCCAAAGCCATTTTTCATGCAATAATTATGCAAAAACGTACCTTCAGGCCTCCAGAGCACATTTACAGCAACAATCACTCAAATCATTCACATTATCAAACAATCAGAATTGCATTTACAGAGACTTAAACCCAGAAGTTTCCTCTTTCACTTTCATGCAAATATCTCAAATTTCACATGCATATCATCGTCACTTGTTGCTACAAATCAAATACACAACTCTACTTTACTCATGCATTACTATATATATCAAAAACACAATTTAACAACAACATTAAACATCAAAAAAGGATCCAAAATGAGGATGGACAGAAACACTCCCAAACCTGTTAATGGAGTTCAACTTCCACTGGCTTCAATCGACAACCTTTTCTTTTCCCTTATCTTTTCTCTTCTCTTCAATTGCTTGCAAAAATCCAACCAAACAAACTCTATTAACCCATGTACAGAGCCTTAAAAACCCAAATCCAACCCGTAAAAGGAGAACAAAACAAGAAGAACCCAAAGAACTTGTAACCACTTACCTCTTGGAATCTCTTCAAAGCTCAAAACCTTAGCTCAAAACGGATGAACAACACATGCAAATAGAGAAAGAACAGAAATGGAGAGGAGAAAGGGTGACTAACGTGAGAGAGAGCAAGAGAGTAAGAATGAAATCTGATAGCTTCTCTAGGAAGCTAAAATTCCTGCCTTGTTCTCTCTCCAACATGCACACACTCCCCTCTCCACTAGGCACTCATTCATTAGTTCTCTTTACAACTTTCTTTGACTTTAACATTTGGTCCTTGTAAATCTCTTTTAAGCCCTTGGAAATTACCACTTACTCACTTAACAAAATTCCTTCAATTAATACTTTTAATTCCTTGCAATTAAATCCTCTTTTCACTGGTAAAAATTACCCAATTGCGCTTAATTACACTTGTATAAATTACCAACCTATCCATATTGTCCAATTAAAATTGCTAATTCCAACTAAGCCACCTTTGGGGTGTGACAGTTAAAGTAAGGATTCCAAAAGTAATAAGCAAAAAGGGTAAATTAGGAATGTAAGCCAAACGAGAGACTAGATAGTAATATGATAGTGCTAGCCTAGAAGTAAGGACTAAAGTAATGTGCAGGTATATATGTATATATATGTGTGTGTGTGTGTGTGTAAGTTAGAGTTAGAAATATTTAGGTTTGTAATCACCACGTGGTTTATTTGACTGCTTGTAGGTACGGAGTGAAACATCTAGGGAGCAGGCGTGCCACTAGCTTCAGGATCAGATCGGACTTCCAGATTGAAGCTAAGAATACTATGTTTGTTATTGTTAGGGGCATGTATATGTAAAATTTTAGCATTTGGTAAGTGCTATGTATTATGAATATGATGGACAGTTATTGAATGATATGATTCGATGAATGTAATATTTGGACTGCATTGAATGTGATTTGTTAGTATCATAGAAATTTACAAGATGAATGAAAGAATAAGATGAAAGGAAAAAAAAAATTTACCACATTTGCCATAAGTATCGATTAGACAGTAACTAGACAATCATGTTAATTTTTAAAGCAACATAATGTATGTAATGTACGGAAGTGATAAGGGTGTTACATGGCGAGTCCAAAGAACTTTAACTAATGGAATTTGTTTATTCCTAAGTTGTCTAAGTTCTCTTGCAGAAATCCTCACTGGTTCTTCATCATAAGTCAGGTCCTTTTTTAACTCAACTTCCCTTGGGGCTATTGCATGTGTTAGATTAGATCTGTATCTTCGTAGCATCGACACGTGGAACACATCATGAATCTTTTTCAGCTTCTAAGGTAAGTCCAGTCTATAGGCTATTGGTCCCACATGTTGATTTATCTCGTATGAGCCAATGAACCTCGGACTCAATTTACCTTTTCTGCCAAATCTAAAAACTTTCTTCTAGGGGGATACTTTCAAGAACACTTTCTCACCCACTTCATATTCGATATCCTTCCTTTTTAGGTCCGTATATGATTTCTAACGATTCGATGTGGCTTTTAATCTATCTTTGATCACTCGAACCTTTTCTTATGTTTCCTTAATTAAATCTAACCCAACTAACTTGCTTTCACTGAGCTTCATCTGGCATAAAGGAGTCATGCACTTCCTTGCACAAAGAGCCTCATAAGGCGCCATCTATATGCTTTTTTGGTAGCTATTATCATATGCAAACTCAGCTAAGGGAAGATACTTCTCCCAACTGGTACCAAATTCTAAGACACAGCCTCTCAACATATCTTCAAGTACCTATAACATAATACATGTGTTAATCTCATTTTTTTCTATTTGTTTATTTTAATTTATTAAAGTTTACTGGGTTAACTGAATCACTTTTCTAATTGCCCATCTATCTATGGATGAAAAGTAGTGTTGAAGTGGAGATTAGTACCCAATGATTCTTGCAATTTCTTCCAGAATTGAGCAGTGAATCGAGGATATCTGTTTGACATGATAGAGGTAGGCACATCATGGAGTCTGACCACGTTATTAATGTAGATCTCTGCTAGCTTCACCAGTGGATAATTAGCCCTCACTAGTAGAAAGTGTGCAGACTTCGTTAATCTATCAATGATCACCTAAATAGAGTCATGTTTCTTCCTGGCGAGGGGTAATCCTGTGACAAAATCCATCGTAATTCTATCCCATTTCCACTCTAGTACTGTGAGTGTGTAACAACCTTAACTTTTTATACTATATGTACAGTAACCGAATGTCTTAGTTATTTCATCAGTACTAACGTCACAAAATGATGCTACAATAGACAGTTCAGTAAAAATAAAAATTCGCATTCAAATATCAATAATTCTCATAGGCAAACAGTAATAATGTAATAGTTCATACATAACACTATTTGAAAATTCATACTTAACATATGCATAAATCATAAACCGTATAGTCCACCGCAATCATATACATGCCATGCCTATCTTCTCATCTCTACATTCGCTCCTCTTCTCGACTATCATTGAAATTCCGGCCACTTAAAACTTTCTATCTTTATAACCTGCGCGCCAGCATTAAAATGCCCTAAATTATGAAATTCATTGTAACTTATATTTCAATTATGAAATTCACAGTATGCAATTAAATTTACCTGACACATTATTATTTATCTTAATTAAATTATCTTATCTTTCAATTTCATTCTTTTATACACTTGTTAACCTTTATTTTAATACTTTAATTACATAACCCTAAATGTCTATATCATTTTACATGACATAAAATTTTTATTAATAATTTCAATAGTTTTATTATCATTGTCAACATTATTTTAACCATTGTCAATACTTTAAATAAATTCAATCATTCCTCTAATTTAACTATATGGATTTAAATCTACATACGTGCTTTTCCTTATTCAGTATTAATAATCCTTTAGCACTATAATGACATTTTTCATTCGTTTATTAATACTAATATTACTCATCTATTTTTCTTACATTTAATCCTATTGCCATTTCCATGATATTAGCATTAACTGTAATATTTCTATTAATATTAACATAAATACTATTATTTTCTCTATTGTCAATTTATTATATTACCTTTCAATTATCTTTTAAATCCCTTATTGTACATCAATATTGATAAATTACATTTAAGTCCTTAGACTTTCACCAATTTACAGTTTTGCCCTTCACTTTTCACTTATTTACATTAATGCCATTAATTAACTTATTATCATACTTATTTCATTATCTAACATGCAATAGTCTTTATTTTAAATCATTTATGCACTTAGTACACTTAAATATTCAAATTTGCATTTAGGTCTCTTAACTAAGATATAATTACAATTAGGTCCTTATATTATATCATATTTGCATTTTAGTCCTCTAATTATGTCATATTTATATTTAGGTCCTTTGACTATTTTTAAATTACGACCTTACCCCTAACTTTCTCTTATTTACAATTATGCCACCAATTTCACTTATTAACTTATTTAACTCATTCTTTAACATATAAATTACCATTTGATCCTTAAACTATCATTTTCATGCCAAATTACATTTTAGTCCTTAAATAATGACTAATTTACTTTTTAAGCCATTAAATTACATTTTTCTTTTTATTAAGCCTTATTTTACCATTTAGGCTTAAATTACCATTTTACCCTTAAACTTTGCATTTCTTTCATTTAAGTTCTTCCATTGTTCTAACTTCCATTTTAACTCCAATTTCTTCACTTTGAATCACTTTACATCTTTGCCCCTAGCATTGATCTGGTAGAAATCTCAGGACTGGATATACAAAACTCAAACCCTATAAGTTCAATACATTTTAGAGGGACCCTGAAGGACCACCCCTACATTTCATGGTGCAATACATTTTAGAGGGACCCCAAAAGACCACCCTTACATTTCATGGTTCAATACATTTTAGAGGGACCCCGAAGGACTACCCCTATATTTCAACATTTCAATAATTTTAGTAGGACCGTCATTGGCCTACAATAGGTGAGACGTCATGCTCACCACTGCGATATAGTGTCCCCATGGCTAGCCAACTGTATCCTGAGTTAGATTTAACCACCAGACTTATAACACCCACCCCCCCGGCGCCGCTCCCGTTGGAAGGGCGCCGGCGGGCGCGCTACCCGACGCTCACTCACAACATACATACATGCGCTAAGCGGAAGCATTCACTACGAATAACGATAAAGAAGAACATAAATCTCATATAATCAAAATATAGAGTTAAATACAATCCCAAAAGATTACATCCTTCACTCATTCATGCTTAATTATCCAGTACCTTGACACTTCAGGCTCGACAACTCATTCACTCACATGACAATACACAATCAAAACAAGATTCTACTCAGGACTCTAACATTAATTAAATTCATAACCAAGACACTAGTACAATGATATCACGAGTCAAAAGCACAAACATATTTCATGCAATAGTGAGAAACCGTGCAAAGCGGAACAAAAGAAGCACATTCAGAAAATAGGGCAAGCAGGAAGGGCCTCTACAGCGATCGCGACAGTGTCGCGCTCACGACAGAGCACGAGGCACCTCCTCGCGAGCTCGCGCCAGAAGTCTTGCTCGTTACGAAGCACGCTAGGCAGATTCGCGCAACCGAGCTCTGTCGCGCTCGCGACAGATACCAGTTTCTTTCCCCTCTCGCTCACGCACGGCAGCATGCTCGCGCGGGGACTCGGGTACCGAGCTCTCTGTCGCGCTCGCGACAACATCGCTGTCGCGACAGAGAACTCTCCAAGAATAAAGGGCCTAAATTCGTATTCTGTCGCGCTCGCGACAAGCTGTCGCGATCGCGACAGAACCCAGATTTGCCCAATCTGCACTTTTCCTCTACAATTCACACACAAATCTTCATACATGCTAACCACATATACAAACACTTACCTCAATCCTCCTGCACATCACCACATCATTCTCAAGCCACATAAGCACATTTTACACAATAATTAACATCAGTTCATCATGGATTCTCTCACAACTAAACTCAAAATTCATTAACATAACATGCCCATGTTCCAAAAACACATACTATCCTTACTAGATCACTAACATTTCACTATAAATCACTACTTAAATTAAACATGCATTCACCAACCAAAACACTCAAGGATACAAGTGACATGCAATCAAAAAATAGAATTGATCCAAGGAGAAATTAGGGAAAAGCATAATCCACAGACACAGCTCCCAAACACTTGCATACATTCAAACACACTTCCAAACACGACCAATGTAAGCTCCCAAACCTGGAAGTCGCAGCTTCAAACCGAGGCCCTCATGAGTCCGCTTTCTCTTTACCCTTGCTCTTTCTTCTAGCTTCCGATTCTTGCACAAACCCAAACAAAACTCACTCAAATCAAACCCAACTTCCACAATCAAAATCAGAAAAAGAAGGAGAAGAGAAGAACCGAAAAACCAAAGAACTTCATACCACTTACCTTCAAAACTCCAACTCAAAGCCCAAGATTCCCACTCAAAGCTCAAAGAAAAACACAAGAGAAAAGGAGATGAGAGCAAAAAAATGGAAATAAGAGAGAGAGAATGGGAAAGAAGAAGAAAAGAGGAAGAGAGAGCTAGCTTCCACGGGAAGCTTCATCCAACTCTTCTCTCCTCACCTCTCTCTTACTTTTCATTTAATGCTCACCAACCCCTTGCCACTTGTCACTCTCCCATAGGACCAAAATCCACTATCTTGACTTACTCATACAATGCACCATAACTCAACACACACTAGCATCTCTTATAACCCACTTACATCCAAGGCACCATGCACCAAAAAACCATACAATAAAATCTCTAAGTCCACTTGTATCCTACTCCCATACACTACAAGCACACCATATCATTTCCTTCACTTAACTTATTATTTAACTAATTACTTCCTTAACAAATAATTTCTTATTATCCAAATTTCCTCTTGCTCAAATTACGAAAATACCCTTACTTCCCATACTTACCACGCAGATTCCGATCAGGCCCTCTTTGGGTTGTTACAAGACTATTACTAAGGGCATTAATTATTCCATTTATACATTTCAAGTGACAATATACTCAATTAATGGAATCTCACCATACCATTCCATTCCTTTTCCATCAAATCAATCATTATACACTTCATATTATACACTTCATTTTCATTCCATTACCATTTCATGCCATGAAATTCATTAAACCATTAAATTACATATTGATATTTCCATACACATCATTCGACCAAAGTACCATTATTTTACCATGAACTATTTTCATCTCATTTTTCATACATTTGATTAGATTTCATCTTAATTAACATAAATATACACTTAATTAACATTAACATTCAAAATATACCTTAATATTCTTTATATATATATTCGGCCAAGCTTCATTTCCTCCTCTATAAATAATTTCTTTCCATTATTGATTCATTTGACTAGATTACATATTAATCACCATGTATACATAATTGTTATGCCTTAAACATCAATTTACACCTTAAGAATATAAACATAACAATTTGGCCATGTACTTAATTCTTTGCCAATATTTATTTTTCTTCAATTAATCACTAATTTATCTAGATTACATGTTATTTATCACAAATATACCATTTATTTGCGTTAATCACTAAAGTCTACCCTTATATACTAAGGTATACCATTCGACCTACATGATGTCTGGGGTGTATGATTTATTTCTTTCCATTTTAATCATTCAAAATCTCATTTTTAACCTACGTAAACATAACTATATGGTTTGATTCAATTAAACATACACATTTCACATACTTTATGTTTAAACATAGCCAAAAATCATACTTTTAACATGGAAAAAGGAGGATATTGTATCCACTAACCTTATTTTAATGATCTCCACACTTAGATCTTCATTTCCTTCATCTTTCACCATTAAACCATTTTCCTTTCCTTTCTTTCTCCATGTGGCCGAATATGAACACCATAAATTTGCTTCCTTTTTGCAATATAATTACATAAACATACTCTAGACATCCTAAAATACCTATTTGAACCTTTAAACCATTTTAAAAACATCAACTTTACATACCTCAATTTCACATAAACTTTTTCACTTATTTTTTCCCACTTCTTCCACTTCAAATGAACTCTAATCACCACCACCAGATTTTAGAGAGGCTGAGGCTTGCTTAAGAGGCTTGGATTTGGGGAGAGATGAAGAGAGAATTGAAGAAAATGGAGGAAGAATTAAGATGAACAATTCAGCCTAGGAGAAGATGGAGGAGGTTGCTGGATTTCTAGGGATTTCTCTAGAGCAATCTGGCTTAGGGGGGTTTATATAGCTACCTAAATGGGTTGGGCTTGGTCCAACCAAGTTAGGCCAACCATACTTAAGCCCAATTAGGTTTTAAGCCCATTTTCCAACCCAAAATGATTTTTATCAATTCCCGAGCTCGATTCTTTCCAAAATTAGTTCCATAATTCTTAAAATATATAATTTAGCCTCCACATAAAATTTTAGCTTAATCAAAGACCATTTCCCGATCTGGTAATTTTTTACCAATCCGATAGCTAAATTTTCTATTTTACCATAAAATATATTTTCATTACCATTTGATTCTCCATAATATTTCAAGTAAATTCATGCTTTCATATAATTCTTTTGAGGTTCGTAGCATCATTTAGAGCTCGGTAAAACCTTGGTCAAACTAATCAGACTAAAGTCAAACTGGTACGACCAGTCCGATTCACTAATTGAACTGGTTCGGTTCACTTTTCATCCTTAACTTTCTTTTCGCTCTTAATATCTCATTTGACCTTGGTTCCATTTTAATTAGGGTCCATTTTTAGTTCGGTTCAATTAAATCGGTCCGATTCATGCATTTTTCAGTGTCGCCATAAAATTATTTTTTCACTACCAAACTGTTCTACACACTATTTTGAGTCTATCTGCGCCTTCAGATAACTTTTCAGAGTTTATTTACTCTCTTTAAAGTCTCGGTCAAAATTTGGTCAAACCTAATTACTATTTGAACCGAACCAGAGGCTATCTTGAGTTTAACTTTTAAGGACCTATTCAACCTCATTTACGCACCAAATTACATCACCAGGCTCCTCTTAACTCATATATTCTAATGGTCCAATAAAATATTTAGCTCTTCCGAGTTCCCGGCAGGTCACCTATCCCTGGGCTTCCCTGGGCTGAGCACGTTTAACCTTATAACTCCACTAAATTTCAAGACATAATTACAGGTATTTTCACACCCAAACCACACTATATACTCTACAGAATTCGTTGATCCATATTATCCCAGTATTCAGGCTGTTACATGCCGACTATGGCAAATTTGGGCCATGACAGAGTGGCTGAAGTAAACCAAAGGGAACCTAGTGCTCTGCCTTCACTTGTTGACATGTTAGGCATCTATTGAAAAATTTTGCTATTTCCTTTTCATACTTGGCCACTAATAAAAAGTCTTCAAATCTCGATACATCTTGGTGCAACCTAGGTGCATTGCATAGCTGCTGCCGTGAGCCTCAGTCATAATGCTCTTTTTCAGTTCAGCATTCTTTAGTACATAAACTCTCAATTTGTAGTATAAGCAGTCATCATTACTAAGGGAGTAGTCACTGTTTTTCTTATCTTGAATTTACTTGGTAATAGAGGCCAATTACTTATCTTGCTTTTGGGCGGCTTTTACTTATTGTAGTAAGTCAAGTTTAAGTCATAATTCAGCTACAATTAATCCATTTTGAGCCATGGATAACCTAACATTTATATTCCTTAAGGCTATTAAAACAGCATTGCATTATTAATTTATATGAGTATAATTATAAATGGAAGAAAATTTTAAACATTTTATTCAAATAGTTACCTGCCATGTGTTTTTTGTTGAGTGCATCAGCTACTATATTTGCCTTGCTTGGTTAGTAGTCAATGTAACAATCATAATCTTTGATAAGTTCTAGCCACTATCTTTGTCTTAGGTTTAGTTCTTTTTGGGTAGGCAGATACTTTAAGCTTTTATGATATTTGCTAATGTAACATTTTTCTTCATATAAGTAATGCCTCCCAATTTTTAATGCAAAAATAATGGCTGCCAAGTCCAAATCATTGGTAGGGTACTTTCTCTCATTGGTCTTAAGTTATCATGAAGCGTAAGCAACTACCTTACCTTCTTGCATAAGTACACAACTTAAACCATTTTGAGATGCATCACTATAGATCATAAAGTCTTTCCTTGATTCAGGCTGTGTCGGGAAAGGCACTTCTGCTAACATGCTTTTGAGCTTCTAACACATGCCGAATCCCGTCAGCCTCGAAAGCCTGCTTTTAGGGTCCAAGAAGGTTCATTAAACACGTGAAGATTGGTCGCTTTGCAATAGATAGGGGTATCCCTACTCCATTATCGATGATCAACCTACAAGGGCTTCAATTGGGCACCATAAAGCAGGTATCATGGAGTCATCACCTAATAAAACATTGAAAAAGTTATTATAACCTTATGAGGAAAAAACCAGAGGTGGTACGGAACATCAATCTTACTTATACCTTAGTTAAATGTTTATAAATGAATTTTTAAGACTAATCTTTTATCTTTTTTCTCACACGAGTTGTGCAAATAAATAAAGGTGCAATACAAGCACATAAAAATTATACAAATAAATTGCAATAATCCCAAAATAAAACAATAAATACCGTAAAATTATTTTAATAAATAGAAAATTAAACATACACAAAATGACAGATTCATTCACATGGTAACATTGGTTCCTGCATGCATATTTTACAAAAAGCAAAGAGTCCTTGGATAAGTTTTAGAAAAAAGCGGGATGAATGATCCCATTTTAACGAAAATAAGTACTCTTCATATAGATGTCATTTTGGGATAGAAAATTTGACATTAGTCCACTTTATTCAAAAAAATCCTATTTTTATTTATATAAAGCCTTTTTGGTGAATTTTTTTATGTCAGTGTGCAAAACCATTAATTATTACAAATTCAACCTAGAAATAAAGGAAAACAAGCAAAAATAAATACAAAGTACAAGGAAAATTTATCAGCCCCGATGCAACCCATGTATGATGATCTTCGAGTCTTCATTTTTGAGGAATGCTCATAAAGGGGTATTTTAAGCCAACAAAAATAAAAAGAAAATAACTCATTAGTAAAGACATTTTAACAAATAGAAAATGATAATAATAAAGACATCAGAAAATAATAAAATGTTATCACATGCTGAGTAAAAGAAATTATAGGCAAAACATGCAATATGACATTAAAAGGGTAAAAATGAATGCATAAAAAATGAGTAAAAGACAAAAAAAAAAAAAAAGGCCACAAACGGCTAGAAGACATAACAGATGGGCAAGATAAGAGGTGACGGATGGGAAGGGATGGCTTTCGCTTTGTCTTATCACTTGCTATGAGTGGCAGGTATCGCTCACCTTCTTCCCATCTGTCGCTTCGAGAGACAGAGAAAGGTTGCAGATTTCAAACTTTTAATTTATTTTTTCATTGCCAATAAACTAAACATGCATATTAAAGCCTATAGACACCACAAAATTATGCCTAAAGCTCTAGAAATTTATTTAAATCATGAAAACTAAAAATATCAAAGAATTACAGATTTAATCATGCAAGAATATCAAAACACCATTATTGGAGAAAAAGCTATTAACATCTATTCTCTACATTTTTTGGGTTATTTTAATTCACTCATGGCATAATAATCCTAAAACAAACATATAAGCATGTAAAGTGACATAAAAATAACAAAAATCACATTAATCAAAGCTAAAACATTTTCATGTCATTTATAATTTAAACATGAAATGACAAAGAAATGGAGTTAAGCCCAAAATATTTACCCTTAGATTGTTTGTTTTTCAAAGAATGGAAATGGTGCTTCCTACTCCTTGAATTCAACAATAAGTTTTAAACCAAGAAAGAACATATGAGTTTTTCTCAAGAATATTTCATGAAAAATCAAAGTCAAAAGTTTTCCAAGAGAGGGAAATCAATTATCCTTTCTCAAAAAGTTATCATTTTTCAAAATTGTAGATTTCCAACTAAAGAAAATGGTATCCTTTATTCCTCATAAATCTTCGCCTCTACTTTCACAAGAATTTTTCTCTCTCTAAAATTCTGTGTAAAGTTCTGCCTCTCTCCCCCTCTCTTTCCAAATGAGAAGCTTTCTATCTTATTTTTTTTTTCAAGAAGGAAAGCCTTAGGTTTAGGGGTTGTGGGAAGGAAAATCGGATCTTTCCCCGAAAAACTCCAAAAAAAATTAGCCCCCACTATCAGCCAAATTCTTTCCACGTTTAAAAATAGATCTGATCTAGGTTTCTCGCCATGATTAACGCCGCAGACGGGCGTCACTCAAACCACAGAAGGGCGGCTATCAAAATTGAAGTTAAAACTACAAAATTGCCATTGCCCGTGACCTGATCGACTGTTACCCGTTACTCAGTGAGTCACAAGCTCAATAGACGAGCATCCTTGCTTGAAAGATTGGCGTCTATTACCTCAAAAGCTAAATTTTACAATTAAAATAATCATTTTAGGCCTGGCAAAGTGCAAAAGGCTAAATATGAGAAACAATCCTCAAAAATCGTGAAACCCAAGGATGGGGATCGACACTTTTAGTTCTCCACCTGTGACACAGGTATCAATATCCTCATCGAGTAGCTCTAATCTAGGCTACCTCGGGACCCAGTGTCTACAGTTGCCCCTAATTTTGGGGAGGCTAGTGCACTGGTGTCTAGATGAGCCAAAATTCAGAGTAAAGGAAAGAGATTGATACCTGAGGTAGCCGAACTCACCATTATGTCGATTGAGCTAATAGAAAGAGTGATCCGGTGTTGCGCTCATTGAAAAGATATTGCTGATATTATTGCCTGTTGAAAGTACTTGAGGTCGCCTGTTAAAAGGGTTTTATTTATTGAAAGGACTTCTAGTCGCCTGTTGAAAGGACTTCTAGTCGCCTATTGAAAGGACTTGAGGTTGCCTGTTGAAAGGACTTCTAGTCACCTGTTGAAAGCACTTCTGAGGTTACCTATTAAAAGGACTTCGAGGCCTGTTAAAAGGACTTCGAAGCCTATTGAAAGGACTTTAAAAGGATTTGCGACCTTTTAAGAGGGCTTTGTGTTGATTTTTGTAGATTTGTGTGACTCACTCTGATTGACTAACTTGTACTTGTTGTACTCGAATTTTCAATAACCGAGTAGTAAAGTCATTCACCTATGTGTTCAAAAGGTTGTTAATTAATTATATCAGTCATGCATAAATTTGTTGTCACGCTGTTTTTAATTAATTTCCTCTCTTCTTTTTGTGGTCATTCATTACTTATTATTTTTCTTTTGTTAGGTTGGTCAATTAAATATACTAACTAAATAAATTAATTGAAGGACAAATGTTAAAAAGTTACATTTAATTTAAGTAATTAAAATTTTTGTACAAGTAAACACTAAATATAAATCTCCTTGAAAAATATAAGCTACAAAGGAGTGTAGTCATCAGGTGATCCCGGCGAGCGGTGTAGTGGGAGAGGCATTTAGTCCCATGTGGGCCTATCAGATGATGGGCAAGAAGTGGAGGGATGATGTCACGCTTGTTACTAGTCTGAAGGTTATCGAAACTCAAACCTTGGTAAGTGCTGTTAAGTGCTTAATTTTACATATTTTTACTTTCTTGCCAATTTGGGACTTTTCACTTGTTTATGTAATTTTGACCATTTCAGGGTTTAATTCATAAAAAGGGAGTGAATTGTAACTAATTGGAGTTGATTTGGAGCAGCATTGAAGATTCCAAGAAGTTTAAAAGCAAAGAGCTGGATCTGGAGTTAGCCTTGCCCAAGTCTAAGAGGCAAGGGTAAGCTTTTGCCTTGCCCAAGGCTAAAGAAAGTTAATAGCAGAGTATCAGCTTTATGTTTTTAAGTGTGAAATTACTCTAGCTGCTAGTTGTACTCCATCTGATTTTTAGGAATTTTTAGGCTTTAATTTAGGAGTTAAAACGTAATATTTTTAGGAAGATTAAATTCAATTTGATATTTTTATTTTATTTTCCAAGTTTGGGTAGGAATTAACTACATTCCTAAATTTTCTAGGCTTTCTCATTTAAATGAGCTAGAAAAAATGTGAATAGTACCATTATATCTATCTCTTCCTCTTCTGCATTTTTTCAAAGGCTGTTAATTTAATTTTATTTTCTTTTTGGCTTTGATCATGTCTGGCTAAATAGATTTATTCTGGTTAAATGTTAATTCAAGGCTGAGGTTCTTAATCTACTGTGAGATTGTTTTACTTCATTATTCTCTTTAATTTTTATGCAATGTTCATGTTATTTACTGTGATTTAGGGAAACAACATTTTTATTTTTATTTGTTTTATGTGCAATAAGAGCTTGTAGTGCATTTAATTAAATAACATATAGCTAATTGAGATTATCAAATCCATAATTATTTGGTAAAATTAATATTAAGTGGCAATTAGTATAGCAACACTTTATTAAGTAAATGCATGATTAGGTTTAAATCAGTCTCCATAAGAAATTAGTTAACTTAGATTGGGTTTTTTCTAATTCATAAAGCTGTTAATAAATTAAATTTTGCCGATAAGAGAGGTATGTTTATTGGTTAGGGGTTAATTATACTCTTACTTAATTAGGCTATTAGTAAGGAAAGATTGCTCGGGAGCGCTAAGCCGATGACTATAACCAATCCATCGTATGATTTTAAAGTTATCTATTCATCTATGATCAATAAATTGAATATTGTGTCATGAATACCTTTAACTGGAATTTTTCATCAATTGATTTCACTTTAATTAATTTTATTCAATTTGAATTTATTTTTTTAATTCAGTATTTTTAATTATTGGTCATTAAAATCACCATTTATTCTTCTTTGTTAAAATTCTTGTTACTGCAAGTTAAATTGTTACTAGTCTCTGTGGATTCGACCATTTATTGCCCTATTTGCAATTTAATTGTTTAGGAAAAGTTAGGATTTATTTTTTGTGGCTTTGACATCCATCAAATTTTGGCGCCATTATCGGGTATTAGTCTAACTTAATTTGATTTTCTTGATGACCAAGTCTGAAATTCCAGGAGAATTATTATTTGATTCAAAATTTGAGAAAATAGCCTAGAGATTGAGAAAAAAAACTCGATAGAAGAAGCAACAAGTAGCTGGTACTTCTACACAACTAGAAGATGAGGTAGTGACTGATTTTATTGAATTTCCTGCCACGATTGAAGTAAAAATGGCAGAACGCACTTTGGGAGAGCTTTATGTGCCTCATTTAGACCAGCAGCCCCTGTACATTACCTACCCAGTATTGGACATTGCTTTTGAGCTGAAATCGGGGTTGATTCAATTATTACCTACTTTTCATAGCTTAAAAAATGAAGATCCTCACAAGCATTTGAAGAAGTTTCATGTGGTTTGTTTCGATATGAAGCCACATGGAGTTATAGAGGAGTAAGTGAATTTAAAAGCCTTTCCATTTTCATTGGCTGATTCATCAAAGGATTGGTTGTTGAATTTACCTTCAAGAATAGTTACTATGTGGACTGATATGGTGAGCATGTTCTTGGATAATTTTTTCCTAGCCTCCCAAGTTGCTGTAATTCAAAGGAAAATAAGTGAAATTAAACAAAAAGATGTTGAGTCGCTTCATGATTATTGGGATAGGTTTAAAAAATTGTGTGCAAACTGTTCCCAACATGAAATTACAAAACAATCCCTTATTCAGTATTTTTATGAGGGTATGTTGAGCATGGAGAGGAAAATGATTGATGTAGAAAGTGGGGGAACCTTGGTTAATAAAACCCTAACATAAGTCCGTGAGTTAATTCAAAACATGGCAGCTACTTTCCAATAATTTGGGACATATCAAGACCCCCAAGAAGAGTAAATGAGGTACATTCTTCTTCCATTGAAGATAAACTTAATGCTCTAACTATTCTTGTTCAAAATATGGCTGCAGGTACATCTTCACAAGCACGAGTGTGTGGGATTTGTGCATATGTTGGGCATCCAACTGATATGTGTCCTACTCTACAAGATGATTCACAAGAACAGGTGAATGCTTTAGGTGGATATGCTGGACATCCCCCCAGAAAGTACGATCCCTATTTCAACACCTACAATCGGGGGTGGCGTTACCATCCAAACTTCAACTATGGTGTAAGGCAACAAAATCCACCACAAATATTTGAACCGAGACCATAACAATAGCCTACCCAAATAGCTCCTAAGTCAGGTTTGTCTCTTGATGAAATTGTCCATTCTTTAGTAACTAACATGCAACAAATGCAATAGGATGTAAAACTTCAACAAGCTAAGCAAATGAGCCAAATTGCAAATTCGGTAAGCAGATTTGAATCCCAAGGGAGATTACCATCACAAATCCTTAAAAATCTCGAGCAAAATGCTAGTGCAATTGTTTTAAGAAGTGGAAAAGAGCTGGAACAGTCCGTGCCCAAGAATGGTGACTAGAAAATGGCAAGGAAAGTTGAAAAAGAAGTTGAAATTGAGGAAAGTGAATAGCCCAAAGACAAAAATTCATAATAGCCCCCAATTATAATCATCCAACCCCCTTTTCTTGATATATTAGCCCAAAGAAGAAGGAGCAGAAAGATATTTTTGAGACTTTTCGGAAGGTGGAGGTAAATATTTCTTTACTTGATACTATTAAACAAATACCTCGTTATGCAAAATTTCTCAAAGAATTATGTACTGACATGAAAAAATTGGTTAGGTATGCGAAAGTTTCTACTGTCCTTTAAAAAAAATGCCTCTAAAATGCAAAGATGAAGCTATGTTTGCTATTTCCTATAAAACTGGTAATATTAGTATTAAAAGGGCAATGTGTGATTTGGGTGTATCAATTAATGTTATGCCTAAATCTATTTATTCACCTTAAATGCTAGACCATTAGAGGAGACAGGAGTAGTAATTCAACTTGCTAATAGGTCAATTGTTTATCCCGAAGGGTTTTTATAAGATGTTTTTAGAATTATGTACTAACATGAAAAAATTGGTTGGGTATGAGAAAGTTTTCATGGGTGAAAATGTTTCAGCTGTCCTTTAAAGAAAAATGCCTCCAAAATGCAAAGATGAAAGTATGTTTGCTATTTTCGGTAAAATTGGTAACATTAGTATTAAAAGGGCAATGTGTGATTTGGGTGTATCAATTAATGCTATAGCTAAGTCCATTTATTCATCTTTAAATGTTGGACCATTAGAGGAGATAAGAGTAGTAATTCAACTTGCCAATAGGTCAATTGTTTATCCTGAAGGGTTTTTAAAAGACGTTTTGGTGCAAGTTAATGGTTTAATTTTTCCAGCTAATTTTTATGTAATCGATATGGATGATGATGACAAATCTTTGGAATCATCAGAAATTTTATTAGGAAGACCTTTGCTTAAAACAGCTAGTGTAATGGCCTAAAAATCGGGGTAGTTATGATCAATGTTTTCTATAGTGTGAATAGTATACTTTGGGTGTGATTATACTAGCATTAATACCCTGAATCCTATTGGAACTACAAGGCTAAAAGTGCAAAGGTGAGGGAAATTCTAGGATGGGTGACTTGGTAAGCTAGTAAAGCAAAAAATTGCACCTAGAGAGAAAAATATTTTATTTGACCATTAGAAAATATAAGTTAGAAGGAGTCTGGTGATGTAATTTGGAGTGAAAATGAGGTCAAATAGGTCCTTAAAAGTCAAAAAGAAGAAAAGCCTCTACTTTGATTCAAATAGTAATCAGGTTTGATCGAACTTTGACCGGGCCTTTAAAAATAGTAAATGACCTTTAAAAATTATCTAAATGCATAAATAGACTCAGAATAATGTGTAAAACAATTTGGCAGTTAAAAGGTAATTTTATGGCAATACTGAAAATTAGTCAATCGGACCGGTTCAATTGAACCGAACCAGAAATGGACCCTAATTGAGCTGAAACCAAGGTCAAATAAGCTATTAAGAGCTAAAAGGAAGGGAATGATGAATAGTGAGTAGAACCGATTGAATCAGTGAACTGAACCGGTCGAACCAGTTTGATCACAATTGCACTAGTAAACCAAAGTTTGACCAGACTTTAAATGGTGTTATGCAATGTTTTGAAAATCAAACCGAACTGGCCGATCGAACCATTTCAACCGCGAACCAGCTAGAAAATCAATTCGATCCAATATGAATACCGGATTATGCAGAAAACCGAATTGGACAGTGAAATAACTGGGTTGGATCGAAAAAAATCGGGTTGAACCGGGAAAATCTGTTAGACATGAAAAAATCTAATATACTCTAAATAATATTTTTATATATTTATAAAATATATTTTTATTATTCGGGTTAATAGCTGTTGGATATTATTCAATCAAATATTTATATTTGATGATAAAATCAATTCATATTAATGTTACACTTGATAAAATTAAAAATTATATGAAATTATTTACAGTATATTTTTCTTTTATATTTTTTTGATATTGAATAACTACATAATTTAAATATAATGAAATGTTAAGAAGAAAATAAAGATAAATATTGTAATTATAAAAATAATATCTTTAGGTAACGTTATAAAAATAAATTTTACAATTGAAATTAATATAAAAAAATTTAGAAATTTAAATATAAATTTTCCTTGTTAAATAAAATAAATAAAGAAAAATTAATTATTGATATTTGAAAATTAATAAGTAGTTTAAATGTGTTCTTTATACACTAAATTTTTATTTTTTTTATAAACAATTATATTTAAAAAAAAAAAGATAAAAACTCTAGTTGGTAGGCCGTGTCGATGTCCAGTCCGGTTTTAAAAACATTGGTGTTACGGACTTTAGAAAAATTATCTGAAAGCATGGATTTGCTATAAATAATGTGGGGAATCAAATGGTAATGAAAAATAAACTTTAAGGTGAAACAAAAAATTGGGTTATTTGACTAGCAAGAAATTATCGGATCGAGAAACGGTCTCCAATTGACTAAAAAATATTCGTAGAGCCTAATAAATATATTTGGAGAATTTTGAATTGATTTTGGGAAAAATTGAACTTAGGAAGTGAGAAAAATAAATTAGATTTGCTTAATATGTAATGGCCCAAATTTGCCATAGTTCGCATGTAATTGTTTGAATTCTGGTATAGTATCGATTAGTGAATTCTGTAGAGTGTATAATGTGCTTTGGGTATGAAAACAATAACTTTAGTACCCGTAATGGCAGTAACGTTAAAAGGTTAAGTATGCTAGAGGTAGAGCAATCCTAGGATGGGTGACCTCTTGGGAAGCCATATAGCTAAAAATGACAGCTGTATGCTAAAAACATTTTATTTAGTTGTTTTAATATGTGGACTGTCAGGAGTCTAGTGGTAAAATCTAGTGCAAAAATGAGGTCAAATAGGTTTTCGAAAGTCAAACTGAAGTTGGCCTTTAGTTCGATTCAAATAATAACTGGTTTGACCGAAGTTGAGGCTTTAAAGATAGTAAATGACCTTTAAAAAGTTGTCTGAAGGCATAGATAGACTCAGAATTGTGTGCAAAACAATTTGATAGTGAAAAAGTAATTTTATAATGACACTAAAAAATGGATAAATCGGACCAGTTTAAATGAATCGGATAAAAAATGGACACTGAATGAGATGAAAACAAGTTCAAATGAGCTATTAAGAGCAAAATGAAAGTTAAGGTTGAAAAGTAAACTGAACCGGTTCAATTAGTGAATTGGACCGATCGGATCAGTTTGACCATAGTTGTCCGGTTTGACCAAGAATTGACCGAACACTAATTGGTGTTAAAGATCTCTGCAAATTATCTAAAAGTATGGATTTGCTTTAAATAATATGGAGAATAAAATAGTAATGAAAAATAAATTTTACGGTGAGACAGAAAATTGAGTTATCAGATTAGTAAGAAATTACCGGATCGGGAAACGGTCTCCGATTAAGCTAAAATTTTATGTGGAGGCTAAATTATATTTTCTAAGAATTATGGAATTGATTTTGGGAGAAAATAGTTTTGGAAAGTGATAAATATCATTTTAGGTTGGAAAATGGGCTTATTAACCTAAATGGGCTTTTGGGTTTGCGCAATTAATTGAACCAAGCCCAAGCCACTCAAGTCCCCTATTTAAGGCTAAAATATCTTCCATTTTCCAGATTTCTCTTCAGCCTTCTCCTCCTCCTCCTTGGCCGAATGGTCCTTTTCTTGAATTTTCTTCATTCTTCTTTCAAGTTCTTACTAAATCCAACCTTTCCAAGTAATTTCCAGCATCTCTTTTGAATGATGGTGGTCTTTAAAGTTCATTTAAAGTAAAAAAAAAGGCGGGAGAAAGTAAGTGGAAAAGTTTATGTGTCAAATTGAGGAAGGTGATGGTGTTTTAAGGAGCTAAGGCTATGGAAAGATGTTTAAGATGTGGAGAACAAGAAAATAAGGCTAGTGGATACAATATCCTCCTTTTTCCTTTTTAAAATTATGATTTTTGGTTATATTTAAACATAAAGTATGTGAAATGTGTATGTTTAATTGAATCAATCCATATAATCATGTTTAGGAAGGTTAAAAATGAGATTTTGATTAATTAAAATGAAAAGATAAACTTTGATGATGCAAGTGTAGTTGGACCGAACGGTATATCCATGGTTTTCCATGGCATATCATGATGTTTTTGGCATTTTAATGGTGTATATTGGATGTTTGGCATGAGATCTTGTTAATTGAATATATAGAGGAAAGAAAAATGAACATAATGGATGATGTATGCGTTGGCCGAATGCTATACATAGTGAAAAATGTGATTTTAAAGTGTTATGATGTCATTCAATGGTATAACTAGGTTACTTAACATATAATCTAGCTAAAGGAATGGTAAATGAGATAAAAATAGTTTATGGTGAAAGTAGTCATCATAACTGAATGGTATATATGTGAATATTAATGTGTACCATGATAAAATAATGAATTTAATGGCAAAAATGGCATAAGAATGAAAATGAAGTGTATAATGATTGATTTGATGTAAAAAGAATGGAATAGTATGGTTATGTTCCATTGATAATGTATATTGTAACTTGTTAATGGAAAAGTGGAAAGATTAATGCCCTTAGTAGTGGTCTGGTGGTTAAATCTAACTCAGGATATAGTAGCTAGCCATAGGGACAACAAACTGCGGGGGTGAGCATGACGTCTCACTTATTGCAGGCCAATGACGGTCCTACTCAATGTATTGAATGTTGAAATGTCAAATGAAGGGTGGTCCTTCGGGGTCCCTCTAAAATGTATTGAAATGGAATGTAGGGGTGGTCCTATGGGGTCCCTCTAAAATGTATTGAACCTATAGGGTTCACATCTCGTCTATCTAGTCCATAGATTTCTGCTAGAATTGTACTAGGGACAATATGGTAAAAATGAAATTAAAATGATTAAATTGGAGTTAAATGGAAATTAAAGTGAAAAAGGACTTAAATGAAAGAATGAAAATTTTAAGGATAAAATGGTAATTTGGTTCTTAAGTTATTTAATAAGAGTTAATATTTGAAATAATATGATTAAATGGTTAATTATATAATTCAATCATGTTTCGAGGACAAAAGTGTAATTTGGAATGAAGAATAGTAATTTAAGGACCAAATGGTAATTTGGATGTTTAATAATGAAAATAGGTTAATTAATGGCGTTATTGTAAATAAATGAAAATTGAAGGGCAAAATTATAACTAGTGAAAGTTTAGTGACCAAAATGTAATTTGTCAATAGTAATGTAAAATAAAGGATTAAAAGGTAAGTGACAACTAATATGAATGCTAATTGTACAATTAGTTGGCAGTGGAAGAAATAATGATGTTACACTAATAATAGAATAAAGTTAATATTATTGTTATTGTCTAAGATATTGATAAAGTAGTGTTAATGTAAATGTTAGCGTCATTGGAAATGGCAATAGTATTAAATGTAAGAAAAATAAATAAGTAATGATTAAACAAATGAAAAATGTCATGGTGGTGTTAAAAAATTATTGCCACGGATTAGGGAAAACACGGATATGGAATTAAACATGTATAGTTAAGTAACAGAAATGAATTGAATTTATTTAAATAATGACAATGGTTAAAATAATATTGATAATGATAATGAAATTATTGGAACTCTTAAGGAAATTATATGTCATGGAAAATGAACTAAACATTTAGGGTTTTGTAATTAAAGTACTAATTATAAAGATTAAGGAATATATAAAAGAATGAAAGTTAAGAGATAATTTTATTCAGATGAGAGTGATCCTGATGATCTAGGAGCACCACAACTATAAGCTCCTAGATCTCCCCAGTGGATATTACTGACCAGCCATCTACCTCTGCGGAACCATCCACATAGGTAGTACACATATCAGATGACAGTGATCTTGATGATCTACCAACTATGCTCCTCTATCCCTATAGTGGATGGTTCAGGGAGGCTCATATCAAGAAACACCAATTTCAAGGTGGAAGGTGCATTTACCTTTTGCAAACTATTGATAGTTTATAGTGGCATATATAGACATGTTTACAAACATGTGACGGACACAAGTTGCTGGAAAAATGACATAATTTAATTAGATGAAGACCATATCCTGTAAATATCTCAATCCTTCATGAAATGTTTATTCTTTGCATTTCAACATAACATGCATTAGTTCAACTGATACATTAATTCAACTGCATACTAAAAAGCTTATCTAAAAAGGTTTAGAGAGTAAAGAAGGCCGTCCATTAGAAACATCAAAGAATAGAAAATAATAAGTTATCAAGGAGTACAAGCCTGGGCTAGAGAGTAAAGAAGGCCATCCATTTGAAACATGATTCTAATTATAAATATCGATTAAAGTCAACAATTTTCCTCATGACCTATTTATTTGTTGGTTTTGACAAATCTTAAGTGTGAAATAAATTTTCAAAAATGATGCAGTTCAATGAACATATCCAAGTAAAATTCACCCATCAAACAAAACATGGGCAATTGCAGCCCAAACCCAATTGTGTAAAAATATTTAAGACCCACAACACTAAACAAAGACAAGAACCCGATAAAATTCACAATAAATACCAATACAAATAAGAAAAAGTACACAACTCTGAATTCTAAACAAAACTGATTGCATATACACAAAATGAAGGAAGGAAAATGGAAACAAAAATTTTACCAGAACAATGCCGTTGATAAGCCAATGAGTTGTCCTTCTTCATTTTGGGCATTGACGTACCAAAACAATTCCCCATTGACATTCTTCTTCGATCTATGTATAAAACCAAGATAACAAAGAATCAAAAAAGAAATCAATCAAATAATTACAATTAAAAATCAAGAAATCAATCAAATAATACATAAATGAACTTTAATGAGTGATTTTGGATTGTAAGAATAATTAAAAAAATACATAAAAATGAAGTACCAAATTTATAGAGAACAATAAATAAATAATAATAAAGTGAGAAATGAAGGAAATTGATGAGAAAAAATAAAAAGAATGAAGAATCTTGTCTTCAGATCTGCAGATTTGAGGGTGGTGACGCGGCACTAGGGGGAGCGTGCAGCGGAGGGAGGGGGCGACGACAGGGGAGTAGATTCGGCGGGGGCGACCAACGATAAGCAGGGTGGAGAGAAGGAGAGGAGCCGCATGAGAGAGGGAAGGAGTGGAGCAACGAGCATGCGAGGCTAGAGGGCGGAGGGCCGAGCAGCGTAACAGCGCTTGAGGGAGGGCTGAGGGTAGACATCGGGTCCCGAGACAGCCTAGACCTGTCACACCCCCGAACTGGGCCTAGTCGGAATATGCTTGCTCGATCGGAATGAGTGAGGGTAATTCGGTAATTTGTACATGAATAATATGGATAATAAGGATTTAATTGCAAAGAAATTAAATCAAATGAGTTAAGTGAAGAAAATATTATGGTATACTTATTGTGTATGGAAGTAGGGTATAAATGGATTTTAGGAAATGATTTGGTGTGATTCAAGTGTGGTACCATGGGATATTATTGTAAGAGGTACTTGTGTGTGTTTGGTGTATGGTGTATGTGAGAAATAAGTATCAAGTGGATTGTGGGTATGGAACTAAAGATGTAGGATATTTTATGAGAAGTAATTTAGTGTGTGTATGTGTATGGTAACTTGAATTGAGAAGTCAAAGTAAGTAATATGGACCAATAGGAAGTGGACAAATGGATGTGGTAGGTGTGCATTAAGTGTGAAAAGGAAGACAAAGCTAAAGTGAGAGGAGTCCACGTTTTTGCCTTTCATCTTCCCGATTTTTCCATTTCTTTTCCTTTCCTTCCCTTTCTTTGCTCCATCTCTTGGTTTTGAGTGAATTAGAAGTGAGTTGGTGGAGCTTGAGAAGCAAGATTGTTAAGGTAAGTTGGAGCTTTAGGGTTCCTGCGGTTGGGGTTCTCTTTCTTCTCCTTTTCTTTTGATTTTGTGTAAGTTAGGGTTTTCAATTAAAAGTAATTTCTGGGTTTTTGGTCTGTGCAAGTTGGTGGTAACAAGAGGAGGCTCAAGGGCAAGGAAACGATTGTAGATAGAAGCTAAAAAAAGGGACTGTGGATTTTTGATTCCCAGGTTTGGGAAATTTTATTTTTATATATATGAATTTTTATATATATTCATGTATGATATGAGTTTCTTGAGTGTGTTGTGATGATTTGTGATGATGGTAGTGAGTGTTGACTCAAATGACTTATTGGTGCATGTGAATAGGTTTTTAGGTGAAAAACTGGTTTAGAATACACTGGACCTTTCTTCGGTTATTACACTGTTTTGGGAGTTTTAGAACTCCAAATCATGCGATTCTTGAACCATTAGAACCATGAATGTCATTACTTTAAATGTCTCAGAAATAGCCTTGGACAAATTCTCGCTCTAAGATATCGAAAAATTGATTACAAATGTAGTATCCCTGTTGTGTCGGGTTGTTTGACCAGTATAGGTTGTGTAGTGCATATCTGGAGTTGTAGACATCCAATTGATGTGAAACTTGTTTCATTTGAAAGCTAAGACGTAGGAGAACATTTGTTAAGAAGAGCACTTTTCCTAAAAACGAGGTTTAGAGGTCGGTTTTCGCGATACTATTTTATAGTAGAAAGCAGTCCGTTTTGGTAGCTGAGGCGAGCCTCTGTCGCGAGCGCGACAACCTAAGCATGATGTACCATGCGTATGAATGAAGAATAGTAAATAGTATTGACATTATAGATTATATAAAGGGATATTATTTGTGGCATGTTTTATCGAAATTGTTGACATGAATATGGGATTTATGTTGTTAATGATGTGTGGCTTACGGGAGATGAGGTAAGAGACCTTTGAATGTGTTTTGTGTGTTTATGGATGAGTTGAGGAAGGAGAGATCTTGCAAAATTCTGCAGATTTTCGGAATCATGACTCTGTCGCGATCGCGACTATGTCGCGAGCGCGACAGAGACTGATGATTTTGATGTTGTGCCGTCGCGAGCACGCAACGCTGTCGCGAGCCCGCGATAGCAATAGCCTGTCTGCTCTCTGTCGCGAGCGCGACACCCATCGCGATCGCGACAGAGTACATTGTTGGCCTGTGCTATCGCGAGCACGCGACTTGTCGCGACCCCGCGATAGCAATACTTGCCCTCTGTCGCGACCGCGACAATGTCGCGACCGCGACAGAGCTGGGCCCTTCTCTCCTTTCCACGATCGCGAAGTCCGTCGCGTGCACGCAGCGAAGAGACTATGGTCTCTGTCGCGAGCGCGACAGATGTCGCGAGCGCGACAGATGTGTTTTGTTGAATGAATTTTCTTTGGTAATTCCAATGTTTGAATTCCGAACTTGTGATGCCTCTAGGTTTATTCTTTAACTATAATATGAAGTATATTAATATAATTGAATGTATTATGCATATCTATACTGATGATCTCTCTAAGATCATTATGTTATGTTTAAGTGTAAATTGTATGATGCATGATTGATTTTATGAACTTACTCATATGTCTCAATTATTGCTGATTATGTACAATGACATAAATTATATGATTTGAAATATGATTGGTATGATGCATGACCTGCGAAAGTCAGTCTAGTGGATAGTTAGGCATGCCTAATAGAGTCTATGTATGTGTAGCTGCAGCGCCCCTTTGAACGATTTGGACCCTGATCAGGTCCCCGATTGGTTCCTCGCGAACCCCTATTATGTGTATGTGTATGGATCTTGTTTAAGGTCCTGTTCAATGAAATGTTGCCTTCTGACTTGTACCTGCATGGTACATTATATTATGTGTTCCCTCTGAGGGTTACCCGGTCAGAGATCGGGCTATGTGTTTCCTCATGAGGTCTCTCTCTCAGTACTCGTTATCCACTATTTTGAGTCAGCAGGTAGTTTGATGGTTTGTTTTATTCGGTTTTGAAATGGCTGTCAGAATGTGATATCTGAATGAGTAAAAAATCAGTTTATGTGTATGTGAATATTACTACGTGCTTCAGATGGTAAATCTGTATTTAGTAAACATGACTTTTCAGTTAACATGATTATCCGTACTTGGCATATGATTTGTTATTAGTTTCTGAATGCTTTGAAATGATTCGATCGATGCATTTATGTATATGAGTTAAGCATGGTTTTATTGTGTACAAGCATGTGAGTCAGATCGGTTGTGAGGGTAAGTATATAAGATGTAATTGTACTTTCTGCATGGTTTTAAGATAAATGTGAAGTGATGTGATTATACCTTCAGTCTCCGTTTTGGGAGTGTTTACAGCATGATATGCTAAGTATTAGAGTTGCGCAGCAAAAGTGTGGTGTTTTGGATGTTTCTTGGTATGTGGCTTAGCATGATAACACTGGTGTCGTGTTTTGGGTTATGACTGTTTTGGCTCATTCCTGATATATGTATATGGTTATGTATGTGAGTTTCCGAATGAATGCCTTTATTATGCAAGTCTGTTTAGATATGTATTTTGAACATCCGTAATTGCCATTTGAATGTATTTTGCCTCGACGACCATTGTGAATGGCCGTCCATATTATTTTGTTTGTTTTCCCCACTAAGCGTTATCGCTTAGCACGGGCTCTTTTCCCCGTGCAGGTGGCAGGTTTGCTTCTGTTCGAGTCGCGCATCTGCAGTGTCGGCCACATAGGAGTTAGAAGTGATGTATTTTGTGTAATTTCTGTAGCCTGGATTTTGTAATTCTGATAAATATGTATATGTAATAATATGTAAAGAAACTGAAGTAACATTTTGGGCAATGTAAATATTGTTATTGAAAATTTCCTCTATTTTATCGTCTGTCTGTAACTTCTGCTGCATGGTGATAAACTTACGTATCTGTATGTTTCTACTTAATGTAAGTGCGTGGGTGAAGTAGGTATGATCAGTCTGTGCCTGCAAGTTAAGTCAAATTTTTAATTAACCTGTATTTCGTATGTATGTTATGTATGAAAGTATGCTTTCGTACTGTGCATGTGAATATCTGTGTGAATGAGCGTCGGGTAACGCGTCCGTCGGCGTCCTTCCAACGGGGACGGCGATGGGGGTGTTACATTTAGTGGTATCAGAGCATAAGATTCTGGTTGCCTTATTTGTTTGAGTATTGGGTCTTTGTATGTTACTTGTTATGTGTCGAGTCTTTGTTTGAGCGTCAGTTTTGTGTCGTGGCCTAATGCAGATGCGTCTTGTCCTGTGTGTGTTATGTTAGATGGAGCCTGACCGAATGTGAAGGTGTATGAGACGATAGAAAGTGTGAACCCGACTAGTGCTAATCAAAGTGTTTCGTTTCTGTGCACCTTTTTGGTTAGAATTCTGGTATTGCTTCTAATAATAGAACATTAGGGCAAGGATTAATTCGAATTTTGGATAGACTGACTGCTCCTAGAATTTTTTTTAAGGTTTTGTTCAGAGTGTATCTCAGTAAAGAAAGGTATCGAGTAAGTGGATGAGTATTTGGATCTTATAAGGTTTTGGTAGTACTCTATATGCCTGTCAGCTATCTCTAGAAAAGTGTTTAAATGAAAGCATAATGAATCATGGGGATGGGACAAAATGCATCATTATAGCATCAATTGCATCACTCTGCATACATGAATCATCTCAATCTCATTACATCATCATCATCCCTTTGACAATACATGATAAGCATATGCATGTATGTTTTAATTGAGAGAAAGCTGACAGGGTATATATGTACTATTTGATATTAAGATTAAAGGTAAAAATGACGCGCTCAGCAATCGTTTAGGAAAGAGTTTTGTGTTTGATTAAAGATTGAACAGAAAGAGTATTTTAGGACCGTAAAAAAGATTTTAAAGTTTGATAGGAGTGTTAATGGTAAAGAGAAACGTAAGTATGATGGACATCTTTTAAGTAGTGAAGGATTTAGGTATCAATTGGCGAAGTTAGTTGGTTTATGTGTAAAGTATTCGGGTTTTGATTTCAATCGGTCATTTGAGTAATGATTGTTCTGATGAATGTGTTTGATGCGAATATAAAAAAGTTTTCTACGCTTGGTGTTAGTTGAGTAGGAGGGGATTAAGAGCACCGCAATAGTAATAAGTGTCAGTAAGTGAATAGTTTTAGAATACAATGTATGAGTCAGAGGATGAATTGAAGTGTAGTTTTGGAGTTTCTTCTGGTGTATGTGAATTTCGAGGACGAAATTCTTTTAGGAGGGAAGATTTGTCACACCCCCGAACTGGGCCTAGTCGGAATATGCTTGCTCGATCGGAATGAGTGAGGGTAATTCGGTAATTTGTACATGAATAATATGGATAATAAGGATTTAATTGCAAAGAAATTAAATCAAATGAGTTAAGTGAAGAAAATATTATGGTATACTTATTGTGTATGGAAGTAGGGTATAAATGGATTTTAGGAAATGATTTGGTGTGATTCAAGTGTGGTACCATGGGATATTATTGTAAGAGGTACTTGTGTGTGTTTGGTGTATGGTGTATGTGAGAAATAAGTATCAAGTGGATTGTGGGTATGGAACTAAAGATGTAGGATATTTTATGAGAAGTAATTTAGTGTGTGTATGTGTATGGTAACTTGAATTGAGAAGTCAAAGTAAGTAATATGGACCAATAGGAAGTGGACAAATGGATGTGGTAGGTGTGCATTAAGTGTGAAAAGGAAGACAAAGCTAAAGTGAGAGGAGTCCACGTTTTTGCCTTTCATCTTCCCGATTTTTCCATTTCTTTTCCTTTCCTTCCCTTTCTTTGCTCCATCTCTTGGTTTTGAGTGAATTAGAAGTGAGTTGGTGGAGCTTGAGAAGCAAGATTGTTAAGGTAAGTTGGAGCTTTAGGGTTCCTGCGGTTGGGGTTATCTTTCTTCTCCTTTTCTTTTGATTTTGTGTAAGTTAGGGTTTTCAATTAAAAGTAATTTCTGGGTTTTTGGTCTGTGCAAGTTGGTGGTAACAAGAGGAGGCTCAAGGGCAAGGAAACGATTGTAGATAGAAGCTAAAAAAAGGGACTGTGGATTTTTGATTCCCAGGTTTGGGAAATTTTATTTTTATATATATGAATTTTTATATATATTCATGTATGATATGAGTTTCTTGAGTGTGTTGTGATGATTTGTGATGATGGTAGTGAGTGTTGACTCAAATGACTTATTGGTGCATGTGAATAGGTTTTTAGGTGAAAAACTGGTTTAGAATACACTGGACCTTTCTTCGGTTATTACACTGTTTTGGGAGTTTTAGAACTCCAAATCATGCGATTCTTGAACCATTAGAACCATGAATGTCATTACTTTAAATGTCTCAGAAATAGCCTTGGACAAATTCTCGCTCTAAGATATCGAAAAATTGATTACAAATGTAGTATCCCTGTTGTGTCGGGTTGTTTGACCAGTATAGGTTGTGTAGTGCATATCTGGAGTTGTAGACATCCAATTGATGTGAAACTTGTTTCATTTGAAAGCTAAGACGTAGGAGAACATTTGTTAAGAAGAGAACTTTTCCTAAAAACGAGGTTTAGAGGTCGGTTTTCGCGATACTAGTTTATAGTAGAAAGCAGTCCGTTTTGGTAGCTGAGGCGAGCCTCTGTCGCGAGCGCGACAACCTAAGCATGATGTACCATGCGTATGAATGAAGAATAGTAAATAGTATTGACATTATAGATTATATAAAGGGATATTATTTGTGGCATGTTTTATCGAAATTGTTGACATGAATATGGGATTTATGTTGTTAATGATGTGTGGCTTACGGGAGATGAGGTAAGAGACCTTTGAATGTGTTTTGTGTGTTTATGGATGAGTTGAGGAAGGAGAGATCTTGTAAAATTCTGCAGATTTTCGGAATCATGACTCTGTCGCGATCGCGACTATGTCGCGAGCGCGACAGAGACTGATGATTTTGATGTTGTGCCGTCACGAGCACGCGACGCTGTCGCGAGCCCGCGATAGCAATAGCCTGTCTGCTCTCTGTCGCGAGCGCGACACCCATCGCGATCGCGACAGAGTACATTGTTGGCCTGTGCTATCGCGAGCACGCGACTTGTCGCGACCCCGCAATAGCAATACTTGCCCTCTGTCGCGACCGCGACAATGTCGCGACCGCGACAGAGCTGGGCCCTTCTCTCCTTTCCACGATCGCGAAGTCCGTCGCGTGCACGCAGCGAAGAGACTATGGTCTCTGTCGCGAGCGCGACAGATGTCGCGAGCGCGACAGATGTGTTTTGTTGAATGAATTTTCTTTGGTAATTCCAATGTTTGAATTCCGAACTTGTGATGCCTCTAGGTTTATTCTTTAACTATAATATGAAGTATATTAATATAATTGAATGTATTATGCATATCTATACTGATGATCTCTCTAAGATCATTATGTTATGTTTAAGTGTAAATTGTATGATGCATGATTGATTTTATGAACTTACTCATATGTCTCAATTATTGCTGATTATGTACAATGACATAAATTATATGATTTGAAATATGATTGGTATGATGCATGACCTGCGAAAGTCAGTCTAGTGGATAGTTAGGCATGCCTAATAGAGTCTATGTATGTGTAGCTGCAGCGCCCCTTTGAACGATTTGGACCCTGATCAGGTCCCCGATTGGTTCCTCGCGAACCCCTATTATGTGTATGTGTATGGATCTTGTTTAAGGTCCTGTTCAATGAAATGTTGCCTTCTGACTTGTACCTGCATGGTACATTATATTATGTGTTCCCTCTGAGGGTTACCCGGTCAGAGATCGGGCTATGTGTTTCCTCATGAGGTCTCTCTCTCAGTACTCGTTATCCACTATTTTGAGTCAGCAGGTAGTTTGATGGTTTGTTTTATTCGGTTTTGAAATGGCTGTCAGAATGTGATATCTGAATGAGTAAAAAATCAGTTTATGTGTATGTGAATATTACTACGTGCTTCAGATGGTAAATCTGTATTTAGTAAACATGACTTTTCAGTTAACATGATTATCCGTACTTGGCATATGATTTGTTATTAGTTTCTGAATGCTTTGAAATGATTCGATCGATGCATTTATGTATATGAGTTAAGCATGGTTTTATTGTGTACAAGCATGTGAGTCAGATCGGTTGTGAGGGTAAGTATATAAGATGTAATTGTACTTTCTGCATGGTTTTAAGATAAATGTGAAGTGATGTGATTATACCTTCAGTCTCCGTTTTGGGAGTGTTTACAGCATGATATGCTAAGTATTAGAGTTGCGCAGCAAAAGTGTGGTGTTTTGGATGTTTCTTGGTATGTGGCTTAGCATGATAACACTGGTGTCGTGTTTTGGGTTATGACTGTTTTGGCTCATTCCTGATATATGTATATGGTTATGTATGTGAGTTTCCGAATGAATGCCTTTATTATGCAAGTCTGTTTAGATATGTATTTTGAACATCCGTAATTGCCATTTGAATGTATTTTGCCTCGACGACCATTGTGAATGGCCGTCCATATTATTTTGTTTGTTTTCCCCACTAAGCGTTATCGCTTAGCACGGGCTCTTTTCCCCGTGCAGGTGGCAGGTTTGCTTCTGTTCGAGTCGCGCATCTGCAGTGTCGGCCACATAGGAGTTAGAAGTGATGTATTTTGTGTAATTTCTGTAGCCTGGATTTTGTAATTCTGATAAATATGTATATGTAATAATATGTAAAGAAACTGAAGTAACATTTTGGGCAATGTAAATATTGTTATTGAAAATTTCCTCTATTTTATCGTCTGTCTGTAACTTCTGCTGCATGGTGATAAACTTACGTATCTGTATGTTTCTACTTAATGTAAGTGCATGGGTGAAGTAGGTATGATCAGTCTGTGCCTGCAAGTTAAGTCAAATTTTTAATTAACCTGTATTTCGTATGTATGTTATGTATGAAAGTATGCTTTCGTACTGTGCATGTGAATATCTGTGTGAATGAGCGTCGGGTAACGCGTCCGTCGGCGTCCTTCCAACGGGGACGGCGATGGGGGTGTTACAAGACCAGCATTACCCAGCGATAAAATTAATGTTTGTTCGTAGGTAAAAAGATTGCAAGTGATGGTTTCCTTTTCAAGTTCCCTTTCTTTAAAAAAAAAAATCAAATGTCTTCAGCCGCCAACACAGAGCGCTCGTATGCCTTGCCCACACCTCACGTGTATGCTGGTCGTACCTCACCCCCAACAGCTACCAAAAATTGATTTTGTGCCCAAAAATTGGGATTTTGAGTCCAAATTTGATTCTAAATAATATTTTTCGGGACTTTTCACCATAATTCCTATTTTTTACATCTAATTAAGGTAGAATTTGATTTAAATACAATTTTTTTCTCCTAAATTAGCTGGTTTTTTCTTGAAGTGATATAAATATAAAATAAAGAAAGAGAAAAAAGGGGAGACATTTTGGTTGCAATTTCTTCTCTTTTTTCTTCAAGAGAGCTTTTGGCTACATTTTTTTAATTTACTTCTCCTTCAAGAGAATTTTTAAGGTTTCAAAATTAATTTTTTTTAATAAGAAATTATTCTTGAGATAAAGAAAATATTTTTCTGTTCTTGAAAATCTTAATTTTCTTCCATTGTTTTTTGAATAAGCTTTCTCTTTAGTTTTCTTTTTAGAGAAATAAAATTTCAATTTTTATTATTTTTAATTCTATTTTTTCGGATCTAGACAAGAAAATCAACCATCTTTTTCCTTCATTAGAATCCAAATTTTGAGGATAAATATTCTGGGCTAGATATTATATTTTATATTTTTTATTATTTTTTTATTTATAGTCAATTAATCATCATGTATATATTTGGATCCATTGCTTATTTACTTGTTTTATGTAATTTTAGTTATAGATTTAACATTATATATCATTTTTTTTTCTTTATTTTTTTTATTCTATTTATTTACTTGATTGTTCATCCTTTATTTTTGTTATATATATATATATATATATATATATATATATATATATATATATATATATATATATTATTATTATTATTATTATTATTATTATTTATGTTCCTATGTGTGTTAATTTTTTAATCTATTAATTTTTATTTCATTATGCAATTTACTTTATTTGTCATTCATAATGCACTTTATTTTATTCTATTTATTTTAATTATTTTATATTTATTTTATCTATTTTTAATTGATTTTTGATTTAATTACTAATATTAGTTTTATTTGTGTTTGTTTTGGTTCCAATATTTATTTTTCCTTGTTTGAACACTCTCACGATCGAAAGAGGTGATCCAAGAGATTTATTTGGCTTGATTTATTATTTTCATTACTTTTTATCATTTTTTATTTATTTTGCCTTTTATTTATTTGTTATGTAATTTGTAATAAAATTATTTATTTTATGCACGTCTAATTGAAAATCACAAAAATATTTATATTAATAAATTTGGGATTTTTTTCTCATAAAATGGGATCAATGTCCTAATTTTAGAAAATAAAATAGCACTTTCAAAATGAGAGTTAGTTTTCATAAAATGGAATGACTCTTTAATTTTAAGTAAGCATGAAAGAACCAGCATTCCTGTCACACCCCAAATCGGGCCTAGTTGGAATGTGCAAGCTAAGTCGGATAAGTGAGGGTATTTTGGTAATGTGTGCGTGTGGATTTGAAGTATTAAGGACCTAATTGAATAAGTAATTAAAGTTCAAGTGAGGAAATAATGGTGTTAGTGAGTGGAGTGCAAGTTTACCAAGGATTTAAGTGGGATTTGGTAGGACCAAAAGAGAAAGTCAAAGGAAGGGAATTATTGGTCCAATAGGAGACTGCCATGTGTCTTGGTTGGTGGGCAATTAGTATGAAAAGAAGAAAAAGAATGATAGAGGGAGGAGCAGATCGCGTTTTATGTTCTGCTCTCTCCTCTCCTCTTCCTTGTTCTTCTTCTTTTCTTTTCCTGTTGATCGTGCTCCTCTCCTTGGCTGTGTGTGAGTTGGTGTCTTGGTGGAGCTTGAGGATTGCTGAGGTAAGTTGGGGTTAGGGTTTCCTGCGTTTTGGATTTGCTCCTCCTTCTTCTTCTTCCTCCTCTGGTTTTGATTTGCTTTGGATTTGAGTTAGGATTTTGAAAGAGTAATTCTGGGTTTTTGGTTTATGCAAGCTTTGGTTGGCAAGAGGGAGCTTAAAGGCAAGGAAAGGATTCAATCTGTGATTTTGGATCTTCAATTCCAGGTTTGGGAGTTTGATTTCTGCATTTGGGTTTTGGGTTATCTCTGCCCTAATTCTTCTTAGATCCTGAATGTGTATTTGTGTGTGATTTTCAAAAATTTAAGTGTTGATATGAGTTTATGCATGATTTTGAATCAAAAGAACAGATTGGTGTATTTAGGGCTTACTGTAATTTTTTGGGTTATTGTGATTGGAATTTGCTTCTGTCAGGTGTGATCTAATCGCATTAAATGTGTTATATGTTGTATTGTGCTATTGTTTGTTGCCATGGAGGCATGCGATCCGAGGTAAGTGGATTTTGGAAAAATGTTTTTGATGTTTTGGGCAAGATTTACAGATGAATCTGTGTGTCCCATTCCCGATCGAGCTACCATCTTCCGATCGGAAATGCCTTGAGTGCACTACGCTCGGCTACCGATCGAAAGGCAGGAAGTTTCGATCGGGATAGAGGATCAGATCCTGTCACGTGTCGTGACTCCCTGTCATGGCTCATGACCCATTTCTTCCTCCCCGATCGGTTGTGGACGCTCGGTTGTTCACACAATAGGGCAGTCGACTACCGATCGGCTGGGAAGGAGGGAGATCCGATCGGCTGTGAAGGGGGAAGAGAGTATCGCTCAGACTAGGGAAACCAGTCACGAGTCATGACTTCCAGTCATGACTCGTGACTTGCCTGGAGCCCCAGTCACGAGTCGTGACATCCAATCACGACTCGTGACTGGAGAGAGACCCCAGTCACGAGTCGTGACTCCCTGTTACGACTCGTGACTGGCCAAACGTCCTCAGCTGAGTCGTGACCGGCCTTCTTCCTCCCTTGTGCATGTGATCTTTGGCCACTATCGCGATTGCGACTCGTGTCGCCATCGCAACAGTGAGCCTTTGTTCGATCTATTTTCTGAATTGCCCGGTTTTGCCTAAAATGAATTTCTTGTCTCCTCTGTGTGAATTTTTCTATCTTCTCAGCATGGAATATTCTTCTGTCTGGACTATAATATGTTGTTATATGTATGATGCCTGGATTTTCTCATGATAAAAATATGCTATATTTTGGAACATAATCTAATTATGCTTTAAGTTATGAACTCAGCATGTATTGGTATTATGCTATGCCAAATTTATTTGAATACTATGGTTGATGTCTAAATGCATTTTTATGCTTTAGCCTATGAACTCAATGTGTTATGTTTAAACGTAATTTGGATTATGCATGGTTTATGCTTAGTTATCCTCATCTACCGCATGATTAGGATTTTTTATTGATAATCATTGGCATAGTAGTGCTTCCATACCTGACTTTGATATGCTTTAGAATATTGGTTAATGCTAAAGTGTGTTAACTGTATTATATTATATGTTTTGCAATAGGAATGGTATGATATATGACCGACATTATGAACATATTTGTATGTCTATTGTACTCTGGTTTATGCATGATATATACATATATATATATATATATATATATATGCGTCGTGTGATTTGAAACGTGAATTGTTTTATGCATGACCTGCGAGAGTCAGTCTAGTGGATAGTTAGGCATGCCTAATAGAGTTCTTTAGCTGCAGCCCTTTGGACGTTTGGACCCTGATCAGGTCCCCTGTGTGGTTCCTCGCGAACCTTTAATGTGTTTGGATCTTGTTTAAGGTCCCCTCAGAAAATGTTTTTGAATGTGAAAAATGATGTTGCTTTTCGATTCGTACCCGTAAGGTACGCTATGCGTTCGATTCGTGCCCGTAAGGTATGCTATGCGTTTACTCTTTATCCACTATTTTTGAGTCAGTAGGTATTCTATTTATTTTTTCTGATATGAACAAGAGAATGTGATATCCGAATGAGCACGATTTTGGACATGTGAATCAGTTATATCTCCGAATGTGTTTATGAACCTCTGAATGGGTTGAGTGTGACTCAACATGTGAATTGGACATATTTATCTGTATATATATATATATGTACATCATATTGTGAATGTATTTGTATACCATCAGGTATGGATATAAGTACTGGAATTAAGACGTGCATGACTGTGACCATGATCTTTCAAATGCCATGATTATATTTTATTATGCTATGCTTATAGGAATGCGAATCCGACTAGTTAAGTTTTAAGCATATGAAATAGTATGTTTTTGAATGTGTTTCTGTGCTATTAACTATTAGGGTAGCATGTGAACTAGTATGCATAATAAGGCGAGCTGGACTATTGAGTGTTTACATATGTATTATTTGAGGTGCAATGCATGTGAATGGGTTTTCAGTCAATGTATGGGTATTTGGGTATGTTAAGTGCATGTGTAAATCTCATGTGACTATGCATGGTAAGGTACTGATGTCTGATAACTCGGTAAGTATATGTGTGTGAGATTGTATGTAGTTCTACATGATAATACTCGTATTGTGCTTAGTACCCTATCTGCCTTGGTTTGTTTTTGACATGAGTATATGGTTATGCATGAGTATCCGAATGAATGCCTTTATTATGCAAGCATGATTATATATGTGATATGAATGTCTGCATATGCTATTTGCATGTGTTATGCCTTGGCGACCATTGTGAATGGCCGTCAGAATCTGACGCAACCCATGCACTGATTGCTGAAGAAGTGGGTAGAAGGATTGAAGAGTTTGAGGCTTGAATGATGGAAATGATGGCAAACCTTACCGCTACTCTAGCACCGCTGGCTGGATAACCACCTGCTGCTCCTGTTGGGGAGCAAGATGAACAAGAACCGATTAGAGAGAGTCCTCCAGTAGTACACCAATTAGTAGTTAGGCTTAGAGTGGTAGCGCTAGTAGAGCAAGAGGAGCCAGTCATGATAAGAGGTAAAGTCCCCAAGATAGAGGAGATCATCTTGAGGAAAATGTAGGAGAGGTTCAAAACTATAACCCACTTGCTGGCAGTGGGAAAAGGCATGAGTCCTGAGGATAAAGAGCTGGATGGTGAAGATCTAGTTCCCGAAAATTTTAAGATGCCCAACATGCCAAAATTCGATGGCACCTCAGACTCAACAGCACATGTAAAACAGTACTTATTAGTGCTGAAGGGTATGACTCTGAACAGAAAGCAGAAGATAGAATATTTTTGGCCAAGCTTAATAGGGCTAATAGTCGATTGGTACCATGGACTGGATAGGAGGTCCAAAGAGCATTAGAACCTACTGATAGAGGAATTCCTTAAGCAATATAATTATAGTACAAGAATGGGGGTCACCCTGAAAGACCTAGAGCTACTTTAATAAAAGTCAGGAGAATCATTCTATGAGTACCTTACCAGAAGGAGGAATCGGGTCATGAAAATAATGAGAAAACCTCATACCCCAAATCAGATTAGGTTATTTATCAGGAATGCTAGCCTGTACTTGACAGAAAGGCTAAAGATGAAGGGACTCAAAGACTGGGAGTCGCTTAAAGATATAGCCATCGAAGCTAATGCCAAGCATCTGGAGTAAATGGCTAAATCTACAAACCTGGCCTTTGGGAAAAATAAAGGAAGCAGCAGTGGTAACGGGGGCAATGCGGGGACAGTAGAAGTCTCGACCACAGGATCAACTCGGCACCACTTGACCATTTCAGGAAAACTGTTGTCTTGGCACTTCACCTACCTCATCAAAGAAGGGAAGTTATAACTATTACTAGTGGGGCCTGCCCCAAGCGAAGGGTAGCCTAGACACAAAACAAATTGGTATTGTGCATTTCAACAGTACACGGGGCATAGAATAGACTATTATCATCCTCTAAGAGACCACATTCAAGAATTGATGCCGGGCCCAAAGGAAGAAAGAAAGAATTAGATTTGTTACAATGCTATTTTTTTTATGATATAAAGTGTGTTTCTGAACTATATTATGCACTTGTTCTCTAGTTATTTTAATAGCATAGGCTTTTCTTTTGTATTCTTTATAATATCTTATCACATTATGCATAGTAATAATCTTGATGAAGGCATCGGTTCAATAAAAACTATTTCATTCAATCTCAAAGAAAAAAAAACATCTTAGCTGCATCCAACCTCAGTCCTGAAGTGAGATAAAATTTGAGAGAGAAAAGAAAATAAAATAGTAATCAAAGTAAGCAAAAAGAAAAAAAAATAGAAAAAGGCCTTTGCCTGGACTTGGAATGACATGCTGAAAATTGATAAGGGCATTGCTAGGACAACCTGCTTCAATTTGCTAACCTAGTAGCAATCAAAAATTCAAAAGCCATTCCTTTGCTTCTTCAACATCTAAGACACATAAAATGCAGCCAAATGAAACCATGCTCCAATCATTAAGGGGCTGCCTCAGAAGTTGGACTATTAAATTCAAGACAAATGAAGCTTTGGGCCTTCATAACAAAAAACAAAAAGAGAAGAAAAGAAAAAGAAACAAAAAGAAAAAAAAACACATTTTTATCCTAAACCATCTGAGGCTAACTCAATCTCAACCATTAAGGGTTACTTCAGAGATTAAACCACCAAAGCCGACAAAAGGAAGGTACAGGCTTTCACAGTCAAGTTCCCAACAAAGAGCTCGCTGCCTCAACCAGTTTGCACAAGGACCAAGGTGAAACTTTTTGTTTTGAAAAAGAAGCATATTATAAGGAACAACCATCCTCGCTAATGATGATGAAAGTGAATTCAAAGGAACCGTGTAGACATCAACAGACTGAAGGAGGTCCCATGGCAAAGGCTAAAAAAAAGGGCGACCTTGCTAAAATTGTGCCACATACTAGGGCAAAAACTAAAAGACGGCATCCTAGGTAAAAATTAGGGGTTCAGAGAAAATATTTAATCAAGAAAATCCAAGAGGGTTGATTACTAACAGGAGTCAAATGCGCCCAAGGTGTTAGTCCCTAAGATTGAATAAAACCTGTGTTTTTGCATCACATGTCTAGTCATGATTACTGTTGTTGCGATATGGTGCATATAGATAGGAACGCATGCGTAAGCTAGGCATAAACATGCAATTGAATGGCCAAGAGAAACCTATGGCATGCATAGGGGCATATGCTGGATCAAATCTCAAGGTAATAATAACAACACTTCATGTGATAAATCCTACCTTTCCAAAAAAAAGGCCGTTAGAGATGAAAACCATAATTTGCTCTCTAAGCAAAAGTTAGGCCAAAGGACAGGGTGAAAACCTAAAAACAGGCAGTTTGTCCTTAAAAAAAGAAGAAAAAAAAGAAGACACTAGATTGTGTTGGGTCCATTCTAGGAAAAAATAATGCACACGGTTATGTGAAAATCCCAAAAGGGACACATTTCCGCAAAGAAAAGCTAGTGTGAAAATCCACAAGGGACACACTACCTCTAAAACAATGGCTTCCGATGGTTGGAGCGATAAGGCGACATTAATTCGGATAACCTCCCTTTAGACAGATAGTGCATAATTTAGAACACGAGTCAGAGTCCTGGGGGCAAAACGCTGTACAACTCATAGCGAAAGGTGCATGCTCGTTGAACAGGGGGCAAAAATGCACACGGGTCGGTTCTCTTTGAAAAGATTGTGGTTCAGAGTTCCTAAGCTAATAAGACACTCCTCTAGATCCTTGGAGGCATTAGATGGTGAGAGCAGCCAAGCCGTACCCTCAACAAATCCCTTAACCCCTAGGGATATGGTCTATCCATTTTTGCATGCAACTTTTCATGTGCATATGATTCTTTTGCTTTTTGCATACATAATCCTTTGTGCATGTTTCTTGTGTATAGCTTTGCACATACATTTCATGCACATTGTACACACACAATATTATGTACATGTTCTTGTGCCAATAACTTTATAGGAAAAGCCCAAACCAAGGGACAACTTCGGCAAGATGAAGTCAAGATGAAGCTCACGCAAGTTGAAATCATGCAAACCTATAAAGAGGTAACCTATTTAGTCTTTTTTTTCGAGGCACTTCAACTCTTTTTCGAGCATTCTCAGTCTTTTCGAAGCATTAAGCCCCTTTTGAAGGCATTTCAAGTCTTTTTCGTGCATTCTCAGTCTTTTCAAAGCTTTGAGTCCTTTTTCAAGGCCTTTCAAGTTTCTTTTGAGCATTCTCAATCTTTTCGAAGCATTAAGTCCTTTTTTTAGGCATTTCAAGTCTCTTTCGAGCATTTTTGGTCTTCTCGAAGCTTTACGTCCTCTTTCAAGGCATTTCAAGTCTGTTTTGAGCATTCTCAGTCTCTTTGTAGCATTATCTTTAAGTCTTTTTTCCAAGGCATTCTCAGTCTCTTCAGACCATTATCTTTAAATCCTTTTTTTTAAAGGAATTCTCAGTCTCTTCGGAGCATTATCTTTAAGTCCTTTTTCTAAGGCATTCTTAGTCTCTGCAGAGCATTATCTTTAAGTCCTTATTCCAAGGCATTCTTAGTCTCTTCGGGGCATTATCTTTTAGTTCTTTTTTATTCAAAGGCAGTCTCAGTCTATTTGGAGCATTATCTTTAAGTCCTTTTTTTTCAAAGGCATTCTCAGTCTCTTCGAAGTATTATCTTTAAGTCTTTTTTCTAAGGCATTCTCAGTCTTTGTAGAGCATTATCTATAAAACCTTTTTAAGGTATTTCAAGCCTTTTCAAAATATAAAACCTTTTTTAAGGTATTTCAAGTCTTTTCGAAACATAGAACCTTTTTAAGGTATTTCAAGTCTTTTCGAAATATAAAACCTTTTTTAAGGTATTTCAAGCATTTTTGAATCATAAAACGTTTTTCAAGGTATTTCAAGTCCTTCCAAAACGTGAAACCTTTTTCAAGGTATTTTGAAATATTTTCAAAATATTAAAATCATTTCAAGTCTCTTCGGAGCAAGAGGATGATAATCAGTTTGTAGTCTAGATAACGACTTGGTGAGATTCAAGAATATCCGCGCTTTGTAGTCTAGATAATGACTCGGTGCAATCCAAGAGGATGATAATCACTTTATATTCTAGATAACAACTCGTCGAGATTCAAGAATGACCGCACTTTATAGTCTAGATAATGACTTGGTGCAATCCAAGAGGATGATAATCACTTTGTAGTCTAGATAACGACTCGGTGAGTTTCAAGAATGTCCACACTTCGAAAGTCTAGAAAATAACTCGGTGCAATCCAAGAGGATGATATCCGCACTTTGGAAGTCTATAAGATGACTCGGTACAATCCAAAAGGATGAGATGCGCAATTTAAATCACAAAACCGTTCTTCAGGGAACAATCAACAACCGTTCTCTAGGGAAAAACCAACCGTCCTTCAAGGGGTAGCCGTTCTCCAAGGAACAACCAACCGTCCTTCAGGGGACACCCATCCGACATCAACCTAACAGGTACATGCTGCCATAGGTGCGTGTCTCTTTCCTATGCCTTGCACATTTGTTTTGCCCATTTTAGTAGGAAAAGAGATTCGGAATGAGCGCCAGTAAAGATGACGGCAGTCCTCGGAATGACTTTATGGCATTGATGATAAGCCACACCAATGGTAGTCCTAAAAATGACTCCGTGGCATTAATGATAAGACACATCGACGACAATCTTCAAAATGACTCCGTGGCGTTAATGATAAGTCACACCAACGCCAGTCTTCAGAATGACTTCGTCAGCAATTGGAAAGTGGCCACCTTAGGTACATGTCTCTTTCTTTCTTTGAGTTTTGGCTTACCTAGGCACCCATGCCCTAGTTTCCCCAAAATTGGGGGCAACTATAGACACCGGGTCCCGAGACAGCCAAAACCATGGTTACATAGTGATGAAATTAATGCCTGTTCGTAGGCAAAAAGTTGGAAGTGATTGTTTCCTTGTTAAGTTCCCTTTCTTTAAAAAAAAATCGAAGGTTTGCGACCATAGGTGTGCGGCATACCCCACCTCGAGTGCGCGCGCTGATTGATACCCAAGGTGCCCCTCGCGCGCGCCCTGGCAGTCCCTCGCCCCCAACAGCTGCCGTAAATTGATTTTGAGTACAAATTTAATTGCAAATCATATTTTTTGGGATTTTTCACCTTAATTCCTATTTGTTTACATCTAATTAAGGTAGAATTTGATTTAAATACAATTTCTTTTCCCAAATTAGGTAGGTTTTTTTCTTAAAGTGATATAAATATAAAATAAAGAAAGAGAAAAGAGGGGAGACATTTTGGTTGCAATTTCTTTTCTTTTTTCTTCAAGAGAACTTTTGGCTGCATTTTTTTTTAAATTTACTTCTTCTTCAAGAGAATTTTTAAGGTTTCAAAATTAATTCTTTTTAATCAAAAATTATTCTTGAGACAAAGAAAATAATTGTTTGTTCTTAGGAATCTTAATTTTCTTTCATTGTTTTTTGAACAAGCGTTCTCTTTAGTTTTTCTTTCTAAAGAGATAAAATTCCAATTTTTATTATTTTTAATTCTAGTTTTGCAGATCTAGACAAGAAAATCAACAATCTATTTCCTTCCATCGAATCCAAATTCTAAGGGTAAATATTCTAGGCTCGATTTTATATTTTATATTTTTATTATTTTATTTATTTATAGTCAATTAATCAGCATGTAGATCTTTGGATCCATTGATTACTTATTTGTTTTATGTAATTTTAGTCATAGATTTAATATTATGTAGCATTTTTTTCCTTTGTTTTTTTATTCTATTTATTTACTTGATTGTTCATCTTTTATTTTTGTTATTTGTTATTATTATTATTATTATTATTATTATTATTATTATTATTATTATTATTATTATTGTTGTTGTTGTTGTTGTTGTTGTTGTTGTTATCATCATCATCATTATTTATATTCTTATGTGTGTTAATTTATTAATCTATTAATTTATTTGTTTCATTATGTCATTTAATTTATTTATCATTCATAATGCACTTTATTTCATTCTATTTATTTTAATTCTTTTTTTATTTATTTTATAAGTTTTTAATTGATTTTTGATTTAATTACTAACATTAGTTTTGTTTGTATTTGTTTTGGTTTCAATATTTGTTTCTCCTTGTTTGAGCACTCTCACGATCGAAGGCGGAGATTTAGGAGATTTATTTTGGCTTGATTTATTATTTAATTACTTTTTATCATTTTTCTTTATTTTTCCTTTTAATTATTTATCATGTAATTTGTAATAAAATTATTTATTTTATGCGCGTTTAATTGAAAATCACAAAAATATTTATATTAATAAATTTGAGATTTTTTCTAATAAATTGGGACCAATGTCCTAATTTTAGCCAATAAAATATTAATTTCAAAAGGAGAGTTAGTTTTCATAAAATGGGATCACTCTTTAATTTTTAAGTGAGCATGAAGGAACCAACGTTCTTATGCCAAATAAATGTCCCGATTTATGTATGTTATTTATTTAATTGATTTTGTTTATTTAATTTTCTATTTTAGAGGATTGTATTTTTGTCTCAATTTTTATCTTGTAATTTATTTTTATTTGTTATTTTTATCACTCTCTTCGATGCTTAATGTGCGCCTTAATTAAATTAAATTACGTGTATGAGAGAGATGGAAATTTAATAATAAAAACTCACTTATAATTACCCAAGGCATTAATAAGAGTGAAGTTCCGAATATTTCTCTGGTTTAGACCCAAGAGGTTAGACGAACTTTTCCAAATTTAAATTGGGTGGCGACTCCAAAATACCTCAAAGATGCCTAAAAGTTTCATGGGATTAGATGAATTTCCCCAATGTTCTATGGGCTAGGGATTCCAAAATATCTCATGATACCCAAGATCTAGTCGCGAACCCTTCTGGATCTTAAAAGCGGGCCTCAGGGGACAACAAGCGGGTTCGGTACACATAACACCGAGCAGAGGAACTATGCCGGGGTGGGGGCGACCGATGGGGAGGGGGGCAATTTGCGTAGGAGAGAAGGATAGAGGGAGGCATGGAGAAAGAGAGAGGAAAAGAGAGAAAAAATGGTAGATTTTTTTCTACATATATATATATATATATGGTCTGTTTCAAAACCTTTTCAAAACTTACTATGTCATCAAAACGGAAGAAAGGGATGTTCAAATCTCAAAACCTTTTGAAACCATCCAACTTCTTTCTCAAAAAACTTTATAAAAACACCGAGACAGGAAATAAAACTATATTCACTTAGGTCTTGTCCTGGTGGGAATCAAACCTTTAACCAAAGATGGCTTAAACACTTCAATTCTCTGTGTTTTGAGGGATGCTAGATGGTTAAATTTTCAAGATTCAATGATAGCATCAGTAGAGTCAAGCCTTTGTCAAGGACCAATCTCTTTTGAATGCTATCCTGACATCTCATTATCTTTGAAAGATAATAACATTTTAAAATCTTTGATTTTACAAATCAAAAATCACAATTACAAAATGCTGGAAGGTTCAATTCCAGTAGTAATCTTGTTTAAAGTGCATTACAAAGCAATAGTTTCTGCTTTTACTGCTACTAAAAATATTGATTTAAAAAAGGGTGAAACATTCTTTTTACAAACAGATCTATCCAGATCTAACGCTGTAATTCCAAAATCTATCCTTTGGAGAGATATCAGTCTTCCCGAAGAATGGATCTTGGAAGGTATTTTAAGACCAAATTCTCCTGATTAGGCAAAATTGAATACACATTTGAGGGAAATTACCCAGTGCAATGATGAAAAGGTAAAAATAAGCTTCAGTAGAGCTTCCAGTCATCGATATTCTGAGGCTAGTTCTTCCACTAGTACTTTAGACTTGGGAAAAATCTCAAAATTGCCCTTAGTAATTCATCTGCCTGATAGGACGGAGAGTTTTAAAAACCCAAGATTTTCTTGATCAAGCATTCCAAGTGCTTCTTTTCAAAATTTGGATTATTCTTCAAATGTACCTCACTAGGTCTATACTAGACCACAAGTAAGTGATGAAGAACAGCAAAATAATTCACCTCCAACTTCACCATCTTTTTCTGCGGTAACCGAAAATGCTATCAATGAACTAAATGTTTTAGAAAAGAAATTTGAAGTCGACAAAAACTTCTTGCATCAAGATTTCTATTCTTAAAAAAATTCAGAAAAAAGAAATTGATTTTTCAAAAATTTTCTGGATAAAAGAAAAGAAATTCAAAATGAGTTTTATGACTTTGTCATGCAAAACAAAGATCATGTTTTATTCTTTGATATGTTTGAAATTTATGCATTACAAAATGAAATTTCATATCCATTCACATCAAACACCAAATCTGTTAATCATGTCACTATTAGAAAGAAAAAGGTTACAGAATGGGAAATGGTAGATGGAACGAAAACTCAATCTAAACATCCACCTCTAAGACTAATCAAAATTGCACATCTAAAAACCATAGTAGATGTTGCACCTTACAAAACCCCAAGTAATGACTCAAACAAGGATATCAGAAATATTCTTTAACAAAACAACTTTACAAACACTCATCTTAGTACGATTGTAAAACAGTTAACTAGGATAGAGGAAACCCATAAAATCACTACTGTTTCCCAAGTTGAATCAATAGAGTCAAAACTGAAAAGCCCTGTGTTTAAACCTTTTCTGGTTTCAAAAACAAGTCAAAAAATGTTTAGGGAAGCTAAATCAGAATTTATCGAAGCTCTTAAAACAAAACTCAGCAGGATAAAGCATACCTCTACCTCTACACCAGTAGTTGTACAAGATACCCCTGACTGTAACAAAACTGTTAGCACTTTAAATCAGGTATCTGACTCTCAAGAACAATAACCAAACCAAAAAAAAGAGTTGTATAGACTCCATTGGCAAAAAGTCCAACCTTTGGCCCTGACCACAGCACCAGACTTAGGCATAGAAAATAGACTAAACATTTTATCCCAATCTAAGTTCAATGCCAGTATTGTTTATGAATGGAACATAGACGACATGTCTTAGTATAACATCCTTAGTCTTCTACAGCAGATGACTACGTCTTCCAATGCTTATAAAACCAAAATGAATACACCTGATAGGGCTATTGCTGAACTCCTCATAGCAAGATTTTCAGGACAACTGAAAGGATGGTGGGTTTATCATCTCACTGCCCAACAACAATTAGAAATATTAAGTGCCATTCAGACCACAGAGAATGGAACACCCATTCTCGATGAGTTGAGTAACCCCATACCTGATGCCGTAGGAACTCTAATCCACACGATTAGTCTACACTTCATAGGTGACCCCTCCCATTTAAAAGATAAAAAAGCAAAATTGCTTTTAAATCTCAGGTGTAAAAAACTTTCTGATTTTCAAAACTACAAAAACACGTTCCTAACTAGGATTATGCTTAGGGAAGATTCCAATCAACCATTTTGGAAATAAAAATTCATTGCAGGTCTTCCTACCCTTCTAGGGGAAAGAGTTAGGAATAAAATTAAAGAAACGTGGGGTATTAGTCAAATTCCCTATAACCATTTAACTTATGGGGAACTGGTTAGCTTCACTCAAAAGGAAGGTTTAAAAATCTGTCAAGATTTAAAACTTTAAAAACATTTAAAATGGGAAATGAAGAAAACTAGACAAGAACTAGGATCATTTTGTAAACAGTTTGAAATATCCACAAAAAACCAAATAAAAACCTATGGAGGTTCCTGTTCAAAATCTTATAAAAAGCCTTATAAATGATTTTCTTCAAAACCCAACAAAGAGGAGTTCTATAAGAATTCTAGGCCTCAAAAATTTTGCAAGAAAAGGCAATCTTCAAAACAACCCTTTAAACCACAATTTTAAAAATAGGTAACCTATTATAAATGTAATAGACCTGGCCACATTTCAAAATATTGTAGATTCAATAAAAAAAACTCCATGAATTACAAGTTGAGGAAGAAAAAATTCAAAAAATTGAAGCACTCCTCCTTGAAGTCACAGAGGGTGAATCCCAAATAGAATCATCAGGAACAGAAGATTCTTTTCAAAATGATGAACTAGCTGCCCTTGACTCCTCTAGTAGTGATTCGGGCACTTGTAACACCCCTATACCCCCATTGGAAGGATACCGAAGCGCTACTCGACAACACAGACACACATGCATACATCTCATCGGAAGCAAACGGTAACATAATAAAATATGCATTACTTACAAAATTACATAAAGATCCTTATTACATATACAATAATAATTATGCAAAATATAAAAGCGATATATATATAATGCTTAAATACACAAAATACAAGAGCTGAAAACCCAAGTAAAACTCTACACTTCTAAGTGGCCAACCCTGCAGATGCGCGACGCGAACCAGAACTGAACCTGCCACCTACACGGGAAAACAGCCCGTGCTAAGCGATAATGCTTAGTGGGGAGGAATATAATAGACAGAAATGAGTACACTAAACAGGAATACAATAAGCCATGCATAAACAAATACGTACACATACCGAAATACTTACCATGGCAACAGGCGAGATATCACATGCACGACATACTAAAAATCATATCAGAATATAATCACTATATCAAGCCACTCATTACTTATAACACTGCACTGAACAATTATAACACTACACTTACACAACTCAAAGCTTAGCCTGAATCTCACTAGCTGTGGATACGGGAGCACTGCACGACAGAGGATACTGTGAACAGTATCAATTGTGAGAGACCAAATCCTTGATCACACACTACATGGGAGACCGAAGTCTCAAAACATTTTATCACTGCACGAAAAATGACCATCTCGGAGTCGGCCGCTTGGCCCAAACGGGGCCAACATAGGCAGCTGCACTCATATATCCCTTTATAAGCATGCTTATCTATCAACTACCATGACACTTTAGGCTTAACATAAAGACTCTATACTCTATATCATACACATTGCAATTACCCAAGCATTTCATCATGATTCAATCACAAATAACTAATATCACATAACCTGTCACATTTAACAACTACAAGCATGTGCACACTTAATTCCATTATCAAAATCTTATGAAAAAGCATCAATTACCCATAACTTTAAATTGTTAAACATTTATTTATCCATCTCAAAACTCTAAACAAGTAATGAATAAGTTTTAGACAGTTACGACGAAGTTCGGATGCATTTAGGAAGTAAAACGTACCAAAATACTCAACTTAAAGGAGGGAAAGCAAGGGCAAGGGTTTATGCCAACCATGGGGTTCAAAATAAGAGAAAAAACCTTGACAACTAGGTTCTATTGTGTTCGCGACATGGGTCACGCTCACGACAGAAGCCTCCCTCACAAGCTCTACGAAAATCAGACTATCAGGATAGTTTACCCCTTCGACTTTGTATCGACTAAACCAACCCCTAAAACTCATTTTTAGGAAAAAATTCCTTCTCACAATTGATCCTTAGGTAATAATAAAATGCGATAAATTTCAGGTCAATTAGACATCTATAACTTCAGATATGAGCTAAACAACCTATACTGTTCAAGTAACCCGACCTGAACAGAGACACTACGGTTTTGGCAAATTTTCAAGATCATAGAGCAAGATTTTGCCCAAGATCATTTCTGAGACTTTTATATGTATGGAAGTCATGGTTCTAATGGATCAATAATCACATGATTTTGAGGTCTAAAACTCTACTTATGACAAAAATAATACATGGAGGTCAGATGAAAACTGAACAGAATTTGCCAAAATTACACCTTATCATCACAACTATATGATGACCCATTTAACATCATCAACACACATGCATTTACTCAAACAAATCACTTAAAATTTCCAGAGTTTGCAAGACAAAAAACACATACACATTAAATCCAAAATGAGAACTAGCGCAATAGACTTCCAACTAAACATAATAGAAGAATCAACTCCCAAACCTGGAAATGGTGCTCAAATCCTTAATCTTCAAGAACCCACTTCCTAGCCTTTGATCTTCTTCTTAACACCAAACTCTTGCACAAAAACCCAGCCAATACACACTTAATCAAGCCATTCTCTCAGTCATACAAACCAGAAATAAAGAAGAAGATGAAGAATCCAAAGCAAACGCAAACAAAACCAAGAACTTACCTCTTCAAAATCCAGCTCAAAATCAGAAATCCAACTTCAAAGGTTAAGGAAGCACACAAGGGAAGAAGTGGGAAGCAGAAAAATGAAGAAAGGGAGAGGAGAGAGAACGGGAAAGTGAGGTAAAAGGGGAAAAAGGGACAGCTTCCTTGGGAAGCTTCCTCAATTTATGTCGTCCCTTCCCTCTCTCTCTTCCTTTTTCATTAATTGCCACCACCTAACCAGCCATGTGTCACTCTCCAATCATCCCAAATGTCAAAATCTTAACCATTCACTTCCTAGGCACCATACACACCACACACTAAATAATCTCTTCAATAAGCACTATACATCCTTGGTACAATACACATACTTCACTAGATAATTGCTTCACTTAACATTTTAATTAATTTTTCAATTAAGTCCTTATCATCCAAATTTTCTCATGCACAAATTACTGAAATACCCTTAGTTTTCTGACTTAGCATTTAAATTTCGACTAGGCCCTTTTTGGGTTATTACAGCACTAGTTTAAAATCAATAAATATTTTGACAAAAGATCAAGAATTAATTCTTAATATTATCAAACAAGTGGAAGATTCAAAACTTTAAAAAGAAATCATTGAAAAACTTTTGAAGTCTTTTGAACCTAAATCTCCAAAGCCTTCTACTTCAATTTCCAAACTCATTCCAAACAATACTTATGATCCCACAAAAATTTTAGGTTCTCAAACAAAGTCAAAACCTCCTGTGACAATTCAATCTCTTTAGGAAGAAATTAAGATTGTCAAACAAGAGCTTAAAACTCTTAAGGAAAAACAAGAGAATGATCAAATCTTCTTCATGCTCTTTTATCATAAGACTCTAGTTCTAATGATAATGAAAATGAAGAAAAGGAAGAAAACAAAACTGCTAATCTTGATTTAGAAAATGAAATTCAAAGTTTAAAAAATGCTCCAAATGATTTATGGTTTATTTTAAGAGAAATAACCACGAGAAAATATTTGGTAAAAGTTTCCCTTGTTTTTTCAGACGACTTCAAACTTGATACAGTTGCTCTTTTTGATACAGGAGCAGATTTAAATTGTTTAAAAAGCTGTATCGTTCCGAAAAGATTTTCTAAAAAAACTTCTGAAAAACTTGTCGTAGCTAACAACTCCGACATGAAGATAAAATTGAAAACAGATGCTTCCATCTAAAATGGTAACATCTTCATCAAAACTCCTTTTGTCTTACTTAAAAATATCAGCCATACTGTCATTTTGGGGACTCCATTTATCAATATGATTACTCCCTATTCTGTTATGTATGATGGTATTTCTTTTAAAATAAACAGAGAAAAAATTATTTTTCCTTTTGTTGAAAAACCCAGAACAAGAAATCTAAATCTTTTGAAAGCCTGTTCTATTTACAAAAGTGAATTGAATTGTATAATTCAAGGCAAACAAAAACATTTACATTTTCTCAAACATGATGTTTCCTTCTTTAAAATCCAAAAAGGTTTGGAAAATGATTTGGTAAAACAAAGAATTTCTGATTTTCAAAAAATAATTGAAAATGAAATTTGTTCAGATTTACCAAATGCTTTCTGGAGCAAAAAATAACATATGGTTGATTTACCATATGAAAATGAATTTTCAGAAAGGCAAATTCCAACAAAAGCTAGATACATTCAAATGAATCATGAACTCGAAAAACATTGCAAAAAAGAGATTCAAGATTTAAAACAAAAGGGTTTAATCACAGAATCCAGATCTCCCTGGAGCTGTGCAACTTTTTATGTTAACAAAAACTCTGAAATTGAAAGAGGCACACCTAGGCTTATAATTAATTACAAACCATTAAACAAGGCTTTAAAATGGATTCGGTATCCGATTCCTAACAAAAAAGATCTTTTGCAAAAACTGCATTCTGCATTTGTTTTCTCAAAATTTGAAATGAAATCAGGATTTTGGCAATTTCAGATTGAACCAAAAGATCATTACCAAACCGCTTTTACTGTTCCATTTGGACAGTACGAGTGGACGGTTATGCCATTTGGTTTAAAAAATGCTCCTTTAGAATTTCAAAGAATTATGAATGAGATTTTTAATCCTTTTTCAAACTTTTGTATTGTTTATATAGATAATGTTCTTGTCTTTTCAGAGTCAATCGAACAAATTTCAAAAACCTTAGGACCTTTTTCAATGTGGTAAATAAAAATGGACTTGTTGTTTCCAAAACAAAAATCTCTCTTTTCCAAACAAAAATTCGTTTCTTAGGACATTATATTTCCCAAGGAACAATTACTCCTATAGAGAGATCTTTAGCTTTTACTGATAAATTTTCGGATAAAATTTTAGACAAAACCATGCTTTAGAGATTCCTAGGAAGTCTGAATTATATTCTAGATTTTTGTCCAAATATCAACCGGTTAGCAAAACTCTTGCATGATAGGTTGAAGAAAAACCCCGTAGCTTGGTCTGATGAACATACAAGTATAGTTCAACAAATTAAGAAACAGGTTAAGGAAATCCCATGCCTGCAATTAGCTGACCCCTTGTCACCTAAAATAGTTGAGAGAGATGCATCTGACTTAGGTTATGGAGGCATTTTAAAACGAAATGTGGGCAGGAAAGAATGCATAGTCCAGTTCACATCTGCACATTGGAATAATTATCAGAAAAATTATTCTACATTTAAAAAAGAAATTCTTTCAATTGTCATGTGCGTTTCAAAATTCTAAAGCGATTTACTAAATTAGAAGTTTTTACTTCGGATTGGTTGCAAATCTGCCAAGGAAGTTTTACAAAAAGATGTTCAAAATATTGCATCAAAGCAAATTTTTCCTCGATGGCAAGCTATCCTTAGTATATTTGATTTTGAAATTGAATTTATTAAGGGAGATAAGATCTCAATTCCTGAATTTCTAACCAGAGAGTTCCTTCAAAACAGGACTTAAACTTTCCAAGAAAATCAAAAGAAAAGGGAAAAGAGGTCCAAAAAGAGGACTGGAAAGTTTCAAAACCTGTAGCAGCCTCGTCTGCCACATAAATTAAATCATGGGCCAAAATTATTGAAGAAGATGAGGAGGCCCTTGTCAAACAGTTTCAGGTCCAACAATGGATCGAGACTCTTTCCAAACAGCCAGAACTTAGATCCCTTTTCAAAATGCTGGCTGAACAGTAAACAGGTAAAACCCCTCAAACTATTTCAAAACAAGAGGAAGGATCTTCATCCTGAAAACCCTCCTCTAAACAAATTTCAAAACCTACACAAGAAACATCTTGTGATAGAGTACTTGTCAAACCCTCCGACCTCGAAATTGTTTCTTAAAAATCCTCACAAGAGGAATTTTAAAAAATTGTTTTAACCAAAAATAGTTCTGAAATTATTTTATCTCAGTCAAAAAATATTTCAAGTTATTTTGTTAAAAGGGTTTTTAAATACATTTGGACCATGGAGGAAGGATTTTATCTTCAATACCCTCAGAAGGCAATTTCAAGAGTTTTCCCCAAAGGCTGGTTTTTTAAACCATGGGATTTAACAAAACCACAGCCTTATTACAAGACAATCTTAGAATTGATGGGTTCCGTGTCCATTGTGGACAATCCAAAAACCGGACAGGTCAATTATTCAGTGGGAAAAATTCATAAAGTCCTCTCTCCTCTCGAGTGGGGACAAAACATTCACCAACCTAAAACCTTTCCCGTTGATTTCAAAACCACCTATAACCATTGCCAGACCTATTCCTACCGGGATTATCAATAAGCCTGGTATAATGCTTTTCTTTTCCAAAACACAAATTTTACCCACACTTGGTTGTTCTACTTCAACCTCAAACAGGAGCCTTCCAAAATTCCTTTTTGGTTTGCTCATTGGTGGAAATTATATGGAGCTTCTCCTGAAATCCTAAAACCCCAAATTCAGGAAAGCTACAGCCTTTTTAAAACCTCTTACAAACCCTCTGATAAAGAAAAAAGGATCCATCCTTTAATGCTTTTTGCCACAAAGTTTTTCTTACCATGGGTAACAGCCTGGTATTTGGATTACCATCAGCAGGAAGCACAAATAAATTTGGTCAGAAGATATAAAATCACATGGTGGACAAAATATTCCATTCCGGACTCCATCAAAAAAACCAGCAGTTAACTTATGGCTCTAGAGTCAAGGCCTTTTTAAACTAGAGCTAGCAAGAACTCAATTTCTGGCCCAGAAGCCCTTCGCATAGACCCAATTGGCGGCAGCAAAAACTGAAGAAGAATACTTTAAGATAATGGCCCAACTCCTCCGTAGTAAGGCCTCATCTTCAAAAGCTTCCTCAAGCCCTTCTAAAGCTGGCTCCTCCTCAGGATCTAAGCCCATAATTTACTTGGGCGACTAAAATGAAGATGACTGCTACAACATTTTCCCAAACTCTTGTTTAAGCCCATAAACAAGAAATTTTGTAAACATGGGCCTAGCCCATTTATTTTCTTTATTTTGTAAATATAGACTTAGCCCACAGGTAAAAGGCCTAGCCTATCTGAAAAAAAAAGAAAAATAATATAAGAAAAGTCAAAAAGCCAAACAGTAAAACTTTATTCTGTCGGTTACTTTCGGTTACTTTTTTATTTTTAAACAGCCATAATGGAGTAAACAGGAACACAACATGTGAAGAAATCTCTTTACAGCTCATCCAGTCGCTTCAGGTTCTCGAGATTTACGGAGGACTCGCTATTTAAGGATCCTTTCTTCCCAGTTGAAGGCAGAGATGAATTTGTAGAGAATTCCCAATCTTCAAAACCTCTCACACTTAGAAGAGAATCTAGGTAGCTCATGTGTTGAGCAAAAATTCCTTGTAATTCTTATGCTGAGTGTTTATCTCCTAAAGCTTGTAATTAAAATATATTTCAAAACCTATAAGTGTAGCTCATGTGTTGAGCCTTTGTACCTTATAGTTTATATAAATTGTATTATGTTTTGAGATATATATACATATTTTAAAACAAATTGTTTTGCATTCATAAGTATGCTCTGTACTTGTTGTTTACACTGATCTAGTACATTAGAAATATTGTTTGCATATTTTGAAATAATCTTGAAGATATATCGGCTGAAACAATTCGAGCTACGGGCTACTGGTCCAAAGGATAACTCGGTTATCATGCTTGATTATTGCCACGTACCTTCTTGATATGATTTTTGAAATTATTTTTGCATTGCACTTTCATTTTAGTTTTAGGTTGTGAAATCCATTCGTGGATCTGTTATTGTTTGATAGTATTTTATTTAAGTTTTTATTTTATACCCTTTGATCCTGCGGCGTCCTTGGTATCAGAGCCGAGGGGGGTAGTGTTTTATATATGGTTGATTATTTATAATTTAGTAAATTTAATTTATTTTTAAAGATTAAAATATTATTTGGGTAAGGTTAGATGCGAGGCAGTAAGTCCCGTTTGAGCCATTGATAGGCGTTTAGGGCAGTAAGGTTCCAAGGCATAGTTATCCAGGTAAAAAAATACGTTTTTCAAAATTAATTAAATTTTTAAAATTATGAATAATTTATTTTGTAGATCCACTTCTCTTTGAAGTTCTCTTGCTTCAGATTCCACGAAATCAAGTTTAAAACATCCAACCAATAGTGAGGAAATCATTATCGAGGATTTTAAAAAATCTTTAAATAACTGGGAAATTCTAAAAATAAAAAAAGATCAAGTTTATGAAACTGGTCTGTTTCAAAACCTTTTCAAAACTAACTATGTCATCAAAACGGAAGAAATAGATGTTCAAATCTAAAAACCTTTTGAAACCATCCAACTTCTTTCTAAAAAAACTTTACAAAAACACCGAGACAGGAAATACAACTATATTCACTTAGGTCTTGTCCAGGTGGGAATCAAACCTTTAACCAAAGATGGCCTAAACACTTCAATTATTTGTGTTTTGAGGGATGCTAGATGGTTAAATTTCCAAGATTCAATGATAACATCAGTAGAGTCAAGCCTTTGTGAAGGACCAATCTCTTTTTAATGTTATCCTGACATCTCATTATCTTTGAAAAATAAAAGCATTTTAAAATCTTTGATTTTACAAATCAAAACTCACAATTACAAAATGTTGGAAGGTTCAATTCCAGTAGCAATCATGTTTAAAGTGCATTACAAAGCAATGGTTTCTGCTTTTACTGTTACTAAAAATATTGATTTCAAAAAGGGTGAAACCCTCTTTTTACAAATAGAGCTATCCAGATCTAACACTATAATTCCAAAATCTATCCTTTGGAGAGATATCAGTCTTCCTGAAGAATGGATCTTGGAAGGTATTTCAAGACCAAAGTCTCCTGAACAGGCAAAATCGAATACGCATTTGAGGGAAATTACCCAGTATAATAATGGAAAGGTAAAAATAAGCTTCAGTAGAGCTTCTAGTCATCGATATTCTGATACTGGTTCTTCCACCAGTACTTTAGATTTGGAGAAAATAAAAAAATTGCCCTCAGAAATTCATCTGCCTGATAGGACGTAGAGTTTTCAAAACCCAAGATTTTCTTATTCGAGCATTCTAAGTGCTTCTTTTCAAAATGTGGATTATTCTTCAAATGTACCTCACCAGGTCTATATTATACCATAAGTAGGTGATGAAGAACAATAAAATAATTCACCTCCAACTTCACCATCTTTTTCTACGGTAACCGAAAATGTTATCAATGAACTAAATGTTTTAGAAAAGGAATTTGAAGTTGACAAAAACTTCTTGCATCAGGATTTCTATTCTTCAAAAAATTCAGAAAAAGAAATTGGTTTTTAAAATTTATTTTGTATAAAACAAAAGAAAGTCAAAATGAGTTTTATGACTTTGTCATGCAAAATAAACCACATGTTTTATTCTTTGATTGGTTTGAAATTTATGCATCACAAAATGAAATTTCATATCCATTCACATCTAACAACAAATCTGTTAATCCTGTCACTATTAGAAAGAAAAATGTTACAGAATGGGAAATGGTAGATGGAACGAAAACTCAATTCGAACATCCACCTCTAAGACAAATCAAAATTGCACATTTAGAAACTACAGTAGATGCTGCACCATACAAAACCCCAAGTAATAACTCAAACAAGGATATCAAAAATATTCTTCAACAAAACAACTTTACAAACACTCATCTTAGTACGATTGCAAAATAGTTAACTAGGATAGAGAAAACCAAAAAACCATAGTTGTTTCCTAGGTTGAATCAACAAAGTCAAAACTAAAAAGCCCTGTGTTTAAACCTTTTCAGGTTTCAAAAATAAGTCAAAAACTGTTCAGGGAAGGTAAATCAGAATTTACCGAAGCTCTTAAAACCCAACTCAGTAGGATAGACCATACCTCTACCTTTACACCAGTAGTTGTACAAGACACCCCTGACCGTAAGAAAACTGTTAGCACTTTAAATCAGGTATCTGACTCTGAAGAGCAATAGCCAAACAAAAAAGAGGAGTTGTATAGACTCCTTTGGCAAAAAGGCCAACCTTTGGCCATGACCACAGCACCAGACTTAGGCATAGAAAATAGACCAAACATTTTGTCCCAGTCTAAGTTCAATGCCAGTACTGTTTATGAATGGAACATAGACGGTATGTCTGAATATAACATCCTTATTCTTCTATAGTAGATGACTATGGCTTCCAATGCTTATAAAGCTCAAATGAATACACCTGATAGATCTATTACTGAACTCCTCAGAGCAGGATTTTCAGGACAACTGAAAGGATGGCGGGATTATCATCTCACTACCCAACAACAATTAGAAATATTAAGTGCTATTCAGACCACAGAGGATAGAACACCTATTCTCGATAAGTTGAGTAACCCCATACGATGCCGTAGCAACTCTAATCCACACGATTAGTTTACACTTCATAGGTGAGCCTTCTCATTTAAAAGACAAAAATGCAGAATTGCTTTCAAACCTCAGTTGTAAAAAACTTTCTGATTTTCAAAACTACAAAAACATGTTCTTAACTAGGATATGCTTAGGGAAGATTCCAATCAACCATTTTGGAAATAAAAATTCCTTGCAGGTCTTCCTACCTTTCTAGGGGAAAGAGTTAGGAATAAAATTAAAGAAACGTGGGGTATTAGTCAAATTTCTTATGACCATTTAACTTATGGGGAACTGGTTAGCTTCACTCAAAAGGAAGGTTTAAAAATCCGTCAAGATTTAAAACTTCAAAAACATTTAAAATGGGAAATAAAGAAAACTAGGCAAGAACTAGGATCATTTTGTAAACAGTTTGAAATATCCACAGAAAACCATTCGTCCCTTTCCTTTGGATTTTCCTGGCATTTTTAAGTCCTGTTTTGAAGGAACTCTCTGGTTAGAAAATCAAGAATTGAGTTCTTATCTCCCTTAATAAATTCAATTTCAAAATCTAATATACTAAGGATAGCTTACCATCGAGCAAAAATTTGCTTTGATGCGATATTTTGAACATCTTTTTGTAAAACTTCCTTGGCAGATTTGCAATCAATCCGAAGTAAAAACTTCTCATTTACTAAATCGCTTTAGAATTTTGAAATGCACATGACAATTGAAATATTTTATTTTTTAATTGTAGAATAATTTTTCTGACAATTATTCTAAAGTGCAGATGTGAACTAGACTATGTGTATATATATATATATATATGTGTGTGTGTGTACGTGTGTGTGTGTGTGTGTGTTTTTAGCGACGAAACAATAACTTTGTCGCTAACAAAAAATATTAGTGACAAAATTTAAATTATGTCGCTAATTTTAGGGATGAAATTCCAATTTTGTCACTAAATAAAATTAATTATTAACTTTTAGCAATGGACAAACAAATCCGTCACTAAAAAAAATCTTAGTGACAGAATTTAAAATTCGTTGATAATATTTAGAAACAGAAATGAAAATTCACCATTAATTTTGGTAGCAAATAATGCCGTGACTTTTTGATGCCATATTTATCGACAGTTTATTTTTTTCGTCACTAAAAAATGGAGGGAATATTTTAGTGATGAAAATTTTTAGCGATGGAATTTATTTTTCCGTTTTTATTTTCGCATTTTCTTATAATGTATAAGTAGTACCTATATGAGACTATCTTTTGTGATGTAAATTAATTATGGAACTCATGTAAGATAATATGACTATTGATATGGAATGTATGGTTTAAAAGAATGTTAAGAAATTTTATAATTCTGACTATATTATAATGTGTGTAATTGGAATATTGTGTGTTTCGTGTGACACCCTTTATCTATTAGTGTAACCTACCACGAGGAGGTATGGTTTATTATGTAGGGGTAAGGGTGTTACAAAAATAACATAATATAAAGAGTTTAGGTGCATTTTACAACTTCAAAGAAAGAGAAATTGGCTTTTAAGTTCTTGTTCTTACTCCTTCGATTTTCCCTAAATGTAGAAAATAAAACCCTAAATTAAAATCTAAATTAATTTTTTTGTGTTTTTGATTTGGAGATTAAATCTCACTTATTAGGATTAAAAATAAAAGAAACATTAAATTCGAAGATACTAAAACTAAAAGGAAAAGAAAAATGAATAAAAGAAATGTAGAAGAAAGAAAATCAAAATAGGCTCTATTTCATAATTTTTTATATTTATAGAGTCTAAGCAGAGCTCATAGTTGTGGAGTCATGCCATATCTCCAAAAAAATAAACCAAGTTTTTGTTTCTTGAAGATTTGTCTTGATGTGCTGATTGACTGACTAGACCTCATGCTTGTGAGTTGTGCCCATGACTTTGGAGATTTTCACTCTATTTTTTTCTTATTTGAGTTTGTTACGCCTCACATCTTTAAGTCTTGCCCACAGTTGTGGGCTTTTCTAGAGTGTTTCTATTTCTTGTTCTTCCTCGATCTCACAATTGTGAATAATGCCCACGATTATGGAATGACTTTAGTGCTAATTGATTTGGCTTGAATCACAACACTTCACGCATGTGGTGTGACTTCCACACCCGAGAACTACCTTGGATTTCCAAAACTTAGTCATTTCAAAAACAAATAGCTTTGAGTCTCCAAAAATGCACCAAAGCACCTTGAAATACCAGAAAAACCATAAAAATACTAAAAATAACTAGAAAGCATGAATGACTCAAATTAAACTAAATTAACATAAACTAACACAAAAGACACAAAATAATACAGATAAATGCCCTTAAATATAGATATAATTGAGACTAATCAATAACCCCAAACTTAATCCTTTACTTGTCATTGAGTAAACTGAATGAAAACCTTTCCAATCAATTTCAATCTTAGCAAGAGAAAACAAGAATTCATTCTCAGTAAGCAAGCAAAAAGATAATCATGCATTAACCCAAACTCAGTAACGAAAACAAGTAACTGCAAGAGCATACAAGGTAGTTTATGTGAGTGTGTGCAAGGCCAAAACAAAGTTTTCATATATGAGAAGTACAAAATGCTAGATATAGAGACATAGACCAAAGTCAACTCAAGTATACAAGTGCACTTATGGCTTCCCACTCCAAGCTCCAGAAAAACCGTAAGCCTATTCCTTTTTGCCAAATCTTTGAAAAGGTCATCTCCGTTAAAATAAACAAGAAAAAACAAATAAACAAAATGTCTTACATTTGGTTGTAATATTAAGCTTAGGTAAATGGCTATTAAGGAAAGATCAAGTCTATTAGAGAAAAACTGCCACTACCTAAAAAAAACAATAATTATCCAATATAGGCTAACTAAAAGATAATACCCAACCGAAATTCATCATGATCCATCAATTATTAGATTTTTGGTCCTTACAACACAAATGGTCTCTTTAGATTGAGTTCCATAATAATTAGGCAAAATTTTAAATATCAAGCCACAAAATCAAAAAACTTTGAAGTGTTTATGCCATAATAGCATTTCTCACATAATCAAAAGATAATAGTTCATGCTACACCAATTTGTACCCCAAACTTGCATTTTTACTTAGTTGACTAGGAAAAACTTTCAATTCATTATTTATTTTCTTTGCATACAATAACTAGCCAGGAAAAATCATTGAAGTTGTAACACCCCTTACCCGTACGCAGTAAACCAGATGACATAGAACTAAACACGCTTAATATAGAAAAAATTTCCCAAAAATGTAATAATAAAATTTCTTTCACTTTATATAAATAACAAAATGACGAATCCACTTTACATACACGGAAGCTGATTTCTATAACGGTAAATTCTTATACATTTACAATAATAGTTTACATAATATTACGACACATAATACAAAACTTATACAGAACTCCTATGGACTCAGTGGCCTTGATGGATGTGGAATTTCCTTAGTGACACATCTATCTTTGGTACCTGTATGAATGAAACACCCGTACTAAGCTTATAGCTTTATAGGGAACAATATGATATGGACGACTACTCACAACAGTCTTTAGCAAATACACGTAGATGAACATATTCAAAGGAGTTCTTTACAAAAATACTTGATCATGGTTATATTACATGCTAACCTCATACTTAAATTTTCATATAAGTAGTAGCATACATTTATTCATAATTATAATCTTTAGTCATATTAACATTTTACATTAAACACGCATATGCTTGTGTAGTTTAATACTCCCACATGTTTGCTCAATAAATTAGGCCTTTATAAAAACATACATAAATTATATGCCTGTACAATATTTAAGCATAAAAGAACATACTTTAAGTATATAATACACTTATACAATTTAATGATCTAACAAACTTGTTGATCAAAACAATAACTATAATAGATACTATAACACCTCGAATCCCACCCTAGTAGATTGAGCAATTATTGTGTGATTTATTGCTTTAATTATTGGTATAGGAGTCTATTACATGGTATTAGTTAATTAGATGTTTTGATTGTGTGGTGAAGAAAAGAAGAAGGACTATAATGGGACTTTGCCAACATCACCTTAAGAGTTTGACATGTGGAAGAAAGAGAAAAAGGAAGAGTAGATAAGGATGAAGAGAGAGAGCACGTGAGGGATAGCCACTGCCCTCTCACGTTTCTGCCTCTCTTCCTCTTCGTCTTCCTCTTCTTATTCTCTTCTTCTCACTTCTTGTTCCCTTGATTTTCTTTGCAAACTTGTGGATCTTGAGCTGATTTTGGCAAATTTCTAGCTTTGGGTAAGTAATTTTTCTTCTTCTTCTTCTTCTTCTCTTATTCTCTCCTTATCTTATTTTCCTTTGATGAGTTTGGATTTGAGTCTTGAGCTATTTGTATGGTTTGGTTGGTTTTAGCAGAGAATCCTACTAGAGAGCCTAAGGGGAAGGAGATTGCTGGTGGTAGTGCTGCTAATTGATCGATTGTGTGGTTTTGAAGCCAAGAGGTTTGAGAATTTATAAATTTGTGCATATGTTGATTTTGTTATTTTGATATGTTTTTTCTTAAAATTTATGAGATTAAACTTGTTTTTGCCTATATAAATGTTATAGGTTTTGATTAATTTGAATAGATATGCCATGATTGTAGTGGATTGCATCAAAATTTGGAGGTTGTGTGAATTTAAGAGGAAAATTATGGGTTTGGCAAGTCTTGATTTTGATTGTCTTATTTGAATGATTTGATCTAAGTTAATTAGAATAAAACATGGATTTTATATTGTATAATATGTGGTGATTGCTTGTTTTTGATTGTGTTGAAGTTTGGTGAGTTTATTGCATGTTCGGTGGATTTTGGGTATGCATTTTTCTGTTGATTTTTGGCTGGGGGAGCTAGAAATTTACTCTGTCACGAGCGCGACATCCATTGTGAGCACAACAGAGCCCAGTGTTTTGAGCTCCTACAGAGTTGAGCCTCTATCGTGGGAAGACCTCAGTCATGAGCACGACAGAGAGTTCGGTTCTATCGGGCTATTTGCTGCCACGAGCACGCCTTGGTGTGCGAGTGCAATAGTAAACTTCCTTCTCCTCGATCGCGAGGATGATAAAGGCCTATCAGGCCCTCCTCGTGCGAGCACGAGGGCTGTCATGAGTGCAACAGGAGGCGAGCTTTGCCTCTATCGCAAGCACAACAACTGCCCTGGTTGCTTTTCTATTTTCTTTTACAATAATTGACATGAATGTTTCTTCTTAGGATGTAAATGCTTTTGTGTATGAACTATTTTGTGCTCCAATGGATGCCTTATATAAAATGTTTTATTCATATCCTACAAGAGTCAAGTTAGTGGATAATTAGACATGCCTAAAGAGTTCTGTTAGCTGTAGCCCTAATGTGTTCTTGACCCTGATCAGGTCAACGTTTGGGTCCTTGCAATCCTTAATGTGTTCGAATCTTGTTTAAGATCCTCAATGTGAAAATAGTTTTGGACGAAAATAAAGAAATTGCTTTTGACCGTACCCATGGGTACTAATGCCTTCACTCGCTATCCACTACTATGAGTTTGCAGGCGCATGTGTGATTTTATTGTGAATGTGTTATTGCTATATTAATGAATATACGTTATGGAACTTTGGTGAATGCAGCGCATGATATTAAGTTGTTATGCTTTTATAGAAATTTTGATATGCATATGAAATACACATGTGTTTTGCCTTAACGGCCATTGTCAATGGTCGTTTATCTTTTGTTTCCCCACTAAGTGTTATCGCTTAGCACGGGCATTCTATCCGTGCAGGTGCGGATGGTGTGGAGGTTTTGGAAGGTCAGCAGTTGTCTAGGCCAACACAGTAGGAGAGCTTTTTGAAGAGATTTATGTTTTGTATATTGTATCTTTTTGTATAATCTAGTAGTTCTTTTTATCGTTGTAATCCTCCAGCTATATATTTTGTAAAGTTGTAAAGATAGATTTTTGTACTTCTTCTATATCTTTTGTAATGAATATTCAGTTATCTTAATGAACGGTTTAGTTTTCTGTTAACTGTTTGAGCCCTTCTCTTTCAGATGTAAATGTTTTAATTTTTTTTTTGTCTTTTTCATTACTTTACGTATGTTTGTGGTTTGCTTTGGTGACACCTTATCTATGGGGGTCTCACTCTCCTTTGCGGGTTAGCTCCCTTACATATAGGTAAGGAGTGTTGCAATTTTTTGTATCAGAGCTTAGGTTTAGGCATTTCTGGACGACTATAGGATATATATAAATGTTTAGGACTGTGTTGGCCTAATGTCGATGTCTTTATGTTTTGTAGTAGATGGAGTCTGCGTGTGGGTCCCTCGAGGGGTCAGCAGAGAGTGTTAATCCCCAAGAGCAAGATCAATCTGTGTCTGGTCCTCCTTAGCTTGCTAGGGTGTGACCTGAGGCACCAGCCATGCCTTTCGAGGCTATGTTAAAGATATCCTAGGACATGGCTAGGGTCTTAGAGAGGATGACCGCACCGAAAGCCCCGATAGAGAGTATGAGGAAGTTTGGGTTGGAGGATTTCTATGGGATGAGTTTGGATGTGTTTGAGTTGGCAGAGAACTTGATCGATAAGATAACAAGAGTTTTAGAAGAGATCCGTTGTCCTCCAGATAGGCAAGTGGAGTGTGTAGTCTCGCTCTTGTAGGGTTCTGCCTACGACTGGTGGAAGTTAGTCCGAAGGCATCCTCAATTGCCCGATCCAGTCATGTGGGAATTCTTTGAGCAAGAATTTAATAGTAAGTATGTGACTAAAGCGTATAAAGAGGCTCGATAGGTGCAATTTCTAAGTCTCAAGCAGAGAACTTTATCTGTGGCTGAGTATGAGAATGAATTTAATTGACTCAATAAGTATGCTCCACCGGGTATCCTTACCGAAGATTTCCATTGTCAGCACTTTGAGGCCGGTCTGAATGAGTCTTTGAGATCGTTGTTGATATCTTTGATGAGTGCCCCTACAGTCAGCTATTATTAGACTGTGCAGGCAGCTTTGTGAGCGGAATGCTCTGAGATTATTTTGAGAGAGAGAGCTCAGAGAAGGAATTCCCCTCGTGGAGGTTCATCCTCGGCTAAGAGATCAAGGAATCCTAATGTGAATTCTCTAGATGAGTCCTCCACTAGTCCTGCTACGATTGGTAGAAGGCAGGGATCTTTGAATATGTCAGGTGCTGGTAGAGGTGGTTACGGTGCCAGGAGTGAAATGGTGCCTAAATGCTCTCATTGTAGTAAGCCCCATAAGGGCTAGTGCCATTGGTTGACTAGAGGTTGTTTCCTATGCAGAAGCACGGACCATTTTCTAGCTAATTGCCTTAAGTTGAATGAGAACACTCGAGAGCAGCAAGAGGCCAGTAGAGCTGGATCCAATACCCCTTAAGCTAGTCATAGTAGAGGTACGGTAGAGGAAAAGGTCGTGGTGGTCGGCCTAGAGAGGGAGCTCCACCTGAGTCAGTGGACCGTCCCCAGATGGAGCCAGCTAGAGCCTATGCGATGAGAGCTAGGGAAGAGCAGGATGCGCCCGAAGTGATTGCAAGTAAGTTCCTACTCTGTGACACTGAGTTATATGCTCTAATAGACCCTGGGTCCACATACTCATATTTGTGTTCAGATAGTTTGCATGCTAAGTTGCCTGATGTTGATCCGTTAGAGTATGAGATTTGTGTGACCTATAATGGCCCAAATATCGGTTTACAAGTGCCAGTGAATAATTTCAGTGTTATCATGATGATCGCAGCGTCGAACAGTGTAGGGAGTGAGTTTGCCAATGTCAAAGTTTAATGATAAGTGTGCCGGAAGTATAGCGATTCCGGGATGGGTAGCCCCGGGGTGGCTATACAGCAAATTCGGCTGTTCGTTTTATGAATTTTTATTATTTCGCGAAAATGATTTGTGGACCATAAGGAGTTTATTCATAAAATTTGGGCTGAAAATGGAGTCAAATTGACCTCCGAAAGTCATTCTGAAGTTGGCCTCCGGTTCGGTTAAATTTGAACTGGGGTTTGACCAAGGGTTTGACCAAGGGTTGACCGAGGGGCCATAAATAGTGAATAAGGCCTAATGGATGTTGAGTGTGTAGAATAAGAAAATATAAGTGTTATCTGTCAATTTTGACAGCTTTAGAGTTGTATTTTACGGTAGAAGAAACATTGATCGAATCGGACCGGTTTAAGTGAACTGAGGCCCAAATGGACTCCGATTGAGCTAAAAATTTGCAGGCAGCCTATTTTTTATGTTTTAAGATCAATGGAATATGATATAAGTTAAAATAATGAGAAACACATATAGATGCTTTGGAAAAGTGTAATTAAACCGAAAAACCAAAATTTTTGTTTAAATCGGTTGGACCACCTTGGTTGGACCAGTTAGGTTAGTTTAAGGGGCATATAAGAAGGGAGGAGGCCAGATTTCTCTAGGGAAATCCAGCCAAAATCGACCTCCTTCTTCTAATTCAAAATCAAATGGTTTTTCTTCACTTCTCCTCCATTTTTCTTTTTAATTTCTCCAATATTTCCACAAAATTCAACCTCCTAGACAAATTTATGCTTCTCTACAATCATATAGAGGTTATTGGAGTCCATTTGAAGCACTGGAAGTTGAGGAAATCAAGTGTGCAAAGTTTATGTCAAGATTTGAGGTATGTGATTTAAGGGTTTTTAATTTAGTTTACTGGTCCCTGTGGGGGGTTTTTGAGGGTGTAGATCACATTTTTGATGTTAGATTTCATATTGGAAGCTTGGTTTTAAAGTTATGTGAATTTTTGAATTCGGCCAGCTTAGGGATATAAAGGAAATGATGGAGTTTTAAGGAGTTATGGCATGGGAAGCATGCTTATGATGTGTAGAACAAGAATCTAAGTTGAGTGGATACATTATGCTTTCTTTTCCATTGATTTTATACATGTTTTAGGTTATGTCTAAGTGTGAAAATGAGATTTAGGCATGTTTAATTAAATCTAATGTGATGTTCATAATCCATGGACTTAATATAGTGTATAAATATGATTAGATGAAATTAAAACATATCGGAATGAAAACTCTAGTGTAGGCCGAATGGTTACTAAAGGGTTTCATCAAGATCTAATGATGATTATGGTATATAAATGATGGATATAATGTATATTATATGTTTAAAGCATAATAGAGTGATTAAAGGAATTAAAAGAAATTATAATGAAATGGTAAGGTAGTGGTTGAATGGTATATAAAGGGTTTAATTAAGATATATGATGAATTGTGCCATATAAATAATATTTATAGCATGTTTAATATGTAAAGAGTATGAATGAGTGATTAAATAAAATTAAAGTGCATGATGTGAAAAAGTGATTCATTGGCCGAATGGTATTTATAAGGAATAAAGTGTGTATTTTGATAATTAATGTAATGTAATAGCATAATACGATTAAGTGATGATTAATGAGTGTGTATGTAAAGTGGTAAGTGAAAATGAAGTGTATGACAAAATAAGTGTAACGGTACAATGTGATGTTTATATGAATAATGATGAAATATTGCCCTTAGTAGATATCTAGCAGTGAAATTTCGTCCAAGATATAATTGGCTAGCCATAGGGATTTCACACTGCGGTACGAGTCATGGCGATTCAATATTGATAGGCCAGTGACGGCTTATCTCAGTGTTAAGTGTAAATCAGTGTTTAGTGTAGTACAGTGCAGTGAAAATGGTCCTACTGGGATCATTTTATAGTGTAATGGGTCTGTGGGGCCCATGTCACGCATATCCGGTCATTAGATTTTCTACCGGGTCAATAATAGGGGCATAATGGTAGATATGTGATAAGAATAATTGAAATGGTGATACAAGTGAAAATGAGTGAAAACGGGACTAAAATGAAGTAAATAGAAAGTTTAGGGGTAAAACAGTAATTTTATTAAAAGTTGGTAAAAAGTGAGCAAGTTAGGTAAAAAGTGTAAGAGTAAAATTATAATTTTGGCAAAATATGAGGTTAAAATAGTAAATTAGTGAAAAAGTGATAAAATAAGGACCTAATTGTAATTTAGTGAAATATATAAGGTTAAAAGTGGTAATTAAGTGTAAAAAGGGTAAAATAGTAATTAAATAAGTAAATAAGGGTAAAAGTGTAAAATGGATTGTAAATAAGGTTAAAAGGGAGGATATAAAAGGAATTAGTGAAAAAGAAAGGACATGGATGGCATTATGGTAAAAGTAAGGACATGAATGTAATTAATGTAAAAGATGGGATATAGATGTAATTAATAGAAAAGTTAGGGACGTATGTGGAATTAAGTGAAAAGATTAAGGACTTAAGTGTAGGTAATTATAATTGGTGGATTAATTATGGAATATGTATATATATATAATGTAATTAAAGAGATTTAATAAATAATATGATTAAGATGGGATTAATTAATGAATTAGTAATAGAATATGTTAATTGTCAAAGTAGTTGTATAATTAATTAATTAATGAATTTAAGTGGATTATCATATGGAAGAAATAATTGAATAAATTATTGTATTTAATCAATTATATTGTAGTTAGTGAAAATTTATGCATAAGTGCATAGATGACTTAAATGAGTGGTTTAAAGATTAAAATGTAAAATTGTTAGTTAATAATAATATTAAAAGTGAGACTAATTATAACTAGTGGTATAATTGTAATTATAGTAAACTGGAATGGTAATGTTGAAATTAATGAATAATGTGGGGACTAAAGTGTAATGTGAGGAAAATATTATGGTAGTGACTAGATGGAAATTTGTATGCTAAATAATAAAGTAGTGTAATAATGAAATTAAGTAGTGGCAATTTCGTAGATATAAAACAATTAAAGGGTAAATTGTAATTTAGCATAAAGTAAGGGACAAAGTTGCAAATTGACGATATTAAGGCTAAGGAAGGGATTAAAATGTAATTATGCAATAAGAGAGATAATAAATATGTGTCTGTAATTAGTGGGCGAACAATTAAGAATTTTAGAATAATATTGTTTGATTAAATATTAAGTGAATAAGGGATTAAATTAATTATGATTTAACTACTATTCTAGTAACAATAAAGGGTAAATAGGTACATTAGTGGCATTATTGTAAATAAGTGAAATTTATTGGACTTAAACGTAATTGATTATAACAATGCTAGTAATAATATTTAAGTGTAAATGGAAAAGAAATAGACTACTAAGTAAATGAATAAATTGGTTTTATGCATATGTAAATTAAGAGATGATATTTGGAAATAAACAAATAATAAGGTAGATAATAATGATAATATAAGTCAAGTGAAATGGAATGATAGTGTTTTAAATTGTAAGAAACATAGAGAGATTAAATTGTAAAGTTAATTATTAAGAGGCTATAGTGAATAAAAGTACAGTGTAAATTAATTGAATAAAGGTAATAAGTAGGATTGGAAAATTAAGTGTAGCAAAAATAATTAGAATATTAGAAGTGGTTAATTGAGTATATTGGGAAATAAAGATTTTCATAGTAAAAGTGATAAAGGATAGAGTGATTAATAAGTAGTGTTAAGATAAAGGAAAATAGACAGGCCATTATTATGAATAATAATAATAATAATAATATAAGTTACCAAAGTCGAATAAGAAATAACATATTAGTGATGAAATTTATAATGACGTATATGTGGACCAAATGAATAGTAAAAAGAGACAGTTATAGGTCAATCGATAGCTAAGTAATAAGTGAAAATTGTTAAACAAAACGAGTGTCTAAATGAAATGAAGTTGATAAGTGATATCGTAAAGTAAAATTATTGATAAGTGTAGAATTGAAATAGTAAAGAGAATGTTAGAAATGCAAAGAAAGTAATAGTATTTGATCAGTGTTACTTGTAGTGAAATAATGACAAATTAATAAGTAAGTTAATAAACAATTTAGTGTTCGAAATTAAATTGAAGTTGAGTATATAAATGAAATGAAAAGAAGAATTTAGTAAGCTAATTACAGAGGTAAAGGTATTAAAAAGAAGCATATATGAAATTAATCGTAAATGACAAACCGAACAAAGTGTAGAGCGATAAGAATCATTAGTGCACAAGATAAAGTTAATGATAACAGTAATAAAGAGAATAAAACCAATAATTAAAGTAAAACATTGAAATTGATCAATGATAGTAAAGTAAACAAGTATAAAGATTTATAGTGTAAATGACAGTGGAATCGATAGGTTTAAAGATTAACGATGTGAATGTCAGTGAAATCGATAAGTGTAAAGGTTAGCAGTGTAAGCGATAGTGAAATTATCACACCCCGTTTGCCCCCTAGTAGTATGAGCCTGTCTTTGTGAGCATGCATTTGCATGTGTTCGGCATATCATTAGGATATTTTGGTAAAAATGCATGTTTTTGGGGTTTATTAGCATATGGTAATATGTGTGGCATTAGTGTGTGAAATAATTGGGAAATGATTGTGTGCATTTGAGCATATCATATTAGGGTGTTTTAAGATGGGAGTGCATAGTGTGTGTTCATACCATTGTTGGGTGTGAATGGTTAGTTTCACCAATAGGAAATTGACACATGTTTAGGGCAAAGAAAAGAAAAAGAAAAAGGAAAGAAAGAAGGGGAAGGGTAGATTTACGTTTCCTTCTTCCCCTCATCTTCTTCTTCTTCTTCTTCATTTTCTTCGCTCTAAGAACTCTAGTGTGCCTTCAAGTCTTTATTGGTGGAATTAATCATCTCTTTGCATCCTTTTTGGCAAGTAAATGTGTTCTTTTCATTTTGTTTTCATCTTCTTCTTCTTTGGGTTTAGATTTAACTTAGGGTTTGCATTTTTGGGTGTTCTTTGATGTGTTGTGCTTAGCTGAGGCTCCACGCGATCCCAAGGGCAAGGAGATTGCTGGGAGTAGTGGAGCTAAGTAATTTGAAGCTAAGGATTTCAGGTTTGGGACTTGTTTTAGAAATTTTGTTTGAGAATTTAAGTTACTGTAATTTTTAGGGTTTATGTTCTTGAGAAACTTGAATGTCTTTATGCTTGATTTTGGTTGTTTTGATTTTTGAATTAAGTTGTATTTATGTTGTTTATACTGTATGGGACATCTTCTGGAAGGTATGATGAGATTTGTATGGTTTTGATTCAATTTTGGAATTGATTTTTGAGTTCTGGGAATTCTGGAAATGGAAAATCGTGATCCTGTTGAATTTCCCGTTTCCAGTTCGTGTCTGTCGCGTGACTAGCCAAGAAGAGAGGCCAGTCACGAGTAGTGACTGCCAGTCACGACTCGTGACCAGCCAGAGAGGCCAGTCACGAGTGGTGACTGCCAGTCACAACTCGTGACCAGCCAAGAGGAGGCCAGTCACGACTCGTGACTGGCCAGAGAAGGCAGTCATGAGTGGTGACTGCCAGTCACGACCCGTGACCAGCCAAAGGAAGAGGCCAGTCATGACTCGTGACCAGCCAGGAGGAGGAGGCCAGTCACGACTCATGACCAGCCAGGAGGAGGAGGCCAGTCAAGAGTTGTGATGCCAGTCACGACTCGTGACCGGCCAACCTTGTTGGTCACCCCGTTCCGCCTATTTTCTGAAATTTCCCGATTTTAACACAAAAATGAATTTCGTATTTCTTGTGAATGGACTTTACTACTGTATGATTCATGTTATGCTTTTATATGAGTAATACCATGATTCTTCAGATGAATTCTATGCTATACATTGAAACATGAATTGAATGACGTATAACCTGCTAGAGTAAAGTAAGTGGATAGTTAGGCATGCCTAATAGAGTCTTTTAGCTGCAGCCCTCAGTTCAGTTTGGACCCCGATTAGGTCCCCCGTTTGGTTCCTCGCGAACCCCTCAGTATTTGGATCTTGTTTAAGATCCCCTCAGTAAAATATTGTGTTTCTGATAAAAATAAAATGATTTTTGATTTGTACCTGTGAGGTACCCTCAGTAATTGATTCGTACCCGTAAGGTACCCTCAGTTCACTCGTTATCCACTACCTCGAGTCAGCAGGTGTTCGATTGGTTTGCTCAGCTCTGATTTGACAAACTAAATGTGATATCTGAATGAGTATAATGATGAGATGCATGTTTGATTATTTTGGAAATGGATATGAATTTGAGATGCGGAATGTATGGCTTTAAATTGTGAGCATATTTATATGGATTATGTTATAAACTATTGCATTTGCCATTGTGAATGTGTTATGCCTTGACTACCATTATGAATGGCCGTCCATATTTTATGTGTGTTTCCCCACTAAGCGTTTATCGCTTAGCACGGCGTTTTTACCCGTGCAGGTGCGGAAGGAGTTTTGCTTTGAGAGAGTAGCCGTCATCAAGCCAACACAGAAGGTTTTAGTGTAGGGCTTAGCTTTTGTAATCGTTGATGATTCTTTTTGTATAGAACTCTCTTGTATTAGTTTTGTTATAGCTTCCGCTTTTGTACTCATATTTTGGTTATGTAATATCTTTTGTTTCAGCTAGTTGATCAGAACATTATTGTAATGGTTTTGTTATATTAATGCATGATCAGCTATTGCTTTCTTTTTCCTTAAAGTTTTTAATTATCCCGTATTTCGGCATGTATGTTATGAATGAATGTATGATTTGCTTTGTATCTGTTTGGTGGCACCTTGACTCATACGGCATCTCACTCCTTATCGGATGGGATTGCCTACGTATGGTTAGGGGGTGTTACAGAAATTATCAATAGCATAATAGCGAATAATGTATTATAGAATAGCAATAAAGGTAAAGACATTGATTAGTGATAATAGTGGTGAAGATAAGAATAGTTAGCGTAACAAAAGTATGTTACAAACTGTTTAAAAGATTTAGAAATAATCGTCGACATAATCTAAATACAGTAAAACAATTAAGTGAACAAGTAGGTAGGATTAGTATGGAAATCTTAGGATAAGTATCCACCACTGAGGATTTTAATGCTCAGCGCGTAAGTGTTATTGCGCTCAGGTTGTGATGGTTAGATGTGGCCGAAGACGTAGAAGTAATCGAAAATTGAGCGATAGCAAGGACCGAAGGAATCGTATGGCATGTATACAATCGTGGTTGGGTAAATCTATGGTATAGGTAGGTAAGTTATATGTTAGTGTATTGTTATGTTTGCTGTGTATGTATTGTTGTGTATGTTAAAAAAAAAAATTTAGAGCTATCAATGTATCATTAGTGTCTGGTATTGCAGTGCAGTGTTGTGACATCCGGTATCCGCATCATTTACGGGTATAAGGGTATTACATGACCAGTTCTTTCGGGCAGAGTGTCAATGTGAGTAGTGATATGAGCCTAACTAACTTATATTTAGCTTACATTTTGTGGTTAAAATTATGTTTAGTTATGATTTAATGTGTTAGAATTAGGTGTGTGTGATGTTTTGTGTTAAGTGTTGTTAATGTAGGAGAAAAAGGGAGAAGATGTGAAAAAAGAGTAGAAATGAGCAAGAAAAGAGTTCTCTGTCCGAGCACGACATACACCGCGAGCGCGATAGAGGATGCCCAAGAGAAGAGAAGGAAAGAGAAGAAAAGAAGAGCCAAAGGAGGGAAGCCGTGCGTTGTTGCGAGCGCGACATGCATCGAGAGTGCAGCAAGAGGCAAAAAAAGAGGAAGATCAAGCAACTGAAGGGATTGAAGTGCCGCGCTCTGTCTCGAGCGCAACAAGCGTCGCGAGCGCGACAGAGAGAGCCATCGGACAGTTTTCCATGAAAAGTTGGGACCTTCCACCAAGATTTGCAACTATTTGAAGAAAGGACATGACCTTTGGAACACTATAAATGTCAATTTCAACTGTAAATTCAAGGAGGATGAATTTTCTTTAACTAATTTATTTTTCTGTAAGTTGAAGAACAATTTTTATATAGTTAACGTTCTAAGTTAGATTTTATTTTTTGAAGAAGAAGACCAAGGAGGAGAAAAATTTATTGCAAGGGTTTAAGAAAAGGGTTAAGAGATTTCTTTCTTCTAACTCTTATCTTTTATTTTCTTCTCTGTAATTAAAGGAATGTTATGTAATGAACTTGAATTATATTAATTTCTTTTATTTGCATCTATGTTAGTAATCTTTGAATGCAGAATTTTCTATTAGTATATTATTGCATGATCATTATAAGTGAAGGTAGAATTGAGAGATTCATTTTAACCTACAACTAATAGGAATTCATTATTTGAACATAACTAGAGAGATTAGTATGTTGAGATAGTTGCTATAGGTTGGTGAATAATTTTAGAATAAGTAATTGAAATTAACTAGTTCATTAATGAGAGTTAGGGATTAGCATTTCAATTGCATATTTTAGGCATTCTAATTCATGGTCGAGAGAGTGAATTAGAACAACATTCCAACTTGGCTTGCTTATAAGATTAAAATTATAATTAAATGATGGAATCAAGTTTCATAATTATTAAATCTTCATTATATACTTTGTCCTCTTTGATTATCATTAACTAGGCTTAATTAAGTTACATGATAATAATAGTTTAGAGTTAACTTTCAAATTAATGAATATTGTAAACAAGATTAAAATTGAGTAGTAATAGTGTATAATATTAATCTACATTCCTCGTGGGATCGATATCTTTTGTACTATAATCGGTACACCATATACTTGCGAAATTAGCGTGTAGAAAAACGTCTAACAAGTTTTTTGCGCCGTTGCCGTGGAATGTTTTGATTAAATTTATTGCCATTATGAATCTTGATTTATGATTTTAGATTACAAGACTTAATTAGTTTTGTGTTTGTTGTGTTTGTTTTTATAGGATTGGATAGTTCAAGTCTATGCCTAGTACAAGGAGTTCTCAAGAAGAACTTGAACCATTGAATGTAGAAATAGAAAGATTTACATCAAGTAACCGTAAGTCCAACAAGAAGAAGAATAAAACTAGGAGACTAATCATGGCTGAAGAAGAGAATCCACCAAGGTTGATGGATTTTGCTATGCCAGCGTTGAGCGGGGCTCAACAAAGAGTGGTAAGGACAATGGTAAATTCTAATCAATTTGAAATTAAGCGATCTCTTTTACAAATGATTCAAAATAGTATTCAATTTTATGGTTTGGCAAATGAGGATCCAAATGCTCATTTGGCAAATTTCTTAGAAAATTGTGATACTTTTAAAATTAATGGAGTTTCGATGGATGCAATTAAGCTTAGGCTTTTTCCTTTTACTTTGAAGGATAAGGCAAAGGCTTGGTTGAATTCATTTACTAGAGGGTCTATAACAATTTGGGACCAATTGGCCCAAGCATTTTTATCTAAATATTTTTCTCTAGCCAAAACTGCAAAAATTATAAAGGATATCACTACTTTTATTCAACATGATAATGAATTTTTGTATGAAGCTTGGGAAAGGTTTAAAGAATTGCAGAGAAGTTGCCCACATCATAACCTTCCAAGGGAGTTGTTAATGCAAACATTGTACAATGGGGTGAATCGCACCACTAAAGGTACAATAGATGCTGCAGCCGGTGGTTCCCTTATGAGGAAATCAATGGAGGCTGCCCTTGAGTTGTTAGAAGAGATGTCCATGAATAATTGCATGTGGCCAACCGAAAGAGTAAGAGAATCAAATTCTTCTAATGCTAGGTGGTATATTCACTAGATTCTGTAGTAGCATTGCAAGCCCAAATTGAGGCTTTAAAACATAAGATTAATAGCCTAGGTATGGGAGGAAGTTCACAAAATGCATGTACTATTTGTGGTCAAAAAGGTCATACTAGTGAAGTGTGTAATTTGGGGATAGCTAGCACGGATGAACAAGTGAGCTTTATCCAAGGAAAAGGATGTGGGAATCCATATTCAAATACCTATAACCCTGGTTGGAGAAGCCATCCAAATTTTTCATAGGGAGATAGTAGCAATCAAAATACGGGAGTAGGATTTCAATAACCTCAAGATAGGTTTGGAGCTTTAGAGGTCAAGATGGATAGGTTCTTAGAAGGGATTAATTTGAAGTTTAGTTCACAAGAAGAGAACCAAAAGAGGCTAGAGACAAAGTTTGATCAAATCACTAAAAATAATGCCTCATCAATCCATAACTTGGAGGTGCAAATAGGTCAAATTGTTAAGGCTTTACCTTCAAGATTACAAGGGAATTTACCAAGTAATACAGAGGAAAATCCAAGGGAACATTTGAAGGCAATTAACTTGAGGTCAGGTAAATCCTATACTAGTGAATTTGTTTCTACTAACAAGGATGATGATGTGCAGAAAAAGAATTTTTAGAAGGATGAATCTTCTGATGCAAGCGTGAAAGGGGAGAGACTGGCCAACATCGCGAGAGCGATACCCTTCGCGAGTGCGCAAAGGAGAATCCGCCTTCTGTCAGGAGCGCGACAGAAGGGGCTACCAAGGCAAGTTCTTCAAAAATTTTCCAAACCCGTCCACCATTTCCACAACGTCTTAAGTAGCAAAATCAAGATAAGCAATTTCAAACTTTTATTGATAAGTTAAAGCATTTACATATCAATTTGAATTTTATTGAGGCTATAACTCAAATTCCTAACTATGCAAAGTTTCTTAAAGACTTAATTTCTAAGAAAAGAAGTTGGGAAGACATATCTACTATTGAGTTCGCTGAGGCATGTAGTTCAATAATCACTAATAATTTGCCTACTAAACTTAAGGATAATGGGAGTTTTACTATTCCTTGTACTTTGGGGGATGTTGAGTTTCCTTAGTGTTTATGTGATCTAGGGGCAAGCATTAATCTTATGCCATTGTCTATCTTTAAGAAGTTAGGTTTGGATTATGTTAAACCTACCTCAATGGTCTTGCAATTGGCTAACCAATCTATTAAGAAACCATATGGCATAGTGGAAGATGTACTTGTTAAAGTGGATAAATTTATTTTGCCTGCTGACTTTGTTATTTTAGACTTTACTCATGACGTTAAATGCCCCTTGATATTGGGAAGACCTTTAATGAGAACTGGTAGGGCTTTAGTTGATGTTTATGAAGGTACTTTTATTTTAAGAGTAGGGGAAGATAGTGTAGAATATCACATGGATAAGGCACTAAAATACCCCATGGATGAGAATGTATCCATGAAAATTGATGTCATTGATGCTTGTGTTTTGGAAGTATTGGATAATGCAGGTTAAGAGGAGGTAAATATTGAGGAGGAAGTGTAACGCCCCATTACCCCCGTTGGAAGGATACTGGGGCGCTATGCACACAAACTCAAATACATATACATATACTCAAATAAATTAAGAAAACAAATACATTTAATCAAAAGATAACAAATCTATATATATAACTATACAGTTTTTACAAAAGGTATTTGTAAAAGATAAACATATACATATATAAAATCGTTCTTTACAAAATTACATTTCCAAAATCATACTCCGTATACAAAAATACAGCGGAAGACAAAATAACTCCAATTCTAGACTTTTAGTGGCCGACTTGCAGATGTCCGACTCCAAAATGAACCTGCCACCTACAAGAGAAAAGAGCCCATGCTAAGCGATAACGCTTAGTGGGGAGGAACCACACATGCATGTACATATAATTGCAATAAACATATATGTAAACTTCATAATAATAATAGCATATAAACATATACTACTCATGCTTATAACAAGTATTCATCATACACGTATATCGGAAAGTAACCATTCATATCCAAGTAGTCAATATTCATGTGTCAACAGGAATATAATTATATAACCATTCATACCCGAATACAAGTATTCCATTTTATCATGTCATAACGCATATACATATACATGTAACATATATTCATTTCATATAACTAATAGCTTCATACATCAAAACTTGCATAATAACTTCAAGTAATAGCCTGATTACTCGCTAACTAGTGGATACGGGTACTAATGATACTGATAGGACACAGTATCCCAAGCATATGGAGACATGAGTCTCAAAATATTTTACCATCATGTATACCCGAAAGTATACCGGAGACCGAGACCTCAAACATCTAATATGACCCAAACGGGGGCCGTATGTAGCAAATAACACATAGCGGCTGCACTCACACTCTAACCCTGGATAAGCGCTTATCTATCCACTACTATGACTATCAGGCTCAAAAAACAACTCAATCATGTTCTAAAATAATGCTCATATAATAGAGAATAAATCAAGTATAATTATTTCGCAATTTCACGTGTACATGTACATTTACCATTTTTGAAGACATATAAATCATATACAAATCCTAATGAACAACATGTAATTTATCATATAATTGGCCATATAAGACAAATCATGTATCATGTAGTAAAAACCCATGTAAAATAAGCTTAAAACTCTTTTTCAAAACAGGGCAGGAGAGGCCTCACTGTCGCGCTCGCAACATTTAGAGGAAGAGAAGCCAGTCACGAGTCGCACATGCTATGGCGACTCGAGACGCTAGTGCCTCCCGCTTCGTAGGAAAGGGGCAGTCACGAGTCGTGATCCTCCCTCACGACTCGTGACGCCAACGCTTTGCAGGAAGAGCAGGTCACGAGTCATGATCCTCCCTCACGACTCATGACGCCAACACATCCCGCCTCGCAGGAAAGGGACGGTCACGAGTCGTGATCCTCCCTCACAACTCGTGACTACCTAGGGAAGAGGGTCACAAGTCATGATCCTCACTCACGACTCGTGACCTTCCTACTCACGACTGCAGAGCGGTAATCCCGCTAGAAGGAGAAGAGCCGGTTCTGTCGCGCTCGCGACAGAATCAATTCTCCTCGATCTCCAGAAACATAAAAACAGGATTTGAAGGAAATCAAAACCCAACTTCACCCAAACCCATATGTCATACAATTTCATGTAAAAGCTTGCCTTTTTGGCCTCCAAATCACGTTCACAATCATAATAACACAAATCACACAATATTATCACACATCAAAACAACATTTATAGAGGTTCCAAAAACCCAGAAATTCATCTCACATTCATGTATATACACTCTAAATCAACATGCAAACCACTGTAACTATCTCATCACAAATCATGTTCACAAATCAAATATACTCATGCATTTTCATATACCAAAACACACAAAGAATAGAAACATTTGAACTCAAAACAGGATCCAAAACGAGAATGGAATGAACACACTCAAACAACTCCCAAACCTGGTATAGAGCTTCTAAAATCCACTGGCTTCAAAATCCAATCTTTCCTTTCCCTTTATCCTTTCTTCTTTCTTCAGATTCTTGCACAAATCTAATTAAAACAAAACCCAATCAAAACCAAAGCTTAGTTAACCCATGCAATTCAAACTTTAAAACCAAGAACAAACCATATAAGCAGAAGCCCCAAATGGAGAAGAAGATGGAGAATCAATACACCAAACAACTGCCACTTACAACTGCCACTTACCTCTTGGACAACTCTTGATCACAAACCCTAGCTCAACTCTTGAGGAACACCCACATGCAAAACTAGAGAGAACAGAAAATGGAGATGAGAAAGTGAGAGAGAGAACGTGAGAAGGGAGAGGACAAAACCAAGTAGCTTCCACGGGAAGCTAAGAAATTTCAGCCTTTCCTCTTTCTACTCCTTTCAAATCCCCATTAATGCACCCAACAACCTAGCCACTTGCCACTCATTCATTGGACTTCACTTTCTTCCTTTGACTTTCTTGCTTCTTTTTCCTCTAGTCCTTGTAAATTCCCTTATAAATCCTTGGCAAATTACATATCAGTCACTAATAACAATTCTTCCATTAAATACTTTAAATAACTCTTCAATTAAATCCTAAATTCATTTGCATAAATTACCAAAATACCCTTTTATATTCCAATTACACATACAATTCTACTAGGCCATTTTTGGGATGTGACAATTCTCTCCTCGTTAAGAAATTTTATCCCCGAAATTTCCCCACTAACCACTTATATCCCAAAACCAATACCGAACTCAAACAGAAACTTAACAAATTAAACACTTACCGGAAGGACCCACAGCCTCAGGAGTATTTTCTTTAATCATCGCATAGACTCTAGCTGGAGCATATTCTCCCGTAGTACCAGGTCGCTGCTATAACATCCCCAACCGCCACCCCCGTTGCAAAGGCGCCGGCGGACGCGCTACCCGACGCTCACTCACAACATTCACACATACACGTAAACATGCGCTAAGCGGAAGCATTCACTATGAATAATAATAAAGGCAGAACATAAATCTCATATAATCAAAATATAGATTTAGATACAACATCCAAAATATTACATCTTAAACTCCTTTACAAAAAAAAATAATACATATACAAAAAGAATTGCAGGAGGAGATAACATGAATAAAGACTCTAGTCCTATGTGGCCGACTTGCAGATGCGCGACACGAGCAATCTCCCAAAATTCTGTCACCTACACGGGACAAGAACCCGCGTTAAGCGATAACGCTTAGTGGGGAGGAAACAAAACACAACAGAACACTATACAATAATATCATGCACTAACACTTAAATGCAACATGCATCAACAATACAGAAACCACTAAAAATCAGCAGAACATAAATATTTACATATATACCACGAATAACTATATAAAAATTAGGATTGGAAATAGAAATCACGAAGCAAATACTAGAATCAAAATCACGCAATAACCAAACACTTCACTAAACCATTACTAAACTGTTCACACAATAGCCTGAATTTCAATGGTGGAGGATACGGGAACACGGCACGGGAGGCCGAAGCCTCAAAAATAGTTTTAATACCCGAAAGTAGCGCGGGAGACCGGAGTCTGAAAACATTTTATCACTCCATGGAAGATGACCATCTCGAAGGTCGACCGCTTCGACCAAACGGGGTGGACACGGGCAGCTGGACTCACAAACCCTTCGTAAGCATGCTTAATTATCCACTACCTTGACACTTCAGGCTCAACAACTCACTCATCAATCACAACACTTACTACACAAAATTCAGATCAAAACCCAATAACACATTAATTCATAACCACGACACTATTATAAAAAATATAAGCAACAAGACATCAACTTAATCATGTATTGTGCAATAGTGAGAAACCATGCAAAGTAGGACAAAAGAATCACATTCAAAAAACAGCGCAGGCAGGAAGGACCTCTGTCGCAATCGCGACAGAGGACAGGGTACCTCCTCGCGAGCTCATGCCAGAAGGCATGCTCGCGCCGAAGCACGCTAGGCAGATTCGCGTAACCGAGCTCTGTCGCGCTCGCTATAGAGACCAGCTCCTTCCTCCTCGAGCGCATGCTTGGCAGCCTGCTCGCGCGGAGGATTCGGCCACCGAGCTCTCTGTCGTGGTCGTGACAACGTTGCGATCGCGATAGAGGGCTCTCCAAGAACAAGGGGCCAAATCCGCACTCTGTCGCGCTCGCGACATTGTCGTGATCGCTACAGAACCCAGATTTGCCCAAAATCAGCACTTGCTCCCACACAAACCTTCAAACACTCATTCAATCATGCACAAACACTTACCTCAAGCCACTAATACATCATCACAACATTCTCAAAGCCACATAAATGCATTTTACACAATAATCAAACATCAATTTATCGTGGATGTTTACAAAACTAAATCTAACATCTAGTTGTATAACAGGTTCAAGTTTCCAAAAGCACATGCCATTCTTACTATCTCACTATCATCTCACTCATATTCATTACACGATGCACACATGCATTCACATATAACTGAACACTCAAGAACACTAATAACATGCAACCACAAAATACATTTGATCCAAGAAGAAAATAGGGGAAAGCACTCCCAAACACATTCAAATTACAGCTCCCAAACCTGGAATTGCAGCTTCTCACTTCTACTTCAAGGACCCGCTTTCTCTTTCCCTTTACTCTTCTTCTTTCTTTAGATTCTTGCACAAACCCAACCAAGAACACATTCAAGTTAAACCATGGATATCACATCCAAAACCAGAAACAATGGAGGAGAAGAAGAACCCAAGGAATTAACCAAAACCCAAGCACTTACCTTCCACAATCAGCTCTATACTCAAGAAATCCAAGTCTCAAAGCTCAAAGAGGCACACAAGGATGGTTGGAGAGCAGAAAAAGAAAGAAGAAAAGGTAGAGTAGAAGGGGATGGGAAAGAGAGGAAAGAGGAAAATAGCTTCCACGGGAAGCTTCCTCTCTTTTCCTACCTTCTCTTCCCTCTTTCATCCTTTTCATTTAATGCCCACCTACCTAAGCCATGTGTCACTCACTTAATGGTTCAATCATCCAATCTTTGACTTAACCACTCTTGTCACCATACACAAAACACACACAAACATCTCTTGCAATAATATCTCCAAGGCACCAAACTTAACTCACACCATATAATTCCTTATAAACCACTTACATTCAAGGCACCATACACACATAAACCACATAATAAAATCCCTTAACCCACTTACACCCTAACACTATACACACAAGCACACTTAATAATTCCCTTTCTTCACTTAATTAATTTCTTTACAATAAAATTCTTATAATCCAATTTTCCTCTTACTCAAATTACGGAAATACTCTAAATATTCTGACTTATTATGCAAATTCCGAATAGGCCCGATTTGGGTTGTTATAATCACTCCCCCTTAAGAAATTTTGTCCTCAAAATTTCCCCGTTAACCACTTATATCCAACAACCGAAACTCAAAACCGAACTTAACAAAAGCTATTAACACGACTTACCAGAAGGTCCTACTCGATCCGCTGCATCCTCTCCTAACATGGCATAAAGTCGCGGGCGCGCATACACTTCTTCAGTTGGCGGCTTTTGCACTGTCTCTGACAGCGCCTGAGAAGGTGATCTGCTGCCCCTACCACTCTGGTTTCCTCTCGATCTTTGACCGCTTGCTCTACTCTAGGGTTGACCTTGAAGCTCTTTTCGATCCGGACAATTAGCTACCATATGCTTTTGGCTGCCACATCTGAAGCACACTCCAGAGATCCTTCTACACTCGCCCCAATGGCGCTTATAACTATGCTCGCACTGCGGGATCACACTTCCCTTGCTAGAAGGTGACGCTACACTCCCAACTTTCGAACGTACCGGAACCGAACACTTCACACCTTGACCACCCTGAGCTCCTCTCGACTTCTTACAACTTCCATGGCCACTATCCGGTGTTTTCGTCTTGTTCTCCATTCTCTGTTTGATCAATTCGGATTCCTCCAACTTGATTGCCGCTACCACAAGCTGATAATACCCTACTGGTTGCATGATTGACATTGCCGACAAAGGACCTCTGATCACCTCACGCAATCCCTCTTGAAAGTGCCTACATCTAAACTCATCCGTCAATAACTGCTCAGGCACATACTTACTCAACTGGCTGAATTCCTTTTCGTAATCACTCACGGTCATACCCCTCTGCTTCAGACTGATGACCTCTCTCCACTTGGCTTCCCGATATGCCTTCGTCACATACTTCTGCTCAAATTCTTGCTTAAAGAATTCCCAAGTTAACTTGGTAGGTCGTTGTGGATTTCACATCACAAGTTGCCACCAATCATACGCTGATCCTTGTAAGAACGACAATGCGCAAAGCACCCTCTGATCTGTGGGAAATCTAATCTCTTGTAAAATCCAACCTACCCTCTTAAGCCAGAACTCGGCCACATCAGATTGGTCTAAAGCAGTCCCATGAAAGTCTTCTGCTCCTCTCTTTCTTAACAACTCAGTCAAAGCCTTAGGAGCAGCCAACCTCTCTACTAACTGAAGTAAACCTTGCACTAGAACCGGATTCTCATGAACAAAACCCATACCAGGAATCTCTTCTTGCTGACGCTGAGGAGCAGGTTGCTCACCTCTCACTACACTCGCACTACCAGCCGTCTCACCCACGTTCTCACTTGGATCAGACTCCATCTAGACACTACACAAGACAAGACACATCTGCATTAGGCCACGACACAAAATTGACTCTCATGCAAAGACTCGACACATAATAAATAAGGAAAACCAGAACCGCCTAAACCGGTGCTCTGATACCACAAACTGTAACATCCCCCATCGCCACCCCCATTGGAAGGGCACCGGCGGACGCGCTACCCGACGCTTACTCACAACATTCACACATACACGTAAACATGCGTTAAGCAGAAGCATTCACTATGAATAATAATAAAGGCAGAACATAAATCTCATATAATCAAAATATAGATTTAGATACAACATCCAAAATATTACATCTTAAACTCCTTTAAAAAAAAAATAATACATATACAAAAAGAATTGCAGGAGGAGATAACATGAATAAAGACTCTACTCCTATGTGGTCGACTTGCAGATGCGCGACACGAGCAATCTCCCAAAATCCTGTCACCTACATGGGACAAGAACCCATGCTAAGTGATAACGCTTAGTGGGGAGGAAACAAAACACTATACAATAACATCATACACTAACACTTAAATGCAACATGCATAAATAATACAGAAACCACTAAAAATCAGCAAAACATAAATATTTACATATATACCACAAATCACTATATAAAAATCAGGAATGGTAATAGAAATCACGAAGCAAATACTAGAATCAAAATCACGCAATAACCAAACACTTCACTAAACCATTACTAAACTGTTCACACAATAGCCTGAATTTCAATGGCGGAGGATACGGGAACACGGCACGGGAAACCGAAGCCTCAAAAGTAGTTTCAATACCCGAAGGTAGCGCGGGAGACCGGAGTCTCAAAACATTTTATCACTACACGAAAGATGACCATCTCGGAGGTCGACCTCTTCGCCCAAACGGGGAGGACACGGGCAGCTGCACTCATAAACCCTTCTTAAGCATGCTTAATTATCCACTACCTTGACACTTCAGGATTAACAACTCACTCATCAATCACAACACTTACTACAAAAAAATCAGATCAAAATCCAACAGCACATTAATTCATAACCATGACACTACTATAAAAAAAAAGCAACAAGACATAAACTTAATCATGTATCATGCAATAGTGAGAAACCATGCAAAGTAGGACAAAAGAATCACATTCAGAAAATAGGGCAGGCAGGAAGGCACAAGAATCACTTCCCGATCGGTCGAGCCATTAGCGAAGGAATGCACGAGTCATGTCAAGCTTCACGATTCGGCATGAGGATCCAGCTCAGCATGAGATTACGCTCGTAATGAGAGCACGTCTCGGCATGTGGAGCATGACTCGTGCTGTGAAGGACAACTCGTGCTGAGATCCCGCTCGGTTGAAAGCTCGGTCAGCTGGGAGTCCATTCGGCACAAGAGCACGTCTCGTGTTAGTGGAGCACGACTTGTGCTAGTGATTCCGCTCGGCAAGGGATTCGGTTCAGCATGGAAGCTGTTCGGCTTGGGGGAGCACGTCTTGTGCTGGGAAGCACAACTCGTGCTGGTAAGCACGAGTTGTGATAACTCCCGCCCCTTCCTCTGTTCTTTTGTTTTGCTCTAATAGGCTCGCCTTCATGAGTCATGACAGTGAGCATGACTCGTGACCACCTCCTGGGACTCGTCTGTCGCGAGCACAACAGACCTCTCTGTCTTAAAATGTTTTGAAAATCTTCTCCTCTACATGGTTTCTCACTTGTATTAGGTCTCTATAATTAAAATGAGTACCTTAATCTGTGAATTATTCAAATGCTTCTATGCATGTTAGTAATTGAATTATGAGACTTTGTCTATCATTACTAGTTAAGGGCTGGCTGTGCATAAAGCATTGTAATTTATTTGTTAAGTTTATATGAGTGCATGATGTTAATAAGATAGTTATGTTCAGTATGTTCATACAGATATGATAAATATAATTAGTCCATTTAATATGCAATAAGTAAATGCATAATGAATAATAATATGATTACATTTAATACGATCATGTGAATATCTTAATCTATGAAACTACACATGACTAGTTCGAATATAATAAATGAAATTAGTGCATATGATAGGCATATATATATTGATACATGTATTTATGTGATCATAAAAGAATAATGCTAGTTTTGGATGAAATGGGTATATATGTGTAAAATGTGAAAGAATTTAATAATGATACGGGAATTTAGCCTACGTTAGTCGAGTCGTGGATAGATAGGCATGCCTATAGTGTTCGGTTAGCTGCAGCCCTTTGTTCTATTTTGGACCCTGATCAGGTCCCCGTTTGGCTCCTCGTGAACCTCAATGTGTACAGATCTTGTTTAAGATCCCCCAATGTGAAAATGTTTTGAATAAGAAAAATATGATGTTGCTTTTTGAATTGTACCCACGGGTACCGCCATGTGTTCACTCGCTTATCCACCCCTTTGACTTAGTAGGCAATTAAATGACTAAAGAAATGTGAATGAATTGATAAGCTCTATGATGATTTATAAATTGATTATGTGAATAAGCATTTGATGCATTTGTGATTAATGCCATTTGACTTATGCTCTGCGCACTCCTCTATTTTGGATCATTTATGGACACTCATGTGGAAAAGTGCGGTACCTTCGGGTACCTATTTGTTTTTTTATAATAAGGCAATATCTGTTAAATGAGAAGAGAAGTAACAAGTACTGTTTGTTCTGATAGGCGTGTATGCATAAGAGATCATATGGGGATAATGCATGTTATTAATCTGTTTAAGAGTTAACAGTATGCTTATCTGAATGAAGTCTTTGTAAAGAATAGTTGAAATAAGTGATATGCATGTTTTCTATAGTTGAATAATCAATGAATGAATTCTATGTATACATATATTCGTTTACATGTTTGAGTTGAGAACACAGGTATGTTATGTATTTGCTTGTCTTTTGAACTTTACCTTGGATGACCAATGTAAGTATATCGGTAAGGAATCTTTGTGTAATGTTTGTTAATTTTTGATGCACATGATGATTGCATATTGAGTAATAGTTAAAGGGAAATAAAGTTGTAAGAATGAAATAGATAACCGAATTTAAGAGAGGACTTAGAGTTAATTTTGATTATTTAAGCATAAAGGTTTTCTATAGAACTACGTGGTTCTGATTCCCAACCATAAGGATACGTAGGAAGCTTGGAATAACAGTTTCGAGTCCGAACCAAATATGAGTATTGAAATATTTTGTTTAGTTTTTAACAAGTAACGGTTTGATTAAAATGAAATGTTTTAATTTAGGTATTAATAATCTAATTTGTATGATTTTGAAATATTTGTAATAATGGGAAGTTCTGAACTTTATATTGCAAACCACAAAATGTATTTCGAGAATTTATGAAGTATAACCATCTATAGGGCCATTAAGTGATTTAAAGTATATGATAAGTATTGTATAATATATTTTTAATTAAAAAGTAAATAAGTATTTCTGTTTATGGTTTATAAGACGCTAATGTATGTGTAATTGCTTAAGTTTCCGTAATAAATAAAGATATTTGTTTGTAATTACTTTAGCCGGCATTCCTTTATGTTTATGTATATATATATATATATATATATTGATTTGCAAGTGTTTGCCTCGGCAATGACTGTGAGTGGCTACCCATTATTTGTTTTACCCGACTAACCGTTATCACTTAGCACGGTTGTTTCTCCGTGCAGGTTCAGAGATCAGAGTAGCGCAGCAGTCCGTTATAACTTTGGCCAACAATTCGGTAGATCTGTATAGGAAGAGTTTTTGATTTTGGCATGTAATTAAGTTTTAATTATTAGCGTTTGTAATAAGTTGTAATATCTTACAGTGCAAATGCTGGTGTGTTGATGAGATAGGTATAGGATATGCATGTCTTGAGGTTTTGTGTTAGAAATTTTATTATACTGATTTCTGTATTGCCATGTGTGTACAGTTAGTGTATGGGAAAGCATGCCATTTTCCTGTTGAGTTAGAGCATTGGGCCATTAGGACTTTGAATTATTACGTTAAGGAAGCTAGTGTAAAAAGATGTTTGCAATTAAATGAGCTTGATGAATTATGTCTTAAATCTTATAAAAATTCAAGAATATATAAAGAAAGATCAAAGAAATGGCATGATGCTCACATTCGATATAAAAACTTTAAAGTTGGGGATAAAGTTCTTCTATTCAATTCTAGGTTAAAATTATTTCCTGAAAAATTAAGATCAAGGTGGAGTGGACCTTTTGAAGTAACACAAGTTTTTGACTATGGTTATTTAGAGCTTAAAAATGATAATGGGGAATTGTTTAAAGCTAATGGTCAAAGATGTAAGGTTTATTTAGATGGAACTTTTCAAGGACGAGAGGTTTCAAAGATATTTTTGAAGTTGGGTTGCAAGTTATTTGTACATTCTTTTTACTTTTATTTATTTATTGCATTGTTTTTATGTTGATTTTGTATACTAATATAGTTTTTTTTTTGGTTCTACAGGTTACCATTATTAGTAAGTCCTTAAAGTTATTTAAATATTTTAGTTTTATTGACAAAAACATATTTTTTCATTGAGGTTTTGCTCACTGTCGTGAGCGCAGCATTTGTCGCGCGCGCGATAGTGTAAGGAGGTCATTTTTGCATGTTTCTGTCGCGAGCGCGATAGAAAGGGGAGAAACTTTTCTGTCGCAAGAGGGCTTGGTGTCGCGAGTGTTTAATTACTAGATTTTGTTTCTGTCGCGAGCGCAACATTGTCGTGAGCTCACGACCGCATGCGGGATTTTAAAAAATTGAGAATTTTAACCATTGGCAACTGCATTCCTTTCGCCCTATAAATATCTTTTATGCCCTAATTCTTCATTTTCCCTTTGATTTTTAGTTTTCTCTTTTAAATTAAGTTAGTTTTCTCTCAAAGTTCTTCTCCTTTAATTTTCTTTTGTTTTACCTTGGTTATCTGCACTTTAGTTTTCATTTTTTCTGCAATTTTACAATGGTGCGTACAAAAACTATGGCTAACAAGGGAAAAGGCAAGAAGGCTTCAAGAGAGTCCAGTTCTACTGCTCAAGACTCTAATTTGTTGTTTCTACGATTCAAGTACGATTGCCCCTTTCTCATCTACACAGAAGAAGAAGGTGAGAAATTTTTTTTTTTGCTAAGAAAACTTACGTAGGTATGTGGCATGTGCACTTTCCTTTGTTAGATGATCTTGGCTTTATTGAACAATATGAGAAATATTTGAGATATATTCATTGGAGTCAGTTTGTACATTTAAATTTGCCTATTAAAAAGGATTGGGCTATTGAATTTTTTGTTACTCTTGACTATGTGGATAAAAGGAAAATTAATTTCAAGTTTAGGCACGAAGGTCAAGAATGTATTTTTGGTTTTGACGAGATACATGATTGGATTGATTTTCCCTTAAATGGCAAACATTTTGATCCTCATCTTTTTAATCCTACACCCGTTTGGATAAAATTGACTGGTTTGGATACTTTTAGTACCAAGAATTCTACTAATCATCAATTTAAAGATGATATTCTGTTATTGTTTCATAAATATATTTGCCATGCCTTATTTGCAAGTGGAGAGCAACAATGTTTAAACCAAGGATCTATTTATTTTAGACCTTATCCAATCTAGGAAGACACCATGTTCTATTGATTACATTTTTATGGCCTCTATCATGCTTCAATTGCATGTACTAAAACTGTTGGTATGTGCCACATGGTGACTGTGATTGTCTTAAGGTGTTTAGGGTGTCACACCCCATTTATCCCCCTAGTTGAATGAGCCATATATGTATGTGCGTACATTTGCATAAGTTTTGTATCATAAGGGCATTTTGGTAATTTTGCATGTTTTAAGGGTTTTGCTAGCACGTGGGTGCATGCATGGTGCCTTGGTGTGAATTAATTGGGTTAGAGTTGTGTGTGTGCATGAGTGCACCATAGTAGGATATGCACTAGTGGGTTATGGTTGTGTGTGTTGTGCATATAATTGCAGAGTATGTGTTAATTGGGAGGGTTTTGTGTGTGTGTGATGCACTTAGTTAGGGTGTGAGTGACCAAATCCCTCCACTATGATCTTGACATGTGTCTAGGGTTAAGAAAAGAAAAGGAAAAGAAAGGAAAAGGGAAAATCAGATTTTTCCTCACTTGTGTTTCCCGTTCCTCTCGCCGCCCTTCTTCTTTTCTTCTTCCTTTCTTCTCCTCTTGGATCTTAGTTGAGATTCAAGAGTTCTAGTGGGGTTTGATCATCTCTTAGTAGTCATTGGTAAGTTTTATGCATTCATTTTTACTTTTGCTTAAGTTTCCATCTTCTTCTCTTCTCTTATTTTCGGAGTTGGGTTTGAGGTTTGGATTTTGTTTTGTTTGCTTGTTCTTGGTTGGGTTCCTAGTTGAGCCTCCCCGGGATCCTAAAGGCAAGGAAGTTGCGGGATCAAGTGGAACTAAACACTAGGAGCTAAGGATTTTGAGGTTTGGGAATTTCTTCCTTTGTATGTGCAAATGTTCATGTGTGTGTTCTTGATGGGTTCATGGAATTAGGTTGTTAGATGTTCTTTATTTTGATGTTTATGATATGGGTATTTGCTTTGAAGTGTGAATCTTGCAAAAGTATGAGTTAATTATGGAATTTTAGAATTGATGTGGTTTAATGCATAAATGGGGTTTTTGATTGATTCATCAAATTGAATGTGTAAATTAATGGATTGGATGAAGTATATTGTGAATAATTGTTGTATTATGGTTGTTGATGTTATTGGATGGCTGGATTTGAGGTAAGGGACCTTTGATTGAGTTTTGTGTGGTTTGGATAGGAAATGGAAGAGGAAAATCTACAGAATTTCTGCAGATTTTCAAAGTCCCGACGCTGTCGCGATCGCGACAACTGTCGCGATCGCGATAGAGAGCGGTAGTGGGAGCTTCGCTGTCGCGAGCACGCGACATCCGCCGTGAGCCCGCGACAGCCGAAGTGTTGTATACCCTCTGTCGCGAGCGCGACAACCGTCGCGATCGCGATAGAGAGTATTGTTGCCAAGTACTATCGCGAGCACGCGATCCGTCGCGAGATCGCGACAGCACCTTTTGTTCTCTGTCGCGATCGCGACACCTGTCGCGAGCACGACAGAGCCGGGCCTTCCGTCCTCCTCGCAGTCGCGAAATCCGTCGCGCGCGCGCAGCGAAGAGACTTTGGTCTCTGTCGCGAGCGCGACAGACGTCGCGAGCGCGACAGTCCCTTGTATGCTGAATGAGTTTTCTTTCTTCGCGTGTTCCTTGAACTTCAGTTTACTTTAGCAGTTATGAGATTTATGCTTGGTATTCTATAAATGATATGCAAGTGTAACCATGATATGATTATGCTCATTTGATGATGATGATTTTGGAAACTGTGAAATGGTTTGAATGGTGTATATATGACCTGCTAGAGTCTAGTCAGTGGATAGTTAGGCATGCCTAATAGAGTCTTTGCTGCAACTTCTGTATTACCGTTTGGACCCCGATCAGGTCCCCGTTTCGTTCCTCGCGAACTTCTGTATTGTGTTTGGATCTTGTTTAAGGTCCTTCTGGAAATGTTTATGACTGAAAAGTTAAAATGGTTTTTCGTATTCGATTGGTACTCGTAAAGTACTTTCTGTTCACTCGTTATCCACTACTTTGAGTCAGCAGGGTTTTTAATGCTTGAAGTACTTGTATGAATTGTTATGGGAGCAATTACATGTTTTATCCTTATGGATTCAATGATGAAAAGTACAATCTGTAATGAGAATACGATTATTGATATGAATCTTTTTGGTGATTGGCTATATGTACTTACGCATGTGAATTGCCTTGACGACCGTTGTGAATGGTTGTCTTTATGCTATGTGTGTTTTCCCCACTAAGCGTTTATCGCTTAGCACGGTGTACTTACCCGTGCAGGTGCAGAAGGAGTTGCTTTTGGGAGAGTCGTCGCCATCAAAGCCAACACAGCAGGGTCTTAGAATAGGGCTTATTTTTGTAGCGTTATGATTCTTTTTGTATAGAACTCTCTTACTTTGGTTTTGTAACAGCTTCCGCTTATGTATATGTATTTTTGGGGTTTGTAATTATCTATTGTTTCTCTCAGTTGATCAGAACAGTAATGTAATGCTTCTATTATATTAATGCATGATCAGCTTTCATGAATGGTTTTGTAAAGTTTTAAATTACCTGGTATTTTGTTATGTATGTTTATGAATCTGTGTATGTATGTTATGTATCTGCGTGGTGGCACCTTTACCCCTACGGCACCTCACTCCTCATCGGATGGGATCGCCTGAGTATGGGTAAGGGGTGTTACAAGTTGTGGTATCAGAGCCTCGGTTTAGGCGTTTCTGGGCGATTGTTTATATGATGCTATGTGTGTATATGTCTATGTTTAGGGCTGTGTTGGCTGATGTGGTTGTCCTCTTGTTTGTTAGATGAATTCTGATTCTGCTCACGGTGCGCTCGAGGAGTCCGCTGAAAGTGTGAACCCTCCAGCGGTAGATCCGTCTGTCTCTGTTTCGTTGTCGGCTCAACATGCTAGGGTCCAGCCTGAGGCCGTTGCCATGCCTTTTGAGGCGATGCTTAGATTGCATCAAGACATGGCTCGGGTTTTGGAAAGAGTGACTGCCCCAAAAGCTCCGATTGTGAGTCTAAGAAGAGCGGGTGTTGAGGATTTTTATGGGACCGGACTTGATGAATCTGAGTTAGCCGAGAAGTGGCTTGATAAAGTTAAGAGAGCCTTGAGGGAAGTCAGGTGTCCTCCTGATCAGCAAGCTGAGTGTGCAGTAGCTTTACTTCAAGGTTCAGCATATGAATGGTGGGAGTTGGTGAGTAGACAGCCTCAGATGCCTGACCCTTTGACATGGGATTTCTTTGATGAGCAGTTTTCTAAGAAGTATGTGACTCAGGCATATAAGGACGCAAGATGGGCGCAGTTTCTGAGTTTGAGGCAAAGGGCCTTATCTGTTGCGGATTATGAGAAGGAGTTTAACCGGTTGTCTCGTTATGCTCCGCGTGGGGTCATGACGGATGATTTCAGATGCAAGCACTTTGAGGCCGGGTTGAATGATTCTTTGAGGATTGCTTTAGTTTCTTTGATGTGTATGCCAGGGGTACATTACTATCAGATTGCTGAGGCTGCTTTGAGGGCAGAGAAAGCGGAAACTTTGATTAGAGAGAGAGCTCAGCGCAGGAGTTCTGCTAGAAGTGGTGTTTCCTCATCTTCGGGTAAGAGGACTAGAAACCCGCAAGATGATCCTGCGGCTGGTTCGGCTTCCAGAGGGAGAAGGCAAGGTTCAGCTGCAGTGTCTGGTTATGGTAGGGCTGGCCGGTCTGATGCTGCACCCGTTTGTTCGAACTGCAGTAAGGCTCACTGGGGTGAGTGTAGGTGGCTTACTGGTGGGTGTTTCAGGTGTGGGAGCACCGAACACCGTGTGGCTAATTGTCCTCAGATGGGCGAAGACTCGGGTCCTCAGGGAGGAGCTAGCAGAGTTGGATCGAATGCTCCGCAGGCCACTAGAGGTAGAGGTAGAGGTAGAGGTCGAGGCGGTCGACCCAGAGATGTAGCTGGTTTTGAGACAGTTGAGCGACCTCCCCCTATGGCCACTAGAGCTTATACAGTTAGAGCCAGAGAGGAGCAGGATGCCCCCGATGTGATTGCTGGTAAGTTCCTACTCCATGACACTGAATTATATGCTCTAATAGATCCTGGTTCCACACACTCATATTTGTGCACGCATAAGTTTGTTGATAAGTTGCATGTCGTAGAACAGTTAGACTATGAGATATGTGTGACCAATCCGTTAGGGCATAGTGTCAGTGTGAGTAGAGTTTATAGGAATTGTCCGTTGATGGTTGAGAATGTTGAGTTTCCTGTGGATTTGATAGAGTTGCCCTTCAGAGAGTATGATTTGATTTTGGGTATGGATTGGTTGAGTAAGTATAGAGCCGTGGTTGATTGTCATAGGAAGACTTTCATGCTTCGAGATAGGAACCGAGCTCCAGTGATTGTCAGAGGTTTGGGTGCGAGTTCCATGCACAATGTGATTTCTGCTATTCAAGCTAAGAGGTTTATGAGAAAAGGTTGTGAGGCTTTTCTGGCTGTGGTTTTGGATTCCAGGAGGGATCAAGTTAGGATTGAGAACATCCCTATTGTTCGAGATGTTTTTCCGAGTGACTTGCCTAGTTTGCCTCCAGAGAGGGAAGTTGAGCTAGCCATAGAGATTATGCCGGGTACCACACCAGTGTCGAAGGCACCTTATCGGATGGCTCCTGTAGAGTTGAGAGAACTTAAAACTCAACTGCAAGAGCTGTTGGATAAGGGATACATTCGACCCAGCATATCTCCTTGGGGAGCTCCGGTTCTGTTTGTTAAGAAGAAGGATGGATCCTTGAGGATGTGTATCGACTACAGACAGATCAATAAGGTCACAGTAAAGAATAAGTATCCGTTGCCCAGAGTTGAAGATTTGTTTGATCAGCTGCGAGGTGCCGGTGTGTTTTCTAAGATTGACCTTCGGTCTGGGTATTATCAGCTTCGTGTTAAGGACGAGGATGTGGTTAAGACTGCATTTCGGACTCGGTATGGCCACTATGAGTTCCTTGTTATGCCGTTCGGTTTAACTAATGCTCCAGCGGCATTTATGGATTTGATGAATAGAGTGTTCAGGCCATACTTAGACCGGTTTGTAGTAGTTTTTATAAATGATATTTTGGTATTTTCCAAGGATGAAGCCGAGCATGAAGAGCATCTTCGGTTAGTTTTGCAGATTTTGAGAGAGCATCGGTTGTTTGCTAAGTTGAGTAAGAGTGATTTTTGGCTTAAGGAAGTGTCGTTTTTGGGTCATATAGTCTCAGCTAAGGGTATCCAAGTGGATCCAGCTAAGATTGAGGCGATAGTGGATTGGAAAGCGCCTAGGAATGTCCAGGAAGTGAGGAGTTTCCTTGGTCTGGCGGGTTATTACCGTCGGTTCGTTAAGGGTTTTTCAGTAATTGCTACTCCGATGACCAGGTTATTGAGGAAAGGAATTAAGTTCGAATGGTCGGATAAATGTCAAGCCTGTTTCGAGAGGTTGAAGCAGTTGTTAGTTGAAGCTCCTATATTAACTCAACCCACTTCGGGTAAGGAGTTTGTTATATATAGTGACACTTCAGGTGTTGGTTTGGGATGTGTTCTGATGCAGGAAGGTAAGGTAGTGGCTTATGCTTCTCGACAGTTGAAACCACACGAGAGGAATTATCCAACGCATGATCTTGAGTTAGCTGCAGTTGTCTTCGCTTTGAAGATTTGGCGTCATTATCTCTACGGGGAGAAGTGCAGGATCTTTTCGGACCACAAAAGTTTGAAGTATTTTCTGACTCAGAAGGAATTGAATATGAGGCAACGTCGTTGGCTTGAGCTGTTTAAAGACTACGATTGCATTGTGGATTACCATCCGGGTAAGGCCAATGTAGTCGCGGATGCATTGAGTAGGAAGTCAGTTTCTGCCTTGTTTTTGAGACAGTTCAGATGGAGGTTTGGCTCAGATGGGGCTTTGATAGCTCAGTTGAGGGTCAAGCCTACTTTGAGGCAGCAGATAGTAGATGCTCAGAAAGTTGATGAGAAGCTTCAGCGGATTGTGCAAGAAGTCGGTTCGGGTAAGCGGTCAGAGTTTTCGGTTCAGGATGGGGTTCTTCTGTTTGGAAACCGTTTGTGTGTGCCGGATAGTGCAGAGTTAAGAAGACAGATTTTGGATGAGGCACATAGTTCAGTTTTCACCATGCATCCTGGCAGTGTAAAGATGTATCGGGATTTGAAGCAGTTCTTCTGGTGGGTTGGTATGAAGAGGGACATAGTGGACTTTGTATCCAAGTGCTTGACTTGTCAGCAGATCAAGGCTGAGCACCAGGTTCCCTCTGGTTTACTCACGCCTTTGTCCGTTCCCGAGTGGAAGTGGGATGACATCGCCATGGATTTTGTCTCCAGATTACCTTTGTCTCAGAGGAAGCATGATTCTGTTTGGGTGATAGTGGATCGACTCACGAAGTCTGCCCACTTTTTGCCAGTTAGAATGGATTATTCGATGAGTAGATTGGCCAGTATGTATGTAGATGAGATAGTGCGATTGCATGGAGTACCTCTGTCCATAGTTTCTGATAGGGACCCAAGGTTCACATCTAAGTTCTGGAAAGAGGTGCAGCGAGCTTTGGGTACCAAGCTGAAGTTCAGTACAGCATTTCATCCGCAGACAGATGGTCAGTCCGAGCGTGTGATTCAGATCTTAGAGGATATGATGAGGGCTTGTGTTTTGGACTTTTCGGGTAGCTGGGACAAGTACGTATCATTGATGGAATTTGCCTACAACAACAATTTTCAGTCGAGCATTGGTATGTCACCTTATGAGGCTCTGTATGGGCGTCAGTGTAGGACTCCTGTTTGTTGGACTGAGTTGTCTGAGAGGTCAGTGATTGGGCCAGATCTGGTCAGAGATACAGAAGAAAAGATCAGAGTTGTGCAGCGAAATCTGAAAGTGGCCAAGGATCGACAGAAGTCTTATGCCAACCTCAAGAGAAAGGATGTACAGTTTGAAGTTGGGGACAAGGTTTTTCTTAAAGTGTCTCCTTGGAGAAAAGTGCTTCGATTTGGAAAGAAAGGGAAACTTAGTCCTCGCTTTATTGGTCCGTATGAGGTGTTAGCAAGAGTGGGTCCAGTGGCTTACAGACTAGCTTTGCCAATGGAATTGTCAAAGCTTCATGATGTGTTCCACGTTTCGATGCTCCGTCGGTATAGATCGGATCCTTCCCATGTTTTGTCAATTCAAGAGGTTCAAGTGCAGTCAGATTTTTCCTACGACGAGGAGCCTAGGGCTATCCTAGAGCGGGAAGTAAGACAGCTGAGAAATAAGCAGATTCCTTTGGTCAAGGTTTTGTGGAATCACCATGGGATTGAGGAAGCAACTTGGGAACCGGAGGAGTCAATGAGATTGCAGTATCCGCAATTGTTCTGTTCAGGTGAGAATTTCGAGGACGAAATTCTTGTTAGTAGGGGAGAGTTGTCACACCCCATTTATCCCCCTAGTTGAATGAGCCATATATGTATGTGCGTACATTTGCATAAGTTTTGTATCATAAGGGCATTTTGGTAATTTTGCATGTTTTAAGGGTTTTGCTAGCACGTGGGTGCATGCATGGTGCCTTGGTGTGAATTAATTGGGTTAGAGTTGTGTGTGTGCATGAGTGCACCATAGTAGGATATGCACTAGTGGGTTATGGTTGTGTGTGTTGTGCATATAATTGTAGAGTATGTGTTAATTGGGAGAGTTTTGTGTGTGTGTGATGCACTTAGTTAGGGTGTGAGTGACCAAATCCCTGCACTATGATCTTGACATGTGTCTAGGGTTAAGAAAAGAAAAGGAAAAGAAAGGAAAAGGGAAAATCAGATTTTTCCTCACTTGTGTTTCCCGTTCCTCTCGCCGCCCTTCTTCTTTTCTTCTTCCTTTCTTCTCCTCTTGGACCTTAGTTGAGATTCAAGAGTTCTAGTGGGGTTTGATCATCTCTTAGTAGTCATTGGTAAGTTTTATGCATTCATTTTTACTTTTGCTTAAGTTTCCATCTTCTTCTCTTCTCTTATTTTCGGAATTGGGTTTGAGGTTTGGATTTTGTTTTGTTTGCTTGTTCTTGGTTGGGTTCCTAGTTGAGCCTCCCCGGGATCCTAAAGGCAAGGAAGTTGCGGGATCAAGTGGAACTAAACACTAGGAGCTAAGGATTTTGAGGTTTGGGAATTTCTTCCTTTGTATGTGCAAATGTTCATGTGTGTGTTCTTGATGGGTTCATGGAATTAGGTTGTTAGATGTTCTTTATTTTAATGTTTATGATATGGGTATTTGCTTTGAAGTGTGAATCTTGCAAAAGTATGAGTTAATTATGGAATTTTAGAATTGATGTGGTTTAATGCATAAATGGGGTTTTTGATTGATTCATGAAATTGAATGTGTAAATTAATGGATTGGATGAAGTATATTGTGAATAATTGTTGTATTATGGTTGTTGATGTTATTGGATGGCTGGATTTGAGGTAAGGGACCTTTGATTGAGTTTTGTGTGGTTTGGAGAGGAAATAGAAGAGGAAAATCTGCAGAATTTCTGCAGATTTTCAAAGTCCCGACGCTGTCGCGATCGCGACAACTGTCGCGATCTCGACAGAGAGCGGTAGTGGGAGCTTCGCTGTCGCGAGCACGCGACATCCGCCGCGAGCCCGCGACAGCCGAAGTGTTGTATACCCTCTGTCGCGAGCGCGACAACCGTCGCGATCGCGACAGAGAGTATTGTTGCCAAGTACTATCGCGAGCACGCGATTCGTCGCGAGATCGCGATAGCACCTTTTGTTCTCTGTCGCGATCGCGACACCTGTCGCGAGCGCGACAGAGCCGGGCCTTCCGTCCTCCTCGCGGTCGCGAAATCCGTCGCGCACGCGCAGCGAAGAGACTTTGGTCTCTGTCGCGAGCGCGACAGACGTCGCGAGCGCGACAGTCCCTTGTATGCTGAATGAGTTTTCTTTCTTCGCGTGTTCCTTGAACTTCAGTTTACTTTAGCAGTTATGAGATTTATGCTTGGTATTCTATAAATGATATGCAAGTATAACCATGATATGATTATGCTCATTTGATGATGATGATTTTGGAAACTGTGAAATGGTTTGAATGGTATATATATGACCTGCTAGAGTCTAGTCAGTGGATAGTTAGGCATGCCTAATAGAGTCTTTGCTGCAGCTTCTGTATTACCGTTTGGACCCCGATCAGGTCCCCGTTTCGTTCCTCGCGAACTTCTGTATTGTGTTTAGATCTTGTTTAAGGTCCTTCTGGAAATGTTTATGACTGAAAAGTTAAAATGGTTTTTCGTATTCGATTGGTACTCGTAAAGTACTTTCTGTTCACTCGTTATCCACTACCTTGAGTCAGCAGGGTTTTCAATGCTTAAAGTACTTGTATGAATTGTTATAGGAGCAATTACATGTTTTATCCTTATGGATTCAATGATGAAAAGTACAATCTGTAATGAGAATACGATTATTGATATGAATCATTTTGGTGAATGGCTATATGTACTTACGCATGTGAATTGCCTTGACGACCGTTGTGAATGGTTGTCTTTATGCTATGTGTGTTTTCCCCACTAAGCGTTTATCGCTTAGCACGGTGTGCTTATCCATGCAGGTGCGGAAGGAGTTGCTTTTGGGAGAGTCGTCGCCATCAAAGCCAACACAGCAGGGTCTTAGAATAGGGCTTATTTTTGTAGCGTTATGATTCTTTTTGTATAGAACTCTCTTACTTTGGTTTTGTAACAGCTTCCGCGTATGTATATGTATTTTTGGAGTTTGTAATTATCTATTGTTTCTCTCAGTTGATCAGAACAGTAATGTAATGCTTCTATTTTATTAATGCATGATCAGCTTTCATGAATGGTTTTGTAAAGTTTTAAATTACCTGGTATTTTGTTATGTATGTTTATGAATCTGTGTATGTATGTTATGTATCTGCGTGGTGGCACCTTTACCCCTACGGCACCTCACTCCTCATCGGATGGGATCGCCTGAGTATGGGTAAGGGGTGTTACATAGGGGAATTGCATAACTTTGTCATGGATAAGCATAAGACTGTTGCCTTGCTTGATGCTAAGCATTTGAGAAATGTTAACATGTTGACAAGAGGTAGATGGCCTCCAAGGTTTATTGACCGTGGTGTGCAGGTTCAAGGGACAAAGGGAAAGGTAAAGCCCCTGAATCATCTACTGCTGCTGCTGCTGAAGAGGAGGAGTCCGATGATGATGGGTCTGATGAAGATGGCAGTGTAGTGCCTTCTGGTATGTGGGAGGCTTCTGTTGGTTGGCAGCAGGTTTTGACACACATGGATGGTGTCGAGGCTATCAACCAAAGCATGGCAGCTAGATTGGATTCCATGGAGGCCACCATAAAGGACATGTCTAAGAGCCAAACGAGCATAGGTCGCAAACTTCTTTCTTTCTTCTGCAAGAAGAACATCGAATTCACACCTTCTCCACCAAGTTCCCCTAGTGGGAATTAAAATCAGTTTTTCTCCTACCCTTTTACTTTCTATTGTTATTTTTATTTTTCTTTTATTTGTGCTTTGTATTTTTCTTGTTTTTATTGTATGATTTGTTTGTGTTTGATTTTCTTACACAATGAGGACATTGTGTCCTTTAAGTGTGGGGGCATGCATGTTGTGTATATTTATATGTGTGTTTGTTTAGCGTAACCTGTGTATATGCATGTGCTGCTAGTTTTAGGTTTTGGTTTTTGCATATGTTGTTAGTAGTAGGTGTGTTGAGTTTGATTTGTATATATATGTATGATTGTTTATAGGTTTATATGCTAGGTTTTTTTAAGAGTTTGATTTTGGAGCTTGTATATTTGGGGCATATTTGGGAATATATGCATGCTTTAGCTTGAATTTCCTTTAATTTAGTCTAGTTAGGCAAATTCTTGAGGAATGTCATTTTTTATTTTACTTTGACAATTTAATGTATATAGTGAAGGTCATGACTTGGCAAAGCACTTTAGTGTAGGTTCTTTTTAAGTTGTTTATCTTTTCACATGTATAAAACGATTATTTTGCCAATGCATTGCTTAGGTAGCTTGACCTATAGCTAAAGTGAGCTTTTGAGCCTTGTACATTGAATTTTTCTTATATGAGAGCCTTAATATGCCATGTCCTCTAGAACTTAATTTTGGTAAATTTTGAGACTACATTTAGTATGAGATGTGCATGAAAAATGATAAGGGCATTTAGAAAAAAAAATTTAGCTTGCTTAAATAACTTACCTTTTTTGACTTTAGGTAGCCAATTTTGAGCTTTTAACCTATTTTTTATTGTGAAATATATAATTAGCCAAATTCCTTTGCCACACAATAAACTATTTCTTTTTATTACCCTTTTTGTGAAGAGAATTAGGATTGCTATATCAATGGAGACACATTTTGTAAAGTGTAAGCATGATATTATTTATGAGTTTAATTACCTTATTTTTAACATTCAGTATTAGAGAAATGCTAGTTCTATAAAAAAAAGAAGAATATATATATATATATATATATATATATATATATATATATATATATATATATATATATATATATATATATATATATATATATATATATATAAAGGAAAAAAAAGAATAATGTGGGATGGAGCATAAAATGCACCCACGATAAAAAAAAAAAAAAAAAATGAAAGAAGAAAAAGCAACTAGTAGGAAAAATGTGGATATTAAGAAGGGAGTTAGAACATTAAGTAAAAGGTCATAAGATCATGCTATACTTAGATTTTTAAAATTCTCTTATGATATGGTGATATTTTTTCTCTATAAATTATGAGCTACTTAAACCAAATTGTCTTACCTTAACCTAAGCCAAGCTACAACCTTTATTAAGACCCTTTGGATTTCATGTACTACTTTATACTAGTAGTGGAGAGGTTTACCTATTACAAGCTTATGGTATGCAATGGCATATTTAAGGAAAGAGAGAAATACTAACCCATAAACACATTGAGAGATTTAAGAATATAGTGTTTGAGTGAGAATTACTTTAGGCAATGTTTTGTGTGAAATAAACTTTACATGTGTTAAGATATTCAAATTCTTGAGTTCAAACATTTTTGTGTTTTGTAACTTCATGATTTTCCAAATGTGCATGGTTGTTCAAGTTTAAAGGATAATGATATTGTTTGAGAATTTGCATATTTAGGCTAATGTGTTGAGAGATGAAAGCTTATGCATGTTATTACCAAATGTTTGCCAAATATAGATGTGAACTCCAAAATTGTGTGCATGTTATATTGTGTTATGTGTTTGTGTTTGCTTGATTGTTATGTTTTGCTTGAGGACAAGCAAATGTTTAAGTGCGGGGGCTTGATATGCTAAATAACTCATATTTAGCTTACATTTTGTGGTTAAAATTATGTTTAGTTATGATTTAATGAGTTAGAATTAGGTGTGTGTGATGTGTTTGTGTTAAGTGTTATTAATGTAGGAGAAAAAGGGAGAAGATGTGAAGAAAGAGATGAAATGAGCAAGAAAATAGTTCTCTGTTGCGAGCGCGACGTACGTCGGTAGCGCGACAGAGGATGCCCAAGAGAAGAGAAGGAAAGAGAAGAAAAGAAGAGCTAAAGGAGGGAAGCCATGCGCTATCACAAGCGCGACAGGCATCCCGAGCATGGCAAGAGGCAGAGGAAGAGGAAGATCAAGCAACTGAAGAGATTGAAGTGTCGTGCTCTGTCGCGAGCACGAGAGAGAGAGCCGTTGGACAGTTTTCCTTGAAAAGTTGGGACCTTCCACGAAGCTTTACAACTATTTGAAGAAAGGACATGACCTTTGGAACACTATAAATGTCAATTTCAACTGTAAATTCAAGGAGGATGAATTTTCTTTAACTAATTTGTTTTTCTGTAAGTTTGAAGAACAGTTTTTATATAGTTAAAGTTCTAAGTTAGATTTTATTTTTTGAAGAAGAAGACCAAGGAGGAGAAAAATTTATTACAAGGGTTTAAGAAAAGGGTTGAGAGATTTCTTTCTTCTAACTCTTATGTTTTATTTTCTTCTCTTGTAATTAAATGAATGTTATGTAATGAACTTAAATTATATTAATTTCTTTTATTTCCATCTATGTTAGTAATCTTTGATTGCAGAATTTTCTATTAGTATATTATTGCGTGATCATTATAAGTTAAGGTAGAATTGATAGATTCATTTTAACTTATAACTAATAGGAATTCATTATTTGAACATAACTAGAGAGATCAGTAAATTGAGATAGTTGCTATAGATTGGTGAATAATCTAAGAATAAGTCATTGAAATTAACTAGTTCATTAATGAGAGTTAGGGATTAGCATTTCAATTGCATATTTTAGGCATTCTAATTCATGGTCGAGAGAGTGAAGTAGAACAACATTCCAACTTGGCTTGCTTATAAGATTAAAATTATAATTAAATGATGGAATCAAGTTTCATAATTATTAAATCTTCATTATATACTTTGTCTTCTTTGATTATTATTAACTAGGCTTAATTAAGTTACATTATAATAATAGTTTAGAGTTAACTTTAAAATTAATGAGTATTGTAAACAAGATTAAAATTGAGTAGTAATAGTGTGTAATATTAATCTACATTCTTCATGGGATTGACATCTTTTGTACTATAATCGGTACACCGTATACTTGCGGAATTAGCCTGTAGAAGAACATCTAACAAGTAAAGTGTATAGGAATTGTCCTCTAATGGTTCAAGATTTAGAATTTCCAATTGATTTGATTGATTTGCCTTTTTCGTGAGTTATTTTTGGAATAACTGCCTGTGTAAGCATCGGGCTATTGTGGACTGCCATAGAAAGACAATGGTACATCGAAATGGGGATCAGTCTTCTGTTGTAGTAAGAGGTTTGGGTTATGGTTCTCTGGGTAATGTTATTTTAGCTATGCAGGCTAAGCATTGTTTGAGGAAAGGATGTGAGGTATTTTTGGCTGTAGTATTGTATTATAGCCATAGTCAAGTAAGGATTCAAGATATTCCTTTGGTTAGAGAGTTTGAAGATGTGTTTCTAGGAGAGTTGCCCGGTTTACCTCTAGAGAGAGAGGTAGAGCAATCCATAGAGATTATGCCGGGTACTGCTCCTCTTTCTAAAGCACATTATCGAATGGCTCTTTTAGAATTGAGAGAGCTTAAGACTTAATTACTGGAGCTATTAGATAAAGGCTTTATCAGACCCAATGTATCTCTATGGGGTGCTCTAGTGTTGCTTGTCAAGCAAAAGAATGGGACACTAAAAATGTGCGTTGATTACCATCAAATTAACAAGGTTATTGTGAAGAACAAGTACCCATTATATAGGATTGAGGACCATTTTGATCAGTTGAGAGGTGCTGGAGTCTTTTCTAAGATTGACTTGAGCTCCGATTATTATCAACTTCGGGTCAAAGATTGATATGTAGCTAAGACTACTTTTCGGACGCGATATGGCCATTATGAGTTTTTATGGTGCCGTTTGGATTGATAAATGCACTAGCGGCTTTTATAGATTTGATAAACTGGGTGTTTAGGCCATATCTTGACAAATTTATTGTGGTATTTATTGACGACATCTTGGTATATTCAAAGTATAACACCCCATATACCCCTGGGAAGGAATATTGGGGTGCCACGCAAACACAAACGCATACATACAATCGTACTAAAAAGCGAAAGCAATAACAGTAAATAATTAGAATATCTTTAAGGCCAAATATACATCTCTTAATAGTATACAAACTGTACATATTACAAAAGATTTATACTTAATACATAATCATCTTCGGTACATGTACAAAATAGTAACATTTACACTTTAATACTATACTTTCTATATACATAATAATGTGACTCAAATCATAAGAAAGTCTATCTGATACAAAAAGATCTTAAACAAGCTCCTAGTGGCCATGACCTAAAGATGCAAACTCTCTAATACCATCCTGCAAAACCTACATGGGAAAAACACTTGTGCTAAGTGATAACGCTTAGTAGAGATAAACAAAAGCAATAGACTTTAAACAAAGTCAGAAATATCAAATGCATGTCATTTACAAAAAAACCATATACATAGCCTTGTAACAAATAACATCACACTCTAACCAGTTCCATGTGCAAATGTCCAAACAATATCGATAACATGTCATACTATGTTCATATACATATACAAGTCTCTATTACACCTCTTGTACACTACAAACCATACAGTAGCCTGAATTCTAAACAATGGTGGATACGGGTACTTTACTTTAAATACTGATAAACAGTATCAACTTTAGAGACCTAACTCAAAATTAAATACACTAGGTATTCATCGTTAAACCAATTAAGGTCACTTTACCAGCCGCACTCTATCCCTTTATAAGCATGCTTATCTATCAACTACTATGACACTTCAGGCTCAACTCACTCACATCAGACATTTCATTTGACAGTACCAAAATTACAAGATTAAATGTCCACACTAAACTCTAACAATGATATTATAAAGGTAAAATAAAACACAAACCATGCACTAGGGAGAATACATGCTAAAAGAGTCCAAGAGAACTCATTTTCAGAAGTAGAGTAGGGCAGAGAAGAGGGTTACTGTCGCGATCGCGACAGGAAGTTGTGCTCGCAACAGTAGCTAAAATCGCTCTGCAAGAAAAGGAAAATGTACGTCTCGTGCTCATGTGCATGACTCGTGCTCTCGAGCATGACTCGTGCATCTTGCTCACGATTCGTGCACATCAACACTTCTTCCTTTGACTCGTGCCAGCCCAATCTTCGCGACTCTTGAAGCACTTTTATTGGTGGCCCGGTATGAAAAGGGATATAGTGGATTTTGTTTCCAGGTGCCTAACCTGTCAGCAGGTGAAGGTTGAGCACCAAGTTCCATCTAGGTTGCTCAACCCTTTACTTATTCCTCAGTGGAAGTGGGATGATATCACAATGGATTTTGCGATGGGTTTGCCGTTGACTCAAAAGAAACATAATTCAGTTTGGGTTATAGTTGATCAGCTCACCAAGTCGGCACACTTTCTACCAATTCGGCTTGATTATCCGATGGATAGATTGGTAGAAATCTATGTTAGTGAGGTAGTTCGATTGAATGAAATTCTTCTATCGATTGTATCAGATCAGGATCCGAGGTTTACGTTGAAATTTTGGAAAGAGATGCAAGTAGCCTTGGGTACTCGACTGAATTTCAGTACTGCTTTCCATCCTCAGATAGACGGGCAGTTTGAGAGGGTTATTCAGATTCTAGAGGATATACTTCAGGGTTGTGCTTTGAACTTTGCAGGCAGCTGGGACAGATATATGTCATTGATGGAATTCGCATATAATAATAGTCACCAAGTGAGCATTGGAATGTCACCATATGAAGTTTTGTATAGCAGAAAGTGTAGAACTCCCATTTGTTGGACTGAATTGATTGAAAGCTCTTTTGTGGGTCTAGAGTTGGTTAGAGATACTAAAGAGAAGATTTGAATAGTTTAGCATAATTTGAGAGCAGCCAAAGATAGATAGAAATCATATGCTACTTTAAAGTGGAAAGATATTCAGTTTGATGTCGGAGATAAATTATTTTTGAAAGTGTCGCCATGGCATAAGATTCTTCGGTTCGGTAAGAAAGGAATGTTAAGTCCTCGATTTATAGGACCTTATGAGATTTTAGAGAAGATTGGTCTAGTTGCCTATAGGTTAGCCTTGCCGTTGGAGTTATCGAAGTTGCAAGATGTATTTCATGTGTCGATGCTTCATCGATATAGATTAGATGCGTCAAGATATGTAGGTTCAGTTGAATTATTCTTATGATGAGGAACCGAAAGCTATTTTAGCTCGGGAAATGAGATAGCTCGAAAATAAGCAAGTACCTTTGGTTAAGGTTTTATGGCAACATCATGGAGTGGAAAAGGCTACTTGGGAACCAGAGTCAGCTATGAAATCTCAGTATCCGCAGTTGTTTAGCTCAAGTGAGAATTTCGAGGACGAAATTCTTTTAAGGACGGGAGTATTGTAACACCCCGATTCCCACCCTAGTCGATTGAGTATATTATTGTGTGATTTATTGCTTTAATTATTGGCATAGGAGTCTATTGTATGATATTAGTTAATTAGATGTTTTGATTGTGTGGTGAAGAAAAGAAGAAGGACTAGAATGGGACTTTGCCAACATCACCTTAAGAGTTTGACATGTGGAAGAAAGAGAAAAAGGAAGAGTAGATAAGGATGAAGAGAGAGAGCATGTGAGGGATAGCCACTGCCCTCTCATGTTTCTGCCTCTCTTCCTCTTCGTCTTCCTCTTCTTCTTCTCGTCTTCTCACTTGTTGTTCCCTTTATTTTCTTTGCAAACTTATGGATCTTGAGTTGATTTTGGCAAATTTCTAGCTTTGGGTAAGTAATTGTTCTTCTTCTTCTTCTTCTCTTCTTCTCTCCTTATCTTGTTTTCCTTTGATGAGTTTCGATTTAAGTCTTGAGCTATTTGTATGGTTGGGTTGTTTTTACCATCGAATCCTGCTAGAGAGCCTAAGGGGAAGGAGATTGTCAGAGTAGTGCCACTAATTGATCGATTGTGTGGTTTTGAAGCTAAGAGGTTTGGGAATTTATGAAATTGTGCATATGTTGATTTTGATATTTTGATATGTTTTTCTGGAAATTTATGAGATTAAACTTGTTTATACATATATAAATGTTATGGGTTTTGATTAATTCGAATAGATATGCTATGATTGTAGTCGATTGCATCAAAATTTGGAGGTTGTGTGAATTTAAGAGGAAAATTCTGGGTTTGGCTAGTCTTGATTTTGATTGTCTTATTTGAATGATTTGATCTAAGTTAATTAGAATAAAACATGGGTTTTATGTTGTATAATATGTGGTGATTGCTTGTTTTGGATTGTGTTGAAGTTTGGTGAGTTTATTGCATGTTGGGTGGATTTTAGGTATGAGTTTTTTTGCAGATTTTCGGCTGGGAGAGCTGGAAATTCACTCTGTTGCGAGCACAATAGAGCCTGATGTTCTGAGCTCCTGCAGAGTTGAGCCTCTGTCACGGGCATGACAGAGAGTTCGATTTTGCCAGGATATTTGATGTTGCGAGCATGCCTTGGTGTGCGAGCGCGATAGTAAACTTCCCCATCCTCGATCGCGAGCGCGGCAGTAAACTTCCCTGTCCTCGGTAGCGAGCACGACTTTGGCCTGTCAGGCCCTCCTCGTGGGAGCACAGTAGGAGGCGAGCTTCGCCTTTGTCGCTAGCACGATAGCTTCCCTATTTTCTTTTCTATTTTTCTTTTACAATAATTTACATGAATGTTTCTTCTTAGGTTGTAAATACTTTTGTGTATGAACTATTATGTGCTCTAATGGATGCCTTATATGAAATGTTTTATGCATAGCCTGCAATAGTCAAGTTAGTAGATAATTATGCATGCCTAAAGAGTTCTGTTAGCTGCAGCCCTAATGTGTTTTGGACCCTGATCAGGTCACCGTTTGGGTCCTCACGTTCCTTAATGTGTTCGGATCTTGTTTAATATTCTCAATGTGAAAATGTTTCTGGATGAAAATAAAGAAATTGCTTTTGACCGTATCGATGGGTACTAATGTGTTTACTCGCTATCCACTACTATGAGTTTGCAGGCGCATGTCTGATTTTATTATTAATGTGTTATTGCTATATTAATGAATATATGTTATGGAACTTTAGTGAATGCAGCGCATGATATTGAGTTGTTATGCTTTTATGGATCTTTTGATATGCTTGTGACATACTCATGTGTTTTTCCTTATTGGTCATTGTCAATGGTCGTTTATCTTTTGTTTCTCCACTAAGCGTTATTGGTTAGCACGAGTGATCTATCCATGCAGGTGCGGAAGGTGTGAAGTTTTTGGGAGGTCAGTAGCAGTCTAGGCCTGTAACACCCAGACACCCCCATTGGAAGGATACCGGAGTGCCACGCACTCACAGCACAAACAGGCACACGAAAACGGAAATAAATAAATTAAAACACTAATCATACAATAACAAGATAATAAAAAATATATATACAAATATATATATATATATATATACACACACACACACACAAAATCTTACATTATCCAAAATTACATAACAATCCTTGAACATAAGTACATATACTATACATACCGAAATTCATATATACAATAACAAAATGATGTACAAAAAGAATACAGGAGGAGTACAAAATAAAACCAAACTCTACTACTATGTGGCCAACCTGTAGATATGCGATTCGCACAAAACCGAAATCCTGCCACCTACATGGGAAAACAACCCTTGCTAAGCTATAATGCTTAGTGGGGAGGAACAAAGACAAAGAGCACTATACAATAATATCATGCAAATACATATATAAATAAGCATTAGCAGACTGAATTCTCTAAGTAGCAGAAAATAGAAATACATAAATCATAATCACTATAATAAAGCAGAGCTTAATAACAGCATGCATAAAACAAATACACTAAATGAAATCACTCAATAATCATGACACTTCACTAAGCAAAATACCAAACACTTAAAAACAATAGCCTCAACTTCAGTGGTGGTGGATATGGGAACACTACACTGGAGGTGACACTGCGAATAGTATCAAAAAGTGGAGACCGAAGCCTCAACATTATCACTAATCACTAAGACCCTAACCGAGGTCATTGTAAGGCCCAAACGGGGCAACATAGGCAGCTGCACTCACTATCCCTTTATAAGCATGGTTATCTATCCACTACTATAACACTTTAGGCTCAACACACTCACTTAGAACATAACACTAGACAATATTAAAACCAAGAGTCAAAACACTAGCATAGCAATAATCACTTACTCAATTCTAGAATAATAGCATTAACAAGGCATAAGCGAAACATGAACCACACACTAGTGAGACAAGAAAATCATTTCAGAAGACAAGGCAGAAAATAGGGCAGGGAGGGGTCACCGGTATGACTCGTGCACTATGTCACGACTCGTGACACAAGATGCACGAGTCATGCAATTACCTCATGACTCGTGACACAAGATGCACGAATCGTGCCATCCCCTCACGACTCGTGCAGTGAAAGAGCTTCACGAGTCGTGCATGAAGGAGCTTCACTAGTCGTGAGAAAGCCTAACGACTCATGCTTACCTTCACGACTCGTGAAGGAGCTTCACTAGTCATGCCCTCCACTGTCCAGAGAGCATTTACATGGCGGTATGAAATTCCTTACCGCCGTGTGGCTCTATGGACCAGCAAAAAACGCCAATCCATAATGCATTTACACGGCAGTATAAGGATCCCTTACCGCCGTGTAAATCATTCCAAACCCAGATTTTGCAGATAATCAACATGTTAACATACCAATCTCCACTTCCAATTCAAAATAACCAACTATAATCATACATATAAATTCAATCCATGCATCGAATGCCTCAAAAACATGTTCAAAATCATATGTAAACATAATTTTCCCAATAATAATGCACTAAACAAGATATAATTTGAATTCAATTTAATTTAACCTAACTCAGAATTTCAAGCTAAACCATGCTTATACACTTCAATATTCATGCAAATCATCATCATGACACTAGCATATAAACCCAATTTCACTCCTCAACCATACACAAGCATCAACACATGCTTAACACTCACAATTTCCTGAAATAACGACAAACGTATACACACACAATAAAAAAGAGAACAGGGCAGACAAACTCCAAAAGAAAACACATCCAAAATAGAGCTCCCAAACCTTGTAAAATGAAGCTTCAATCCAACCCCTTCAAGATCACTTTTTCCTTTCCCTTACTCTTCCTTCTTTCTTCCGATTTTTGCACAAAAACCCAACCAAATCAACACTAACTCAAACCCATACACTTACTCTTCCAAAACCAGAAAATAAAGAAGAAGAAGATGAACTCAACCACTTACCTCTTGAACCAGCTGAAAAACTTAGCAATATCCAACTCAAACTAGAAGAATCACATTAGGGTAAACAAGAGAGAGTAGAAAAGAAAGGAAGAAGGAGACGAAGAGGGAGACGTGAGCAAGAAGCAGAATTCTGCTTTCCTTATTTCCCTCTCTCCTTTATTTAATCTCATAAATGCTCTTACCTACCTATTCCACTTGTCTCAATCCTGTAAGACCACATGGCATGCTCCTATTGGACCAAAGATTCAACTCTTTGACTTTACACTTTAACTAATCTTGCAATTTAGTCCTCAATTACTCAAATTCCCACATGCACAATTACCAAAATACCTTTAATTTCTCGACTTAGCATGCAAATTTCGACTAGGCCCTTTTTGGTTTGTTATAAGGCTAACACAGTAGGAGAGCTTTTTGAAGAGATTGATGTTCTATATATTGTATCTTTTTGTATAATCTAGTAGTTCTTTTTATCGTTGTAATCCTCCAGCTGTATATTTTCTAAAGTTGTAAAGACAAATTTTTGTACTTCTTCTATATCTTTTGTAATGAATATTCAGTTATCTTAATGAATGGTTTCATATTCTGCTGACAGTTTGAGCCCTATTCTTTCAGATGTAAATGTTTTAATTTTATTCTATCTTTTTCATTACTTTACGTATGTTTGTGGTTTGCTTCGGTGACACCTTATCTATGCGGGGTCTCACACTCCTTTTTGGGTGAGCTCCCTTACGTATAAGTAAGGGGTGTTGTAATACCCCAACGCCCCCGTTGGGAGGACACCGGAATGCTACCCGACACTCACTCAGAAACATGCATACATCTCAGCGGAAGCGTACATTAACAATAATAAAACTCATAATCTTAACATTAAATTAAAATATATTAAATACATCATTCAGAATTACATAAAGATCCTTAACAAAAATTACAGATGCCACTAATCAAAAGAATACATATGAAAAAAGAGTACAGGACGAGTACAAAATAAAATAAGACTCTACTCCTAGTGGCCAACCCTGCAGATACGCGACTCGAGCAAAATCAAAACCTGTAACCTACACGAAAAAATTGCTCATGCTAAGCGCTAACGCTTAGTGGGGAGGAACAAAAATAACAGAACACTATACATTAATATCATGTAATAATATATAAATATATATATGTATCAATATACTGAAATCTCTAAGTAACAGAGAACAGAGATATATAAGTCAATAATCACTAAAAGAAAGCAGGAATTAATAACAACACACACAAAACAAAATACACTAACTGGAATCACACAATATTCATAACACTTCACTAAACAAAATGCTAAACACTTCAAAACAAAGCCTGAATTTTGCTGGTGGTGGATACGAGAACACAACACGGGAGATTAAAGCCTCAAAACATTATACCAAAAGGTAGCAAGGGAGACCGAAGTCTCAAAACATTTTCACTAAGACCATAATGAAGGTCAACCGAAATCACTTGACCCATAGTGGGGCCAACACTGGCAGCTGCACTCACTATCCCTTAATCAGCATGCTTATCTATCCACTACTTTGACACCTCAGGCTTAAAACACTCACTCTAAACATTTATCACTAGACAATGTCAAAAGCAAAAGTCAAACACTAACATGTCATTAATTATTAGCACAATTCAAAAACATCAATACACTTGTATAAAAATAGAAGACATAACTTACAAAGTGCGAAAAAAGCAATGCAAAGAGACAGAATAAGACATTTAGGCATAACAGAACAGAATAGGCAGGAGAAAGAGGCTAATTGTCGCAATCGCGACTTGCGTCACGCTCGCAAAATTAGCCACAGTGCTACTGGCCAAATGCAGGGGCTGCCGCGACTCGTGTCGTGACGCATGTCTCGCGACAGTGAAAATTGGGCTGGCACGAGTCGTGCTTCTATGCACGACTCGTGCTGGCCTCAACTCTTGGGCACTAGTCGTGCCCAAGAAGCATGACTCGCGCACAAGACCAATCGCCGAGCGTGGCACCAAATAGGACTCCTTGCCGAGTGGGCGAAACCGAGCAGTCGTTCTTCTTCATGACTAGTGAAGATGCTTTATTTGTCGTGAAGAACCCGAGCTATTCTTCATGACTCGTGAAGATGCTTGACGTGTCGTGAAGAACCTGGGCCATTCTTCATGACTCGTGAAGATACTTCACGTGTCGTGAAGGATGCCAGCCAATCGGATACCGCGAGAGAAAGGAAGACTCCCTTCTGTCGCGCTCGCGACAGAAGCACGTTTTCCCTTCCTCAGAAAAACGTTGGAAATACAAAGCTTGTAAAAAAAAATTCCATCTTTCCCCAAAACCATGTATCATGCACAATCATGTAAAATTTTACCTACAGATCACTCAAAACATGCTTATGATCATCAACAAACACTCAAATTACACCAATTGAACATAACTTACACTAAATTACCCTAAACACAACTCAAGAACATCAAGAACATACGCTATTCTAACTCATGCCATTTCACTACAAAACTCATATACATTTATCCCAATCACTAATATACATTACTAGCAATCCCATCAAACTAACACATGCATATACACATATTCATACATAATCTAAGAGAAAAGCAGGGCAACCAATTTCCAGAAAAAACACATCCAAAATAGAGCTCCCAAACCTGACAAAGAAGCTTCAATCCAATTCCTTCAGAAATCCCAATTTTTCCTTTCCCTTGTTCTTCCTTCTCTCCTCCGTTTCTTGCATGAAACCCAGCCAAATCACACTTTAGTCAAACCATGTATTCGCTCAACAAAAACCAGAAAATAAAGAAGAAGAAGATGAAGAAGGGACCAAATCAAACCCAAACACTTACCTCTTCAAACCCAGCTCCAAAATCTCAGAATAACCCACTCTAACTTGAAGATTCACGTTAGGACAAAGCAAGAGAGTGCAGGAAAGAAAGGAAGATGAAGAAGGAGGAGAGGAAACGTGAATAAGAAGCTCAAATTCTGCTTTTTATTCCTTCCCTCTCTCCTTCACTCACTTCACAATAAATGCTCTCACCAACTTAATCCACTTGCCAAACTCCTATTAGACTAAAGAATCCACTTTGACTTTCATGATCCAAGGCACCATACACTCTACTCACTAGATAATCTCTTAATTAAACACATAAAATCCTTGGTACAAAACACATACTTTACTAGATAATTCCTTCACTTAATATTTTTAATTAATTTTGCAATTAAGTCCTTATTATCCAAATTTCCTCATGCATAAATTACTGAAATACCCTTAATTTTTCGACTTAGCACGTGAATTCCGACTAGGCCCTTTTTGGGTTGTTACAATCACTCCCCCTTAAGAAATTTCATCCTCGAAATTTGCCCGCTAACCGCAAATCCGATAACCCAAATACAAATCGAACATAACAAAAGCTAATAACACAAACTTACTGGAAGGTCCTGCTCATTTTGCTGCATCTTCTCCGATCATGGCATACACTCGCGCACGCACATATACTTTTTCAGTTGGCAGCTTTTGCACTAATTTCGATGGCGCTTGAGAAGGTCGTCCACTGCCTCTTCCACTTCGTTTCCCTCTCGATCTTTGTCCAGTCACTCTACTCTCTGGCTGATCCTAAAGCTCTCTTCGGTCCGAACAACTAGCTACCGTATGCTCTTTGCTTCCACATCTGAAGCACGCTCCAGAGACCCTTTTACACTCGCCCCAATGGTGCTTCTTACAATGTTCGCATTCCGGAATCACACTTCTCCTACTAGAGGGTGGTGCTTTGCTCCCAACTTTTGAACGTGCCGGAACCGATCCCTTCGCTTCTTGGCCACTCAAAACAACTCTTGATTTCTTACCACTCCCAATTCCGCTATCCGGTGCTTTCCTTTTATGCTCAATCTTCTATTTAATCAACTCAGATTCCTCTAACTTGATTGCTGCCGCAACTAGCCGATAGTAGCCGACCTGTTGCATGATCGCCGTAGCTGATAACGGTCCTCTTATCACTTCCCTCAAACCCTCTTGGAAATGCCGACACTTAAACTCCTCAGTTAAAAGCAATTCCGGTACATACTTGCTCAACCGGTAAAATTCCTTCTCTTAGTCACTTACTGACATACCCCGTTGTTTCAAACTGATGAACTCTTTCCACTTGGCTTCTCAGTATGCCTTCATCACATACTTCTATTCAAACTCTAACTTAAAGAATTCCCATGTCAACTCAGTTGGCCATTGAGGGTTGCGAAGCACAAGCTTCAACCTGTCATACGCCGGCCCTTGAAGTAGCAATACGGGGCAAGATACCCCTGATTCACGGGACAACTAATCTCTTGCAAAATCCAATCCACTCTCTCAATTTAGAACTCGGCCAAATCCGATTGGTCCAATGAAGTCCCATGAAAATCCTTCACTCCTCTCTTTCTCAACAATTCAGTAGGAGCCTTAGGAGCCGTTAACTTATCCACTAACTAAAGTAGCCCTTGCACTAAAGCTGGATTCCCAAATCCCATACCAGGCATATCACGATGCTCTTCCTGCGGATGCTACAAAGCAGACTTCTCAACTCTAATCGCATTCACACTGCCCGTTGTATCATCCACGTTCTCACTTGGATCAGACTCCATCTAGACACTACACAAGACATGACACATCTGTATTAGGCCATAACACAAAACCGACTTGCATGCAAAGACTCGACGCTTAAACAATCAAAGACAACCGGAATCGCCTAAATCGGTGCTCTAATAACAAAACTGTAACATCCCGACGCCCCCGTTGGAAGGACACCGGAATGCTACCCGACACTCACTCAGAAACATGTATACATCTCAGCGAAAGTGTACATTAACAATAATAAAACTCATAATCTTAACATTAAATTAAAATATATTAAATACATCATTCAGAATTACATAAAGATCCTTAATAAAAAATTATAGATGCCACTAATCAAAAGAATACATATGCAAAAAGAGTACAGGAGCAGTACAAACTAAAATAAGACTTTACTCTTAGTGGCCAACCCTGCAGATGCGTGACTCGAGCGGAATCAAAACCTGCTACCTACACGGGAAAACAGCCCGTGCTAAGCGATAATGCTTAGTGGGGAGGAACAAAAATAGCCGAACACTAAACAATAATATCATGTAATAATATATAAACATATATATGCATCAATATACTGAAATCCCTAAGAAACAGAGAACAGACATATATAAGTCAATAATCACTAAAAGAAAGCAGGACTTAATAACAGCACACACAAAGTAAAATACACTAACTGGAATCACACAATATTCATAACACTTCACTAAAAAAAATGCCAAACACTTCAAATCATAGCCTGAATTTCACTGGTGGTGGATACGGGAACACAACACGGGAGATCGAAGCTTCAAAACATTATACTCGAAGCTAGCAAGGGAGACCGAAGTCTCAAAACATTTTCACTAAGACCATAACAGAGGTCAACCAAAATCACTTGACGCATAGTGGGGCCAACACTGGCAGCTGCACTCACTATCCCTTTATAAGCATGCTTATCTATCCACTACTTTGACACTTCATGCTTAAAACACTCACTCTCAACATTTATCACTAGACAATGTCAAAAGCCAAAGTCCAACACTAACATGTCATTAATTAATAGCACAATTCAAAAACATCAATGCAATTGTAGAAAAATACAAGACATAACTTACACAGTGCAAAAAAAGCCATGCAAAGAGAGAGAAGAAGACATTTAGGCAAAACAGAACAGAATAGGTAGGAGGAGGAGGTTCACTATCGCGATCGCGACTTGCATCACGCTCACGACAGCAGCTGCAGTGCTACTGGCCAAATGTAGGGGCTTTCGCGACTCATGTCATGATGCACGACTCGCGACAGTAGAAATTGGGCTGGCATGAGTCGTGCTGCTGTGCACGACGCGTGCTAGCCTCAATGCTTGGGCACGAGTCATGCCCAAGAAGCACGACTCGCACACAAGACCAAGCGCTGAGCGCTATGCTGAACGAGACTCCTTCCCAAGCGGGCGAAACTGAGCTTCTTCTTCACGACTCGTGAAGATGTTTCACGTGTCGTGAAGAACCCGTGCTATTCTTCATGACTCGTGAAGATGCTTGACGTGTCGTGAAGAACCTGGGCCATTCTTCATGACTCGTAAAGATACTTCACATGTCGTGAAGGATGCCAGCCGATCGGACACTGCGAGAGAAAGGAAGACTCCCTTTTATCGCGCTCGCAACAGAAGTATGTTTTCCCTTCCTCAGCAAAACGCTGGAAATACAAAGCTTGTAAAACAAAATTCCATCTTTCCCCAAAACCATGTATCATGCACAATCATGTAAAATCTTACCTCCAGATCACTAAAAACATGCTTATGATCATCAACAAACACTCAAATTACACCAATTGAATAGAAATTACACTAAATTATCCTAAACACAACTCAAGAACATATGTTAGCCTATTTTTTAACTGCTAATTCTGCAAGTATACGGTGTACCGATTATAGTACAAAGATGTCGATCCCACGAGGAATTTGCTAAATATTACACATTATTACTACTCAATTTTAATCTTATTTAGAATGATCATAAATTTGTTGAATGAAAGTGAAAATACTATGTCTAATTCTATTTAACCTAGTTATAGATAATCGGAGAAGATGATAGATTAATGATTATAAAATAATAAATAGAACTTGAATTAATTATTCTTGATTATGAATATATTCTTATCATGCAAGCCAAGTTGAATAAGATTCCAATTTACTCTTTGAACATAAATTCGAGTGCCCAAAATATACATTTATAATTCTAACTCACAATTTTCATTAATGAATTAGAGTGTTATTCATGCAAATTTCAAGAATAATAAACAACCTATAACAACCATTCAATATTATGATTTCTCAAATAATACTTCAATGATGAAATTCTATTAGATTTAAGTAAGAATTTATCTTTTAATTAAATACTTACTTATAATGATCATGCATAAGAATACTAATAGAAAATTCTACGAGAAAGAATATTAAATTGATATGAATAATAAAATATAGCATTAAATAATCAAGTTCATATATTCATCATTAAATAATTACAAAGAAGAAGTAAAGATGAGAAATGAAGAAAGAGATCTTTCAACCCTTTTCCCTTCCACAAAGGATATCTTCTTCCTTGCAAGTAATCTTCTCTTCAAAACATAAAAATTCTAACTTAAAAACTTTAACTAAAAATGTACTCTCAAACTTACAGAATTCTTAATAAAAATATTCAACTAAAACTATTCAACCTTTAAAATTATAGTTAAAACTAATATTTATAATGTTGTAAAAGATATGTCCCTTCAAGTGTCCCTTAGGAAGGTTGCAAGACATGGTGGAAAGTCATACTTCAAGGCAAAATTTGAATTCAACTTCCAACGGTCCTCTCTTTCGCGATTGTGACAAATCTCCACTTTCCTTGCGTTGGCTTTCCTCCGCGCCATGTCACGACCTCACGATAGGCGGTGTGATGCAAGCGCCGAACCCAACAAGGGTCCTCACATTGAATTCGCTTTAGGATTTGAGGGATAGGTTCGCGTCTTTTGATCATGGGCGCCATAAGACATCATAGATGTATCCCTCCCAATAGAACATTGGGAAGAACCACCTAGCCTAATGGCATCTATAGGCACCTTTGAGGTGTTATGGAGTCGCCACCCAATTTACAAGAAATTGGGAAAGGTCTCTCACCTCTATTGGTCAAGACCAGAGATATGGTGTTTGGAACTTCACTCTTATTTATGCTTTGGTTAATTATAAGTGAGTTTTTAACTTCTCAAAATTCTATCACTTGTCTCACTCGATTAATGCATTAAAAATAAAAGTGCATCTCAAGCATTCAAAAGCGGTAAAAGAAAAGCGATAAATAAAGCGATAAAAGAAAGCGATAAACATGCAAGCACACAATTACAAGAGAAATGGGGGCGGAATACAACCCCAATAAAAGGAGATTAAAGATGTGAATGGGGACGGAATACAATCCCCCAAAAATAAATGAAGTTGCCCTAAAATTAATTATAAGGGCCCAAAAGGAAATGGACATAAATTTAAACAATCAAATAAAATCAACATACATAAATCGGGGCATTTGTTAATTTTAGGAACATTGGTTCCTTTGCACTTATTCGAAATTTAGGAACATTAGTTCTTTCGCATTTATTTAAAGACGGTTCGAAGAGTCATCTTGGTTGTTTGATGAAAAGGGGATGAGTGATCCCATTTTTGGAGAAAATTGACTCTTCGTTTTAATTGTGATATTTTTACTGTTAGGATAAAACAAGGGACATTGGTCCCAATTTTATTATTAAAAAAAACCAATTTAATTATAGAAATGTTTTTGTGACTTTTTATCACACGCGTGCATAAATAAAATTTTTACAAATAAACACATAACATATAAAGAGGGAGGGTTGAAAAGGTCTCACCAAAATCGGAGCACTCATCTATGTGTCGCGACCCATCCGGGGAGTCACGGGGACACTCATATAACCCGACTCAAATTAAGATCTCAAACAAGAAACAATATAAAAAATATTAGCAATAATTTTAGAAATTAAGCAAACAAAGATATGATAAATATTGGGCATAATACTAGATAATGATAATAACAACAATAATATAAATAATTTTGACAGTTAATGAAAATAATAATAATGTCATGTATGACATCAGTTATTGTTAATGGTAGACAAGTCAAACAATAATGATAAAATCATGGCATGTTGGCATAATGAAGATAATTATAATAATAGTGATGGTGCAGCAAAAAACGTAATGATAATAGATAACACTAATATTTAATGATGACAATGACAAATACTATTAATAATGATAATAAACTTAGCAATAATAATAATAATAATAGTAATAGTAATAATAATAATAATAATAGACAACAGTGGGCACAAATAATAGTAATAATAATAATAATAATAATAATAATAATAATAATAATAATAATAAAGAGTAATAGCAACATGATGTTAATGATGATAATAATAATAATAATAATAATAATAATAATAATAATAATAATAATAATAATAATAATAATAATAATAATAATAATAATAATAATAATAAGGGAAAGGGGAAATGATGGACGGCATCAGGGGGGCTATAAAACAAAAATAAAACCTTAAAAATTAATTAAAAGGAACAAGGGAAAACAAATGAAAAAAGGAAGCAAACGTGATACTAATAATAATAATAATGATAACAGTGAATGAGCATGAAAATCAAAGCAAACAAATGACATATTGATAGTGATATTAATACATTAAAATGCTAAAAATAGATAATAGATGTGGTAATAATGGCAAAAATAATATTTAACAACAATAAATAATATGCAAAAAAAATAAATGAGAATGAGTCCAAAAATGTTTACCCTCAGATTTTTTAGATCGAAAATAGGATGTCTCAATCCGTTCCCCTTATCGTTTTTTGATGATAATAATATTCGAAACAAGTATAAAAATCTATGTTTTAAATAAATTAGTTCAAAAATCTATGTCTCAATCCGTTCCCCTTATCGATTTTTGATGAAAATAATATTCGAAACAAGTATAAAAATCTATGTTTTAAATAAATTAGTTCAAGAAAATATTTTTGGTGGGATGAATAAGCTAAGAAAATTAATTTCTCTTGCTCAAATCAAACCCAAGATCAAGTATTTTAGAGTGGCAAAGACTAAAATTTCAAAAGAAAACTTAAAGATTTTTGAAGGATTTTTGAAGAAGAAAATGCTTCTTAGAGAGTAAAAAAGTAGAGAGGAAAAAAACTCAAAAGCCAAAAAAAACCGCTTTTGTAAAATGTTGCCGTCCCCCTCAAAATGAAAGGAAGTCCCCTTTAATTTTCAGTCTTGGCAAAAAATAGGAACGGACAGGAAATCTTTTTATTTTAGTGGACCCAAATTAGCATTAAATGGTGAAAGAACGGGTAAAAAAAACAGACTGAAAACCAGGTTGAAAACGCAGGAACCAGCGAAAACGACGGGTCAATGGGCTGGGCAAGCATGCCTGCGTGGAGAGGAAGGGAATGCGCAGCACGCGCGTTCCCCTGGCACCGCGCGAGCAGACCTGCGGGCGCGGAGACGCACACACGGAGAACCTCCTCGGCGCGTGCTGCTGCATGCGCGGAGTCCCTCTCCACGAGTGATGCTGCGCACGCGGAGTACCTCTCCGAGCGTAGCATAGCTATACGCGGAGCATAGCTGCGCATGCAGCCTTACGCGTGCGGATAGACTCCGTCGCGCGTGGCTTCGTGCACAGCGGGACCGGCCCGCATGCGAGAGAAAAAATAATAATTAAAAAAATAAAAAATAAAAATAAAAAATATAAAAATATAAAAATAAAGATAAAAATAAAATAAAAAAAAGGGAGTTTTCGACACGGGGAGCATTTTTCTGACACCTTTACTAGCAACTATTGCTTTCATCATCGGGTAATTCTGATCTTGAACCGCCTCAAGACCAGGTGTCTACAGTTGCCCACAATTTTGGGGAACTTAGAATCTAGGTGCCTAAGTGAGCCTAAATTCAGAAAAGAAAGGGAAGAAACGCGTACCTGAGGCGGTTGTCTTCCCGGTCAAGCAAATGAAGTCGTCTCCTTAGGTCGCCGTATAGACTGAGGGATGATTTTCATCCTTATGGGTGATGCGTCGAGTCTGCTTCGGACAAAACGCTAGGGTTGCTCTCTTGAGCTGCACCGAGTCTGCTCCAGACTTACAAAGTGCGAGGTTAATGGTGTGCCGAGTCTGCTCCAGACTTGCAAAACGTGAGGGTTTGCTCTCTTGAGCTGCACCGAGTCTCCTCCAGACTTATAAAGTGCGAGGTTGGTGATGCGCCGAGTCTGCTCCAAACTTCCAAAACGTGAGGTTTGCTCTCTTGAGCTGCACCGAGTCTGCTCCAGACTTACAAAGTGTGAGGGTGGTGATGCGCCGAGTCTGCTCCAGACTTACAAAACGCGAGGGTTGCTCTCTTGAGCTGCACCAAGTCTGCTCCAGACTTACAAAGTACGAGGGGTGGTGATGCGCCGAGTCTGCTCTAGACTTACAAAACGCGAGGGTTGCTCTCTTGAGCTGCACCAAGTCTGCTCCAGACTTATAAAGTGCGAGGGATGGTGATGCGCCGAGTCTGCTCCAGACTTACAAAATGCGAGGGTTGCTCTCTTGAGCTGCACCGAGTTTATTCTAGACTTACAAAGTGCAAGGTTTGGTGTTGCGCCGAGTCTGCTTCAGACTTACAAAACGTGAGGGTTGCTCTCTTGAGCTGCACCGAGTCTGCTCCAGACTTACAAAGTGCGACGTAGGTGATGCGCCGAGTCTGCTCCAAACTTACAAAACGTGAGGGTTGCTCTCCTGAGCTACACCGAGTCTACTCCAGACTTACAAAGTACGAGGTAGGTGATGCGTCGAGTCTGCTCCAGACTTACATAACGTGAGGGTTGCTCTCTTGAGCTGCACCGAGTCTGCTCCAGACTTACAAAGTGCGATGTAGGTGATGCGCCGAGTCTGCTCCAGACTTACAAAACGCGAGGGTTACTCTCTTGAGCTGCACTAAGTCTGCTCCATACTTACAAAGTACTGATGGTGATGCGTTGATTCTGCTCCAGACTTACAAAACACGAGGGTTGCTCTCTTGAGCTGCACCGAGTCTGCTCCAGACTTACAAAGTGCTGATGGTGATGCGCCGAGTGTAACACCCCCATACCCCCGGTAAGGAATATCGGGGCGCTACGCGGACACTTACTTATACATGTACATACATTAGCGGAAGCGATAGCATAAACACATCCATTTAAAAGTAATTAAATACTACACTAGGGTCCAACATGGATTTCATATCAACTACATATACATTTACATGTTCATATTACATCTGTTTCCATTTAGCTTTACATATACATTTACATGTACCTTTACTTGTGATTTTTCTACTTATATTACATAATGATGTTACTCAAAATGTAAATGCTCTAACTCTTTCTTATACAAAAAGGTATAGCAAAAACTCTTAGTGGCCTTGACCCGCAGATGTCCGCTCACTGATTCGAACCTGTATACCTACACGAAAATAAATATCCGTGCTAAGCGATAACGCTTAGTGGGGATAAAATAATGCAAAGGACTTCTTTACAAAGTCACAAATAGCTCACACATATGTCATATAACAAAAAATCAAGTAGTTCATGCATATAGCTCTGATACTTGTATAGATTTCATGTTCAAATATCAAATTCAGAGTTCACATGCATATAACATCTACTCTTTTACTTATTCATGTACACTACAACTTGTACATGTCATTTATTCAAATATACGCTATCATGTGTCCACATTCGTGACAACACACTCATGTAATCATACTCTTGTATACAGAACTGTAATGTACTTAAACATTACTCTCATGTACTATAGCTTTATTCGAAGCAACACTATAATCATCTCAAGTTCACTGCACAACATTTAACAAAACAAGCCTGAGTTCCTCTCATGGTGGATACGGGACGCTCTATAAAAAAAAACATTTTCGGTAGACCGAAGTCACAAAACGTGTTCATATATTTCTATTAATGACCATTCTCAGAGGTCGACCCGCTTCGCCCAAATGGGGCGGAACATGTGCAGCTGCACTCGGTAATCCCTTTATAAGCTTGCTTATCTATCCACTATAACGGTAATCAGGCTCAATACCAACTCACACACTATACACAGACATTAACTCATCAACTAAATTCAAGAGCATTTATCAAATTCAGAGGCATGTAATTCATATACAATCTTGATCAACAACTAAAAGCATGTAACACTTAAATTCATTACATAAACATATAAATCATGCAAAGCAAGACAGAAGAAAACACTCTCTTTAAAACAAATAAAACAGGATGCGAAGAGGTTCACTGTCGCGTTCGCGACAGAAGCCAAGTTCATTGTCGCAATCGCGACAAGAGGTCGCGCTCGTGACAGAAGATAGATTACAAAAAGGCTCTATACTCTATACCAAATGCATTATGTAACAATTCCTAAGTTCATACATATTTATCGTGTCATTTACTATACTTCCTACAACTATACATGGTTACTTTATTAGTTAAATTACCAATTTACTCATACTCATGTGCATTTCCCCGTTGATAACTACTTTATAGTCATTTGCTAACCCTAAACATGCATAATAAGCTAAGGGGAAGGGTAAGGGGTTGACCCATGGCAACTAGGAGCTCAAGAAGAAGAAGAAAAAGCCTAAAATGAGTTGTTCTATAGCGAGGTCGCGACATGTGTCGCGCTCGCGATAGAGACTCGCTTTTGGTGCCTCACGGCACCACTTTTTACCCTAAACTTGAATCGCACAAACCACCATCTAGACAACATTTTTAGGCAAAATGGTCTTCATAACAATTGTTTCCTAGGATGTTATCTTTCAAGTGGAACAATTTTCAGGTCATTTGGACATCTATAACAAAAGATATGATCTAAACAACATACACTATTCTAGTGAACCCGCCAGAACAGGGTCACCTAAGTTTTAATTACATTTTAGGATACTTAGGGCCAGAATTCGATCAAGCACCCTCTTAGACATTTTTAGATACGGGTCTTATCTTTCATATGCAATTGGAATCAACCCAATTGAGATCCTATAACTCTACTTATAATAAATACTATACACAGGGGTCTAATGACAAATAAGCAGAATTTCGCAACATCAAACTCTATTATCAACACAAACACTCAAATGATCAGGTTACATACTTTAAACATATATACACTTGTCATGAGCACTGTAAGCAATCAAAATGAACATCTTGAGATAATTAAAGCTCATCAAGAGTCTCTTTATTTCCACATGTCTTTGTTCAAGCATTTCTCATATAAACACATGCAAAGTTAACACAGTCACACTCGATCCCTACCTCTAGGAACTCGATCACAGCTCTCTACTCGTTCCGATCTTCTCTTTTCATTTATCGACTCTCTTGCCTCCAGCTTGCACCAAAACCACACACAAAAACACTTGGGGTTACTCTTCTTTTTGCTTTAAATCAAAATAGAAACCAAGTAGTAGAAGAAGACTAATGCTATCATAATAGTACTACTTACCTCTTCTCAAAAATCCACTCTCTTCATCCCAACCTAAATGATTCTCTTTAGGAGCAAATGAAAATGAGAAGAAAAGAGAGGAAGGTGGAGCACGGCAAAACCAAGGAAAAGGAAAAAGGAGGAAAGCCAAAAGCAAAAGGGCCAAAAGCTAGGAAATGAATAAAATGGACAAATGTTGGCTGGTCAAACCCAAAGAAACCAAATCCTCTCACATAATTGCCACCAAACCAAATAAATGCCAACCACTTCAATTAATCCATCCATATCTTAAGCCAAGCCAAGCCAAGCCAAACCAAGCCAAGCCAAACCAAGTGTCTCTTCCCTACAATGACACTTGGCACACTCCTACAATGCCACTTGTCACTCTCATATGCCGCCACTTATCACTCTTCTATGATGACACTTGTCAACTCCCTACAATTCCAAGTCTCTTAGTCCCACTTATACACACATCTCGCGAGGGGGTTTTGTCGCGCTCGTGACAGAACGCTCACGCCCGCACCAACCAGCTGAACTTCGAAAACCGCTAGAGGGCTCTGTCGCGCCCGCGAAACTTGTCGCGCTCGCGACAGAACTCTCGTACATAAACTTACCTTTTTCTAACAAAACTCTATAATTCTTCTGGGGCCATTTTGGGGTGTGACACCGAGTCTGCTCCAGACTTACAAAACGTGAAAAGTGCTCTCTTGAGCTGTACCGAGTCTGCTTCAGACTTACAAAGTGCTGATAGTGATGCACCGAGTCTGCTCCAGACTTACAAAATACGAAAAGTGTCTCTTGAGCTGCACCGAGTCTGCTCCAGACTTACGAAGTGCGAGGTAGGTGATGCACCGAGTCTACTCCGGACTTACAAAATGTGAGGGTTGCTCTCTTGAGCTGCACCGAGTCTGCTCCAGACTTACAAAGTGCGAGGTAGGTGATGCGCCGAGTCTGCTCTAGACTTACAAAATGCGAGGGTTGCTCTCTTGAGCTGCACCGAGTCTGCTCCAGACTTAAAAAGTGCTTATGGTGATGCGCTGAGTCTGCTCCAGACTTACAAAACGCGAGGGTTACTCTCCTAAGCTGCACCGAGTCTGCTCCAGACTTACAAAGTGCTGATGGTGATGCGTCGAGTCTGCTCCAGACTTACAAAATGCGAGAAGTGCTCTCTTGAGCTGTACCGAGTCTGCTCTAGACTTACAAAGAGCTGATGGTGATACGCCGAGTCTGCTCCAGACATACAAAATGCGAAAAGTGCTCTCTTGAGCTGCACCGAGTCTGCTCCAGACTTACGAAGTGCGGGATTGTTCTTCTGAAATGGGTGTCCTCCTGGACTGCTCTCTTGAGCGGCGTGTTCTTATGAAATGGCTGCCCTCCTGGACTTCTCTCCTGAGCGGGGCTTTCTTCTGGACTGGGTGTCCTCCTGGACTGCTCTTCTGAGCTAGATGCTCACTTATATATTTTCTGCAAGACTATGTGCATGGAAGGATATACAAGAAATTGTATGCATGATATGAGATGCGTGTATATGCAGCAATGCAGTATAAGGATTCATCTAAGCGGATTTGGAGGCAACGGCCGGTTTGGTCATAATTTGCCGCATGATCGGTGCCCCCTTAGAATTGCTTTTGAATTTCATGCCTTCGGGGATTATGAGGTTCTCTTCTGATAACTGTAGTCATTATTTGAAGATAGTGCGTCCCTCGTGGATTTTCACACTAGCTTTTCTTAGTGGAAAATGCGTCCTTGCCGGATTTTCACATAACCCCGTGCCTTATTTTTTCCCTGGAATGGACCCAACCCAATCCAGCGGCTTTTATTCATTTTATTTGTTATAGGATAGACCGCCTGTTCCCAGGTTTTCACCTTGCCCTTTGGCCTAATTTTTGCTTAGAGCGCCAGTCACGGTTTTCATCTATAACGACCCTTTTTGTTTTTTTTTTTTTTTTTTAGGAGAGGGACGGTCATCATGGGAACCCCTACTGAGGGTGATCAGCACGTATTCTATTCAGACGCCTTTTAACAGAGGCAATTAGACAATAGTTATTAGATAAATGATAGATTCCTTTTTAAGACGGAACTGAAAGTTGACGAAAATGCAAACTGAACTCCTTTATTCATTGCAAAATTTGTGTACATTCCTATATGATTTCATCATACATGACCCTCATTTGACAAGAATTCAAAAGATAGAAGACTACACCTAATCTCGGAATAGATCTTGTAAGCATTAAACTCCTGTTATCAATCGATCCTCTCGAGTTTTCTCGATTGAAAATTTTCTCTCAGCCCTTAATTTTTGCCCAGGATGCCTTTTTTCGGTTTTCACCCTGACAGGGCGCCCAATTTTAGCAAGGCCGCCTTTTTCCGATTTTTGACCCGCGGGGCATTTATTCTCTTCTTTTTATTTTGGTCTTTAGCCATCGAATCTCTTTAGCCTATCGACGTTGACCGGTTCTCTGAATTCGTTCCCATCGCTATCTGTTAAGATTGCTGCCCCCTTGGTCAGTAACTTCTTCAGTATGAACGGACCTTCCCAGGTTGGCCTGAATTTTTCCAGTATGTCTGGCGCTCCTGGGCTTATCATCTTAAAGACCAAGTCCGCTTCCTTTAGTGGGTGCTTTCGGACCTTCTTACCGAAGGATCGGGCCAACCTTTTCTGATAGACCTGATTGTGGTAGTACGCTCGCAACCTATCCTCATCCAACAGATTCAGCTACAATAGTCATTGTTGTGCCCATTCTGTCTCCGGGATCTCGACTTCCATAGCTACCCTTAACGATTTCAGCTCAATTTTTACCGATAAAACTGCTTCAGTTCCGTATACCAGAGAGAACGGCATTGCCCCTATAGAGGTTCTGACCGTAGTCCTATAGCCCCAAAGTACAAATGGCAGCTTCTCTGCCCAGTCTTTATAGCTTTGGACCATCTTGGCCAATATTCTTTTGACATTTTTATTTTTCACTTCAACTGCGCCATTGGCCTGAGGGCGATAGGGGGAAGACTTGTGGTGCTGGATTTCTTACTTCTGAAGCATCTGCTTAGTTTCGGCCATAAACTGGACCCCATTGTCGGATATAACATGATGCGGGAGACCATATCTGCATATTAGGTTCTTCTCAATGAGATTGGCCATGTCCCGAGCATCGACCTTCTTGAAAGATTCAGCCTCTACTTATTTGGTAAAATAATCGATAGCAACTACGATGAATCTATGTCCGTTGGAGGCTGTGGGATGTATCTCCCCGATGATATCTATTCCCCGAACCGCGAACGGCCATGGAGACGTCAAGTCATGTAGCTCAGAAACTGGCACATGCCTCAAGTTCGCATACTACTGGCATAACTGGCACTCCTTCACATATTTTTAGCAGTCTGCATCTATTGTGAGCCAATAAAATCCTTGGCGCATGACCTTTTTTGCTAAAGGTAGGCCATTCATAACCCTTTCGGCTTCTTTCTCTGCTAAGCATCTTAATTGGATACCGTCTGCTTGCCTCTTATACAAATCCCCGTTTATACTAATGAATTGAGAGGACAATTTTCTAATCATCCTCTGGGCCTTTTCAGTGGCTTCCTCCGGAAAGACTGATTTTTCCAAGTAATTTTGAATATCATAATACGAAGGTTTTCCATCGGTGACCTCGATATCCATTATTTGTTTAGTTTCGAAGCAAGGCTTTTCCGCACTAGAAATCCAGACGGGCCTCATAGCAATCCCTGCTGGATTATCCCACATGGATACCAATGTTGCGAGGGCATCAACCAACTGATTCTCATCTCTAGGAACGAAATGGAAAGTGCAAGTCTCAAACTGGCTACTCAAAAGTTTCAAGTGATTCATATAGGGCAGTAGTCTCTCTTCCTTAACTGACCATTCCCCCTTGATTTGATGATTTACCAAAGACGAATCCCCGTAAACTTCTGCGGCCTTTACCCCCAGAGCCAGCAATGCTTCCAATCTGAAAATACAAGCCTCATATTCTGCCTCATTATTGGTCGCCCTGTATCTCAACTTCTTTGCCAATGGCAGTTTCTCACCATCCGGGGTGGTGAGGATGATCCCTGCTCCTGCCCCTTTTCTGTTGACTGCCCCATCGAAGAACATCCACCACCCTTGTACCGCTATGGCCATGACATCCTCATCTGGGAAATTGTAATCGAACTGGTCTCCCTCTATCGGGTGTTCGGTGAGAAATTCTGCAACTGCCTAACCCTTAATGGTCTTTCTTGTGACGTACTCCACATCAAATTCCTGTAGTAGTATTAGTCACCTTCCCATTTTTCCTAGCAAGGAGGGTGCCTCCAGAAGGTACCGAAGGGGGTTTTATTTGGTGACTGCTTGCACCTTATAGGAATGGAAATAATGTCTAAGATTTTTTGAAGCCCAAATTACCGCCAGACAAATCTTTTCCACCTCGATGTACTTGGCTTCATAAGGAAGGAATTTCTTACTGAGGTAGTAAACCGCAAATTCAACCCCGAACTCATCCTCTTGGGCCGCAATACTGGGGGATGCAGAAGGTAATTCTTAATGATATCAAAAGCTTTCTGGCAGTCGTCATTCCACAGAACTGGCTGATTCTTTCGAAGAAGTTTGAGAATAGGCTCACATACTGAAGATAGCTTGGCGATGAACCGGCTAATGTACTGAAGCTTTCCCAGGAAGCTCCTAACTTCTTTTTCTTTCTGGGGCGCTGGCATCTCTCTAATAGCCTTAACCTTGTCAGGGTCTATTTCGATTCCTCTTTGACTCACCACATGGCCCAGCAGCTTACCTGAGGTGACTCCAAAGATACACTTCTTGGGATTGAGGCTCAAATTATACTTATCAATTCGTTGAAAGAACCTTTCCAAAGCCTCGAAGTGACCTTCCCTGGTAGCTGACTTGATCATCATATCGTCAACATACACCTCTACCTCTTTGTGAATCAGGTCGTTTAGAATCTTTATCGCCATTCTCTGATAGGTTGCCCCAGCATTTTTCAGTCCGAAAGGCATAACTCGGTAGGCAAACGTACCCCATTTTGTAATGAAGGTTGTCTTAATCTGATCCACAATCTTGTTGAGTATTTGATTGTATCCCGCATACCCATTTACAAAACTGTACATCATACAGGCAGCTGCACTATCCACCAGCACATCGATATGGGGTAAAGGGAAATCATCTTTTTGGCAGGCTTTGTTTAGGTCTCGGTAGTCCACACACACATGCACCTTACTGTCCTTTTTGGCTACTGGGACAACATTGGCTAACCAGGTCGGGTACTTAACTTCTACAAGAAACTTAGCCTCAATCTGCTTGTGGATCTCTTCTTTTACCTTTTGTGCCCACTCTGGCCTAAGTCTCCTGAGTTTCTGCTTGATCGGTCTAGACTCTGGGTAAGTTGGGATGGCATGTTCGGCAATATCTCGATCAATTCCCGGCATGTCCTCATAAGTCCAGGCGAAGACCTTTTCTTGATTTCTTATAATTCTCTCAAATTTTATTCTCTCCTCAGGAGTTATATCTGATGCTATCAAAATTTCCTTTGGCTTTTCCAAAGTTTCGAGATTAAATGCAGTCGTACTAGTTGAAATAATATCAAAAATGAATGCATCATGTTTATGATCATGAGAGATGAAATCATCAGAAATAGCACACAAATAAACAAAGTTGTTCATTTCATTAACATAATTAGCAAAGTTAACATTGTCATCATTAAGCAGTTCGGGCATAAAAAGAGTATCTAAAACACTATTATCTTCATCGCCTACTGGCGCCAATGTTGTAGCCAACTGCGCTTCGACTTCTTGGCTTGCTGGAGGCTCTTCAGCTGGCCCTAATGAAATCTTCAGACCTCCAATCTCCACATCTGGCTCTATTATCTTCTCCTTCCCCTTCAGTCGGGTAGCTAACAGCTTCTCTGTGATAATTTCTTCGGGCTTATCCTCATCCCAAACATTGCACTGCGTCATCACCTCTTCATCCAAGAAATCCTTTGCAGGCTTGATCACTCCAACTTTCTAGTCGAAAACATCATTAAAGATCTCAAAGCCTGGCACAATCCTTCCATCCACCCACTGGGGCTCTTCATCTCCGGCATAGGTGCAGACTGAGGAGGCTGGAATGAAACTCTTGGAAATATGAGGGATTTCTTTTGGCACTTCCTTCTCCTTACCACACTCACCTCTGTACCCCATACCCTTTCGATTCTTCTGGCCTCGTGTAGAGATGGCTGACTGCAGTCCTTGAGAATTCTTACCTAGACCGTCCCCTGGGAGAAAATGCATTTTCCTCATCATATTCACTGCTTGAGGGCTGCCTACTGACCCTTGCTCTTCCCCAATCACTGATACATGGAAACCACTAAACGGTTGGTTCGCAATCCCCAAGGCGAACACCTGGTTTTCTCTAGCTACTTTGATGGTTACCACCTCCCCTTCATGTGGTATTCTGATCATCTGGTGTAGTGTGGATGTCACCCCACCTAATTTATGGAACCATGGCCTCTCTAGTAAGGCTAAGAAGTTCACTGGGATGTACAAAACTACAAACTCTGCTTCTGTCTCCACGGGCCCAGTCTTAACCAAAGCTCTGAATTTCCCTGATGCCTGTCTTTGAGAGTTATCATATGCCGTCATAGTCAAGTCGGATCTACTGAGCATGCTCTCATCAAGTCCAAAAGCCTGCAGTGCCACTAGTGGACAGACATTTATGGACGATCCATCATCGACCATGACGCACGCTGTGTGCTTGCCATTCACCTGTGCCTTGATGTACAGTGGCCAATTGTGATTTCGGCCCTCGATTGGCAAGTCGGCATCAGAATATACTAACTTCTCTGCAGACCCTCCTTTCATAAGATCCAGCAGCTCAGATGGAGAAATCGTAGTTGCCACAGTGGATTCGCTCAAAGCCTCTACTAGCTTCTGTCGATGGGAAGGGGATTGTCTCAGAAGGTCCCATATAGATATTTGAGCCATTGTCTTTTTCAGTTGTTTGACTATAGCACTCTCCTTCGGCTCACTTTCTGCTGGTGTTGGCACTGGGTCTTGCGACCTTTCTACTTCTGGGACTATTCTTCCGCTGCGGGTTACAGCCTGCACTTCTTGTACCCCTTCTTCATCCCCAGAGTTCCACACATCCTCTGGCTCATCGGCTCCTTCAGTCTCACTTTCACTAGTTGAGTCCCAACATTCTATCATGCTAACCTGGGGCTTCTCCCCACTAACCCCTTGCTCGGGGCAGACAACAGCCACATAATCATTTTCGTAAAGGTTCCTTAACACAAACCATTCTGGCAGACTTGAACCTATCATGAAAACAGGTGGAGGAATAGCATTGTACTCGACCGTCTTTTTCAGATCCTGAATCTGATGCCTCAGGGCCGTGCAATTGTCTGTCAGATGCCCGGTATGTTGGTGATAGGCACAATATTCATGCTCTTTGTGCCCCGGATGCCCTTGGGTTCTGGCTGGCCTAGGTTGTAGGGGTTGTAGCTTTCCCTCTTTCATCAACCGCCTCAGTACCCATGACAAAGGCCATCCCAAGTTCGAGAAGTATCTCTGGCTGGCCCCTGTTGCTGACACTTCTGCCGTCTTACCACTTCTAAAGCCGCTGCTGGAGCCTGCCGCTTTGTTTGCCCCCTGGTTAGCATAACCTCTCTTGGCATAGGCCTCACCGCTTGCCTTCCTTGCCAGGTACTCTCCCTCAGCCTGTATCACAATGTCCTTCAATGAATCCCAGTCTCTTAACCCTTTCATCTTTAGTCCCTCTCTCAGATAAGGACTAGCATTTCGAATGAACAGTCGAATCTGGTCCAGGGTGTCAGGCTTGCGCTTCATTTCCATGACTCTATTCCTCCATCGGGCGAGGTATTCGTGAAAAGACTCTCCCGCCTTTTGCTGTAATAGTTCCAAATCCTTCAGCGTCACCTCCATTCTCGTACTGCCTGAGAAATTCTTTCGTCAACAAATCCCAGTCTTCTTTTGTTCTTCAGTCCAACCCGTGGTACCAACCTACTGCTGGGCCAGTTAAACTCAGACAAAAGTATTCAACCTTCTGCCTCTTTGTTACCCTTTATCACTAGTAAGTACTGCTTTATGTGCGCAGTGGGGTCAGAGGTGCCGTCGAACTTGGGAACATCGGGCATCTTGAAATTTTGTGGGACCAAATCATCACTGTCTAGCTCTCTATCCTCGGGGTTCATTCCTCCCCCTACCTTCAACATCTTCGACATGGCTTCGAATCTCTCTTCCATCTTCCTCCACATCGCGTCTTCTAGCTTTGGTGACTTCCCTTTCACTACCACCAGCTCCTCTGGCTCCTCCCACATATCAATTTCAGACTTAGGGCCTTCCCTATGCTCAGTAGGCGCCGGTACCCTTGGATCAACTACAGTCGGCTCAGCTGCCGCTGTGGGATCTTCTCTAACCACTCCTTGTTCCTCTTGCTCCCTAATCGAGGCAGCAGTCTGTCGTCCAGCGGGTGGGGCTAATGTGGTAGCAAGGTTGACCATCATTGCCATCATTCTGGCTTCAAATTCCTCCAACCTTTTCCCCACTTCTTGGGCGATCATCGCCCTGGTTGCATCTGAACCACTTGATGGATCCAACATCCTTATCTCTATCGATGAGTCTGAACTCTGATCTGACACTAGCTCTGGGAAAATCTTTCTCAACCGACCGTCAGGACCTATAAACCACCCGGACGAATCTATGATGGCTGCAAGACACACCTTTGTTAGGATGTCGATAGAGATAAGGATGTCGGATAGAGATAAGGATGTCTCAATCCGTTCCCCTTGTCGATTTTTTATGATAATAATATTCGAAACAAGTATAAAAATTTGTGTTTTAAATAAATTAGTTCAAGAAAATATTATTGGTGGGATGAATAAGCTAAGAAAATTAATTTCTCTTGCTCAAATCAAAGATCAAGTATTTTAGAGTGGCAAAGACTAAAACTTGAGAAGAAAACTTAAAGATTTTTGAAGGATTTTTCAAGAAGAAAATGCTTCCTGGAGAGTAAAAAACTAGAGAGGAAAAAAAACTCAAAAGCCAAAAAAAACCAATTTTTTAAAATGTTGCCGTCCCCCTCAAAATCAAGGGAAGTCCCCTTTAATTTTCACTCTTGGCCAAAAATAGGAACGGACAGGAAATCTTTTTATTTTAATGGACCCAAATTTGCATTAAATGGTGAAAGAACTGGTAAAAAAAATAGACTGAAAACCAGGCTGAAAACGCAGGAACCAGCGAAAACAACAGGTCAAGGGGCTGGGCAAGCATGCCCGTGTGGAGAGGAGGGGAACGCGCGCGCCAGGGTTGAACTGTGCACGCGTTCCCCTGGGACAACGTACGCAGACCTGCGCGCGCGGAGCTCCTCTGCACGCGCGGGAGAACCTCCTCCGCTCGTGGAGCTCCTCTCCGCGCGCCGCACAGCTGCGCGTGCAGCCTTGCGTGAGCAGACAGACTCCGCCGCGCGTGGCTGCTCGCACAGCAGGACCGGCCCGCACACGAGAGAAAAAATAAAAAATAAAAAAATAAAAATAAAATAAATAAATAAATAAAAATAAAATAAATAAATAAATAAAATAAAACTAAAAAAAATAAAATAAAAATAAAGATAAAAAGGAATGAAACAAATAAAAATAAAAACATAGATCATATCAATAGGGATAAAAATAAAAATAAAATAAAATAAATTAAAAATAAAACAAAGGGAGTTTTCGACACGGGGAGCATTTTTCTGACACCTTTACTAGCAAGTGTTGCTTTCATCATCGGGTAATTCCGATCTTGAACCGCCTCAGGACCCGATGTCTACAGGCGGCCTTGCTTGCGACAATGCCCGCTAGCTCCCTTTCTCCTTCTCTTTGGCTCCCTTCAAGTGTGCGTCCTGTTGCGCTCGCAACGTCCATCGCGCTCGCTACAGATTACTTTTCTCCTTTGCTTTCTTTCTTCCTTTCTTCTTTCTCTCTTTGCTTGGCGCTTCCTGTCGGGCTCGCGATAGATTGATTCTTCCTTAGCTCATTTTTGCTCCTTTTCTCCAATCTTCTCCATTTTCTCCTACACACACAATACTCAAAGAAAAACATAAAACACACCTAATTTTAACACAATTAACTATACATAAACATTATTTTAAACCCAAAACATGGATTAAATATGAGCTATTTAGATTCATATCAACATACATATTCTAACTCATGCCATTTCACTACAAAACTCATATACATTCATCCCAATCACTAACATACATTACTAGCAATCCCATCAAACTAACACATGCATATACACATATTCATACATAATCCAAGAGAAAACTAGGGCAACTAATTTCCAGATAAAACACATCCCAAATAGAGCTCCCAAACCTAACAAAGAAGCTTCAATCCAATTCCTTCAGAAATCCCACTTTTTCTTTTCCCTTGTTCTTCTTTCTCTCCTCCGTTTCTTGCATAAAACCCAGCCAAATCACACTTGATTCAGACCATGCATTCACGAAACCAAAACCAGAAAATAAAGAAGAAGAAGATGAAGAAGGGACCAAATCAAACCCAAGCACTTACCTCTTCAAACCCAACTCCAAAATCTCAGAATAACCCACTCTAGCTTGAAGATTCACGTTAGGGCAAAGCAAGAGAGAGCAAGAAAGAAAGGAAGATGAAGAAGGAGGAGAGGAAACATGAACAAGAAGCTCAAATTCTGCTTTTTCTTCCTTCCCTCTCTCTTTCACTCACTTCATAATAAATGCTCTCACCAACTTAATCCACTTGGCAAACTCTTATTGGACCAAAGAATCCACTTTGAATTTCATGATCCAAGTCACCATACACTCTACTCACTAGATAATCACTTAATTAAAAACATAAAATCCTTGGTACAAAACACATACTTCACTAGATAATTCCTTCACTTAACATTTTTAATTAATTTTGCAATTAAGTCTTTATTATCCAAATTTCCTCATGCACAAATTACTGAAATACCCTTAATTTTCTGACTTAGTATGCGAATTCTGGCTAGGCCCTTTTTGGGTCATTATAGGTGTTATACATACACACAAAATTATAGTCATGTAATGTTAGATACCGTGTTATTCGCATATCATGTGTTTCCTTAAATTACTACTTGTCTTATTGATATGGTTATGCATGTTATGTACCAAAACCATATCGTTGTTATTTAGGCGTTTATAAATCTTAGCATCTCTTACATGTTCATATATTTATGTCTTTACCATTTAATATAATTCACTTCAAAAGCATATACGAACATGCATACATATTCCATATATATATATATATATATATATATATATATATATATATATATATATATATATATTCTATATATGATTCCTTTTAAACATAAATTCACTTTTGGTAATTATGTATAACAAAAGATTTTATAGGACATATTCATGTAATGTTATCCTAATTAATTTATTAAGAATTTTTGAAAACAATAGTGTATCTTTACTCATCATACAAATAAACCTGTAATTATAAGCACAATTACAAAGTCACTTCTTTGTAAAAGTGCTTGTTACTGTCCATGTATATTTCTTACTTTATTATCAAATCAGAATAATTAGAGTTATTCATAAATTAGTTTTAACAGATTACACATATATAAAATGCTTATTTCCATATTCCCTTTCCAAAAATACAGGGCGTTAAAATCACTAAAGAATCACTCATGAATATCAAGTTGCTTAAACACTTATAGTAAACGCATCTAGATTTCATAAGTATAAGTACATTGATTTATAAATTCATATTCCATAATACTCATTTAATAATCTTTTGTACAATTATTGCCTGCATTCTTATGGTGGTGGATAATGGGAAAAATGCATAGGTACCCGAGGGTACTTTCACATATTACGCATAGGGATCCAATCGGGATCTAAAACACATAGAGATCCTAATAGGATCCAGAAACACATAGGGACCGAACCGTAGGTCCAAAACACATAAGCTGCAGCAACAGAAGACCCTATAAGCATGCCTATCTATCCACGACTCGGTTAATGCAGGCTATAGTCATAATTGTTCTTTTCTTGTGATTATTGTATCAATATCGTATCCCTCATATTCATAAACACTTATTATGATTATATACACTTTTAAACTCATCATATAGTTCTCATATTTGTGTACCATTCACATAATATTCACATCATTGATATACTCATCATATTCACAATATAAAAATTCACTTGTAGTATTCTTCATATTCAATAGTTAAACAAAAGATCCTTTCATGCTATCATTATATTTCTCTCTAGTTTACATCACATATTGCATAAACTCATTATATTTATATGTGACTTTATCACATATATAAAGGTTTATATTGCTATTTTGTGTACCCTCATATAATTCACATACCATTCATACATATACATATATGTATTACATATATATTTAATCATTTACACTTATATAATATACAATGTATAACCATACACTTAAATATAATTCATATTTATTCACCTATGCATAACTCTAAACTCTTTTCCCATTTCTTATTATATTTCATTAATATTTCATATAAGTACTTATATGAATTCTCTTATAGTATCATCATGTTTTTTTTTTAATATTTCAAATAGTAGTACTTTAGCCCCATTAGAATACTATTAATGTTGAGAATTGCAGAATTCTTATCCCAAAATTCGTATTAATACATGTTATATCTTTATATAATCAATTATGTTAATGTTAATCTACTACTTGATTGTGATTATATTAGATCAATATTTCTAACATTCAGATGATATATTATCATAGCATTAGTCTATATGTATACACCTCATGTTACACCCTTTAAAACTATAACAATGTCAATAATAACATACACATGTTTAACATATCAATAAGTAATTCCAACAAAGTTGTATTGCTCATACATAATTATTATGACATACTAAGTCATTTTTAACTTATTCAATAATTTTTAACTAGTTATATCTCATTAATTATTCATGTTCATAATCTTAGTCACTTATGGTTCCAAGTGGTAACCATTCATATGCTCATTACATAGCCCTAGACATGTGTCGGATATGTTTCAAAATGTTTCGGTGAAATTCGGGTTCAATTCGGGAAGAAAAAGTACAATTTAGGCTAAAAATTAAGGTCACACGGTGGTCAAACATTCTTGCTTTTCGTACAGGGTAACAAAAATGGATTTTTAAGTGGCAAAATGATTTTACACGGTGGTCAAGAATCCCTTACCACAGTGTAAACCCATTCTTTCCCGCTCTGCACAGGGCAGATTTTGACCCTCACGTTGTGCAGCTAATTCTAACTACAAAACAATATATTTAGCAAAAGTGGTCTTATAAACTTTTGTTACCCTATGTCTTAAACTTCTATTGGTAAAATTTTAGATCAATTAGAATTGAATCCTATGAGTTATGGTCTTAGAGATACAAACTATTCCATGAACCCATCCAGAGAAGATACTCTTTGATTTTTGCTAATTTTAGGCCACTTAGAGCTAAAGGTAGCTCCTGGATATTTCTAAGAAATTTATAGATATATGTCTTAGATTTCAAATGACACTAATTTCATATAATTTGGAGTTATATTACTCATTTTACACTCCAAAAAACTGAGAGGAGTTCAAGGGTGTCCCAACACAGTTTGAGTTTCTCACTAACTCTCCTCACATGTACAATTTATCACTTTTCAAGCCAAAAATCATCACAACCATCACATATCAACATAAACACATTTAATTAACCTCACATCATGCATCAAAAATCCAAATTAACATATACATAAAAGTTTCATGTTCCCAAACCTCTTTGTTGCACCAATTAGCTTCTTTAGGCCACACTTGCTTGCACCTTCTCCTCTGCCTTAGCTTTCTTGCTAGGATCCTTTAATTAACCAAACAAAATTCACATTAACATTTCCCTCAAACTCAAAATTTCTAGTCCCAATAAATATGCAAGAAAAAGGGAGAAAATACACACATAAAACTTACCTTAAATGGACCAAAACTCAACTTAGCTGTACTGGATTGTTGATGGACCAATTTATCAAAGCAGAATTGAAGAGAGGAGAAGAAGATCTACTGCAAGTTTTTTAGCCAAGAATGGTCTACCTCTTTTCCCAAAATCCCTCTTTAAATACTAAACTTTTATAGCAAAAAATGCTACACCTATCTTGCTCCAATTGGTTGCTTTCCCAATTACCATTTAAGTCCTTAATGCATCTTTTAATCATCATTTGGCATACCATAATCTATTATTAATGTTTTGGCCCACAAAATTAATTCTTTTAGTACAATTCAAGCCATAACTAAAAAAATGTCCAACTTGCCGCTTGTAACACTCCTTAACCACCTGTAGAGCTTTACTACAAGGGTTATGGAGTGCCACACACAATAAACGCTTGCACACGAATCATCATTCACATAAAACTTAGGATTAACAAATTTCATTATCATGCAATGTTAGATTACACTTCGAAAATCCATATATTCCATTACATAACATTTCTAGTCTTATTATTTTTTTTTCTTTACAAAATAAAGCTTCTCTGATACAAAACTTAATTCCATTACACATGCCATCTAAAATACACTTCTTATACTTATTACAAAATAACCTACAACTATAACATTTCCTAATGTGTTGGCCATTGGCGATGCAGGACTGTCTTCCAAAACGCTATCTTCGGATACTTGCATGGACAAAACATCCATGTTAAGCGATAACGCTTAGTGGGGAATAGTAAAATATGGATGAACACTCATAGTAATCGTCAATGCAAATCACAAACTCATGTAGCATCATATATATATATAGGTATAATCAATTAGCATCCGCATTAATGCAATCATCTATCAATTACCCACAAGTAACTAACAATGTCATTAAAATCATTATATATAGTTCATTACTTCGTCTCTTAAATTCACATAATAATTTGCTCATTTTGTTATCTTGTTTTCATTCTTTGCAACTCGATAGACAATGCCATTTATAGACATTATATAATTCATGTGTAACCACATATAACAAAATCATTATTGGCCCTTGCATAGGTATAGACACCATCCACAATTATTAGCATACATTCAATCAAAGCATACATTTACTAAATCACTACAATATCACATACTTATCAAACATGAAAAGTTCACTGTCATTTCCTTGCTTATCATAACATAGCTTACCTGATACCACATACTGTATCCATTATGTATTCACTTCGCATTACTCAAGCAATTATCAACACCATTATTAGCTAATAATAAACCCTTGCCTACAAGTCATATTTCATCCCAACATACTTTACACTCACCATAACAGTATGATATTCACAATCAATAAAACATGTTAGTAAATTATTATCAAATGCAGCATTATCGCATACCAATCTACAATGTTTTGCATATATCAATCTACAATATTTCGCATTCATCATTCATATCATAAGATACTCACTTACGTAATTTATCTCAATTAGTTATTATTACCTTGCCTGCAACTCAAAAACGCAGATAACGGGTAACGCTATCAATACTTGTAAGTACCACAATCATTTTGTATCCGGAGATACACACTCGCTATCAGTACCCGTAGGTACAGACTCAATCAGCATAAAAGTATGCATAAATGAATCCAATAAGGACTCAATAGATCAAAGATTTTCAAAGAAATTCGAACCTATCCACTGTTTGACTCGCAGGGTAATTATTAATCCAGTTATTACTCACAATTTTCATAAAGAATATCATCGTCATAACATTACAACAGAATCAACATTGCTTTATGGCGCACTTCACAATTCACCATCATGGCTAGCATATTCGCATAGTATTGTTCATTGGCATAGTATTATTCGTTCACATAGTATTATTCGTTCACATACTAAGGTACTCATGTACTTCCTTAAAGCAACATTATAACACCCCTTACTCATACGTGGCCCTCCACACAGTAATATGGTCGGAGAATGACGACAAGTAAAGGATTCTATCGGACAAAACACTACAGAAACAATATCAAAAATAAAGTTATAAATTTTCTTTTATACACAATACTTTTACATACCAATTCGTATAATACTTTTACTATAGACATATTATATACAAATCCTTTACTAATGAAGCCATAGTTCAACATTACAATTAACAATTACAATTTTATTAAGATACTCCTACAGACTCGTTGGCCTTGCCTGCTGCATAATGTCCCTAGCGACTCTTCTATCTTTAAACCTACACGGATGAAACACTTGTGCTAAGCTTAAAGCTTAATGGGGAATAGATAAATATAATATAAACGACCACTCACAGTAATCATCAACATAACATTAATTTAATATGCACTTATAGCAGTTCTAGAACCTTACTTCATTCAATAAGATATGCATTTCCACATTCATAACATCTAACAGATATTTGCACATACAATCATTGCATACAATCATTTACTCATTAACTCATTATACATTGACCCAGTCATTTTATTAGCCATACCTTTTTAAAACATTTAACATATTCTATAACCTTCTTTTAATCGGCACTTATTATCTGTCATTAATTTTACACATATGATAGCTTAACTTCACATTTACATACTTATGCAATTAACACTTCATTACACTTAGCTCCTTAGTCAGCCAATCAATAAAGGCCTACTCATTTTTTGAGGAGTTAATCACTTTCAAATCATTTATACTCATTTATGCCCCTAGTATAAAGTTGGCAGAAATTTATGAACGGGATAAACGAGACGTGAACCCCTAAAGGCTCATAACAACCTGGAGGGACCTCGAAGGAACGCTCCAGTACATTCCAACCTGAAGGGACCCTGAAGGATTACTCCAGTACATTCCAATACATTTTAATTCATTTCAATACATTGAGGTAGGACCGTCATTGGCCTATAATAAGTGAGACGTCATGCTCACAACTGCGGTCTTATGTCCCTATGGCTAGCCAACATATCCTGAACTAGACTTGACTACCAAATTACTACACAGGGCATCATTATTCATTTTTCCATATTATTAAATTACCAATCATACTTTTCATGGAATTTCATCATACTATAAGATCAGTATACATGTAAATCTCACCCATATGCCATTACATGCCATAAAACTCATAAATTCCTCATGGTACACATGGATACACAGATACATATCATTCGGCCATGATGTAAATTCTTTTACCATTAATTCTTTTGATCACCTTTAACATTTAATTAGGTAATTTGCATGTTAAAGAACATAGCCATGCCATTATTTCACATCAAAACACATTAAAATCACATTTCTACATACTTATATCATTTGGCCTATGTGTTTAACATCTATTATGTTAATTTTTCATGCTCTAACACTACAGGAAATTACACCTTTTATGACGCAAAAAATTATCATGAAAAGTTTAATTTTCGTTACTAAAAAGATAAAGTGACAAATTTTTATCATCACAGAGAACGTAACGGTAGCCGCGTAACATAAAAGTTGGCGTGACAATTTAGTTATTTGTCACCGTAAGTATCATTTTTGGTGACGAAAATGATTATTGTCACCTTTGTTTCTTACTTTTTATGACAAAAATTATGTCATAAATAAAATTATATTTCGTCATATTATATTATTTATCATCACAAAAGATTGGCATTTTTTATGACAAATTTAAAATTCGTCACAAAATTAAATATTTTTAATGACAAAACTCTACTTATAATGAAAACCATTGAGTATTGGTTACGTAATTGTCGTCACAAATAAATGTAATTTTCATCATAAAATAATACATATCGTCACAAAATCTAATACATTAAATGACGAAAAATGATTTCATCATTAAATTAATATATATTAATGATGAATATAAATCGTCATATTATTCTACAAATTAATGACATAAATATAGACAAAAATAATTGTGACAAAAAGATAGTTTTAGCAACAACTTTTTATTGTCATAAAATAACACTTTTTTATGACAATATTAATATCGTAATTATGAACATTGTATCGCTATTTATGAACTAACAAGTTGACAAATTATGATAAATATACTTGTTATATATGCGTTGCACTAAAAATAACACATTTTAAATTAAGTGTTATACAATCAATTAACTTTATAAAGAAATTGTCGATTTCCTCCTGGGGGCTAAAGGTCTTCCAAAACACATGTACTTTGTCAGACCCATCAAAAGTGATTCACTAGAAAGAACAAACAAAAAGGCACCAACTCCTTAACTAGTTGCAACATCGGAGTTGTAGATATAGTAGGTAGCATTTGTTGGATCTTTCTCAATTTGGCTATATCACGCAAAAAAGAGTGGATTCATACGCAGTCAACACAATAAAAAGATTGCACTATCTAATTTGGAATGGAGTTCTTGATTGTGCCACCCAAAAAGTGTGGATTCGTATCATGTTCCATTTGGGTACATGTTTTCACAAGTGTATTTTGAATTGGCATTATACTTTTTAAGTTTTTATGAATTTTGACTAGAAACATAAATCCCAACCAGCATTCATCTCAAATACACATCACTGCAAATACATTCCGAAGGATTTCAATTGCTTGTGCAGAAATGCCCACATCCGTATTTTCCAACAAAGTAAAAAATTCCATCAATAACATCTCAGTAGGGCACTACTTTAAGACAAACCCAGCAAATTCTGAGAATTGAACTTCATATTGTCCAATAAAATAATTAATTTTCTATTACGATGTGATAATAATTTTTTAAATTTCAATGATTTTTTAAAATGTTTTGAATGTTTTGGGGTAGTAACAGGTTCCGATTTTTTTTTATTGTCATAAACAACATCAACTAAGCTTACTCTGTCTCATCCTTTTTTTTTTAGTGGCATGAATACTTTAATCTAATAATGTACTCTAACCAAGATTTTTAGCCTCATTAGAACCACTGAAATCAATTAAAAGCCTTTAGTTAAGCCTTCTAATCAATTTTCTTTAATTAACTTTATTTAAACTCCCATTTTTGAATATGAAGGTCACCTTATTAAATTTTGATTTAGTGTTTTTGTAATCAATTCCGTTTTCAACTTCAAGTATTTTATATTCAAAAAATTATAGCATGGTATGGCCTCAAAAACTTCTTAGGAATTTAATATTGAAATTCTTAATATAATCTGTAAAGTTCTTCTATAACTCTATCATAGACCCATTTTGTCACACCCCATAAGTGGCCTAATTGGATTTAGTAATTTTTAATTGGATAATTAAGGGCAATTTGGTATTTTATATGAGGAAAGTGGATTAAATTGCAAGAATTAAAAGATTTGTATGACAGATTTTTACTTTAGTGATTAAGGTGTAATTATTTTGGATCAAAATGTAAAAGAGGGATTAAGTGGATTTGAGGAATTGTGCATGTGTGCCAAGTGGACAGTGGGTGTGTACGTGGGTGAGGGAAAGAAAGATCTGAGGGAATTCTAGTTGACTGGAAGTTTTTCTCTTTCTTGCTCTCTCTCTCTCTCACGTAAATCACTTCTCTTCTCTTGTGCTTCTGTTCTTTCTTTTCCCCATTGCATGTGTATGATCATCTGTTTAGAGAGCTTGGGTTTTAGGTTTTGAAGCTTCAGAAGGTAAGTGGCTTGTGGTTTCATGTGGTTCTTCTTGTCGTTTGGGTTTATGGAGATTCTGTCTTTGGATTTTTGATTGTGGTTTTATTTGTTTGCAAGCCTCTGAGGATAAAAGAAAAGAAAAGGGAAAAGGCAAGGTGGTTGACTGAAGAAGTGCAGTGGACGTTTTTAGACTTTAACAGGTTTGGGAGTGTGTCTGTTTTCTCATCTTTGGATCCATTTTTGCAGTTATGTTGTCAAAGTGTTAATGTGTGTTTGACCATTGAAATGCATGAGTTAAGTAATGTTGTATATATGATTTTAGTAGAAAAAGAACAGTGATGAATATGCAAATGTGATGTTTATGCATGAAGTTAGATATGAAATTCTGGGTTGATGAATTCCTGGTTTTTGCCTCTGTTTGATTTGTAATAATGCATGATTGGTAATATGAGTCTTGCGTTTGTGCTCTGAGGACTGGAAGGTACGTATTAGCATGATTTTTGCATGGAGAAAATGGTTTTAAACTAATTGGGATTTTGGAGTTGGGTTGTACTCTGTTTTCACGATTTTCTGGTTTTAAGGTTTTTCTGGAAATTCTGATGTTTTGCTGGAGAAGAAGAAGATATGTGAGAAGAGGGTCACGAGACGTGACTGGTGGTCACGCCGTGACCCCCTTCTCGGTTGAAGGTCACGTGACGCGATACAGCTTCACGCCGTGACCTCTTCTCTGAAGAGGGTCACGAGACGTGATGCTGCATCACGCCGTGACCTGCTTCCTTTCCTGCGTGTCACGAGGTTCATTCCGTGACTTCTTCTTCCTCTCCTCTCACAGGCGTCACGTGACGTGACTGTTGGTCACGCCGTGACTGCCTGCTGTTTTTGCCTGGCGCTCGTGTGAAGCCGGCGTCACGAGACGTGACTGGAGGTCACGCCGTGACCGGTCTTCCCTGCTGCCCTGTTTTCCAAAATTGAAGTTTTAACTTCTGTTTTTCAAGAATTTTTGCACTACATGACAAATATTTGATTTAAAATCTGTATTGTGTTTTAATAATTGCTTAATATTGGGTTTTGTATACATGATTAATAATTAATATACATGATTTACATGTTTATAGTTTATTTAATTGGGACTTTTTCAATATGAGCTATTTGTTCTTATTACCTTTTGTTGTTAATATTTATATGTTTAAATGTTTCTGAATTTGAGTATTATACAAGTATATATGATTTATAAGCTAGCATTTAATGAAATTCTCATGATTTGATATATGAATTGTTGAGTTGTTTCAATTGAGCCTGAATAGTCATAGTAGTGGATAAGTAAGCGCTTACTTAGGTCAGAGTGTGTGTGCAGCTGCTATATGATAAAAATGTTATATGCGGGTCCGTTTGGATCCTTGTTTCGATCCTGTTAGGATCTATATGGAAATAAAGCGGGACCTCGGTCTCTATATGAAAATTACATGTTTGAGACTCATGTCTCTATATGCTTGGGATACTGTGTTCTATCAGTATCCAAATGACCGTATCCACTTCTTAGGTTTATACCAGACTAATCAGGCTACATGTTTATTTGCTATATATATATGTTGAGATGGTTATTGACATGATTAAATGCATATGTTGCACCTGAATTCTTGTATATCCTGTATTGGTGTAATCAGAAAAGTATGTGTGTATTTATTAATTGCTTATATTGTAAATATCATAATGTGATGAGATACTATATATTGTATTTGTGTATTGTTATTTTGTTTTGTTCCTCCCCACTAAGCGTTATCGCTTAGCACGGGCTCTTTTCCCGTGCAGGTGGCGAGTGTAGCTTGGAGTCAGATATCTGCAGGTCGGCCACTAGGAGTCTTTTTGGATGAAGTTGTTTTATTTTTGAAGTCTTCCGCTGTAACTATTTTTGTATATGGCTTGTAGTTAGCAAAATGAATCTTTTGTAAAGGAACAAGTATTCTTTTTGTATATGTATTTGCATACGAGCCTTTTTGTAAAAACGATATAAATATGACATATGTATAAGGACTTGATAAATATATGTTACAGGAATTTTCTGATCAAATGATTAAAAGTTTCTTTAAATCTCATTTGGTTTTCTTTTGTTTATTTATACATGTGTAAATGTATATGTTTATATGTGTTTGCCCGCGTGGCACTCCGGCATCCTTCCAACGGGGATGGCGGGGTGTTACACATTTTACTTAGATTTCGCTCATTTTTATACATATTTTATTTTGACTCACATATAGCTAGTGACATTTTATTTATGTCATTTCTAACACGTAACCTAATTACATGTCTAATACTAAGCCAAACTGAACTTAAAAAATTCAGCTAATTTTCGATACAGAGAGCTCTACAACCTCAATATTTAAAATAAAATTCCACAAAAACCCCAACACAAAAACTGTTAAAGTCACAGATCTCTAGTTTACGCCATCTAATGCAGAAAAAACAGAAACTACAGCATGAAAAATGAGAAATAACAAAAGCTAAAAAGAAAAGTGGGATAGAAAGGCGTACGATGGTTTTTCATCTCTCGGCAGCAATTGTGAATCCAAAGGCAACGAGGCTGAGAACCACCACCAGAAGGTGGACCAAAGTGGAGCCTTTCCCTTCTCCCATTTGAAATCTTTTTGTTGATGCTAAAATAATTACCCAAAACAATGCTACACGCCATTTAAACCAATTTTAATAAAAATTATCGTATTAAAATGATTTTCAAAGATTCCTAAAATTCAGCCCAAAGTTATAAAATCATCACCAATCTCCAATTTTTGTTCAATTAAACATTTTATTTATTTTTTTCTTTATAATTTTATATTCATGTTTATCATATTAATTAGTCAATTAAATCAAGCATGTCCTCAAACTTACCATTTAAACTTAATGTATTCAAATTAAAAATATAAATTCTTCAAGCTCAATCAACCAATTAATTACCATTAAACATATCGTATTAACAATTTAAATGCCATTAATTAACTAAATTCTAACATAGCGTGAAAGAGTTTTCAAGTTTGTGGCCTAAACATTCACAGCTGACCCTTACAATGACTTTTCCATTCTTAATCAACTAACCTAGCTTACTTCACATTAGTAAAGAACTTCACATTATAACAACTACTAAAAAAAAAAAAATTCAATATTATGAATTAAACTGTAGTGCATTCCATAATTATAGGCAATCTCTTCAAATCAATTACTCAATTTTTTAATACCCATCCTTATTTCAAACAAAAGCAACAACTTAATTTTCATACTGTCTAACATAATATTCACAATGACTCTTCTCAATACTCTTGGCTGAACAATGCATATAACACAATTCCAAATTTACAATTAGCTCCATTTTATCTACATTTCAGTCCAATTCAAGAATTTAAACTGCAAATAATATCTTCACTTGATAAAAATGGTAATATAGGGCATTATACTCAAACCATTTTCAATAAGTTGCAACAAAAAATCAAAGATTAAATATTACTGAAACTTTCTAATACATTAACTTGGTTCAAAGCTAAAAACTAGGTCTTATAAATCTATAACTCATACTCATACTTTCCTTCCAACAAAACTTATGTGTTTACATAATTAATTAACCAAATTTCCTAACTTTTATCACATATTAGCAGCTCATCAAATTTGCCTCAATATTCTAGAATAGCCAAACCAAAAACATTAACAAAATTTAGCTACACTATTCAAATCTCTTCACTGCAGACTTGTATACAACAAATATTTCAAAATCCTCAGTAGGCAACAACGCACATGCTCCGTAATCAAGAATTTAAGTGCTGCATATATGTTAATTGCTTCTCAAGCTTTCCAAGTCAAATCAAGGTAACACTAACAAGTATCATATCCAAACATTTCGTAATGATTCAATTCAGTTCCAACAGCATCTCAAAAAATAAGAGATAAGAATAGCATGTCATCCTTATAGAATTAATACGAATATAGAGACTAGTTATCAAATTAGCTTAAACTCATATCACATTAGCCTATACTAATAACTTCAAGTTTCATAGCATAATTTACTTTCTTAAACATTCACATTAAATAGCTCACTAATATAGATAAATGTTAAAAAGCATAAGAAATTTATTATCAATTTCCAATTTCACATTCCAATAACCATTTTTCTAACTACATCTAATTTGGCATATTTCTATATTCTTAAATGCTATTAACAAACAAACATTTCCAATATCTACACTCAAAAATTTAAATGCAACCCAAAATTATATCTTGGTGCCAAATAGAGACTTTTCATAATCAAATGACTTACTTCTTTATTAAAAATCAAGTTTATCACATTGAATAATTTATCCCATGTAAATTCATGCTACACGCAGTTCCTCATATTTAAATGCATTCATTTAAATTTAGAAACTTCTACTTCCAATTACTGCTCAAATCCAACTGTTTTAGAATCATACTTGCAATTTTGCCCCAATCAAACATAGCACATCCAAATTGAGAAAAAAGAATAAATTTAATAGAATACTTACTTTAAATTAGATTCATATTTACACACATTGCACTGACTAAATACTTTCAATTTTAATGAGAATTAAGCTAGTTAATAGCTATTAATAATACTATTTTAATTAGTTACATGAACAGCCCCCTAATTGATCAAATTAGTGCAATATATGTTCATACATATATTTTCTTGAATTTATTACACAAACAGCTCCTATTTATCAAGAATATCATCATACACTTATAAATATTCACTTTGGACCTTATCATATGCCAATAAACTCACAGTTCGCTTCTTATTTTAACTTATATAAGTGACAAAGTCAAGCAATTCCTAGAAAAGTCGGTCGTCGCCGGTGTTGCTTTTCGATTTGTCCTCTCTCTTTCTCCTTCTTTTTCCTCTCCCGGGTCTCCCCTGTTTCCATTCTTCCTCTCTCTTTTTTTTCTTTATTTTTCCTTCCCTTCTAATTTTTCCCCGTTTTCTATTTATCCCCTTTCTTTCTTTTTCTTTATTTTTCTACACCAATCTAGGTTTACATATTATTTTTCTATTTGTTTATTTACTTATTTTATTTTATGTCCTTTATTTTATAAATGATTACAATTTATTATTCTTACATCCATTCAAATTTTATGCCTTATTTTTAATTATGGAACCTTTAGCTTTAGTTATTTATTTATAACTTAACTCTTTAATCAAAATTAATATTTTACTATTTTAGGTAAAAAATTAACATTCAATAACTTTTCAGTTTACCGAAATATTATTCGCAATATTAAAATTTTCATAGCGTTATAGGAAGAGGAGACAGAAAAGACAAAGTGCAGGTGGGGGAGGACTCACGAAGCAGATGGAACCGCAAATAAGGAAATAGGGAAAGAAAGAAAAAAAGAAAAGGGTCTTCATTTTTGGCAATTCCCTGTGGGCAAAATGACGTCGTTATGACATAGAGGATGGACTGATTTTTGTCCAAAATTTCTGACATAATTTATTTGTCATATATTAGCATTACAACCAACTGTTACAGAAAATTATTATTATCATAAATTAATTGTATTGGTGATGAAATTGTATTTCGTCATAATATATTCCTTTTTTTGTGACATATTTATTTGTCATAAAAAAATTATTGTGACGAAATAATTTTATCGTCACTAATTCATTAAATTGTGACAAATATAATTCATATCACAAAAAAATAAGTATTTCATTACGAATTTATGTGTCACAAATAGTTATTTTTTTCATTGTATTTTTTTCCACCAAAAGAAAAAGGTTGAAATTTTTCCCTCCATATCAAATGTGATGAAACTATAACTCGTCACAATATATTAATTTTTTATGACAAATTTATTTATCATAAATAAAATTATTTTTTAAACTAAAATTTTTAGAAAAAAATAATTAGAATTTTTTTTATATCGATATCTTATTTGTGAAGAAATAATTTTATTGTCATTAATTTATTTAATTGTGACAAAAATAATTCGTCACAAAAAATAAATATTTTGTGACGATTTTATACATTGCAATAAGTTAATATTTTGTCATTAAATTTTTTTCCCTAAAAAAAAATAGTACAAAAAAATAGCTAAATAGCGATTGCAAATTTTAGTCACTAATTTGTGACTATTTTGCGACAAATTAAAGAATTAGTCGTGAAACAGATCGAAAGTACATTTTAGCGATGACAAATGAAATTCAGCTGCTAAAAAGGGTGCCAAATGTAGGCGCCTTTTTTAGCGACTAATTTTGCAACAGAAATATCTGTCGCAAATTATTAGCGACTGACTAGTAGTCGCTAATTGTGTAAAATTATTTTGCGATTATATAGCGAGAGAACTGCCTCTCGCAAAATAGAATAGTGTTTTTAGCGACTAAATTAGCGACGAAATGTTGTTGTCGTTATACCAAAATTTAATGATATCATTTATTTATTTAACGACTAAATTATTCAGTCCCTAAGCAGTCGCTATTTTTCGATTAAAACACAGGACGAAATAACCCTAAACCCCCAAATTACTTCCCCTCTCTGATTAAAAATCGAAGGAACCCCGAAATCGCCCATCCCCCCGAAATCGCTGTAGACAGCCGTGATCGCCGGCGGCGTAATCGGCGACATCATCTCCAACTTCTTCATTTGGGCGAGAGGTAGGTGTATTTCAAGTGGATCTGGCCCTTCCTTTTCAGTGTATTTTTTTTAACGAATGGATGAGCTGCTGTGTAAATGTGGCTAAAGTAAAATTAGTTTTATTTTGTTGAGGTTTTCGGCGAGATTGGAGTCGAGGAGGTGGAAGGAGAAGGGAGCTCAGCAGCAGAAGCAAATCGAATGTAGGTGTTTGCACAGGACAGGTATGTTCCACTTCGCCTCCTCTACTCTAGATGTTATTTGTTGCTATTTGTGGTGTGATGAGACCTGAAATTAGTGTATCTATTTGCTATTAAGAACTTAAAATGTAATGTATTTGTTATTTATTCCAATTGAGGATGTTTTTGATGCTGAGAATCAGAAGTTAAAATGTAATGTATTTGCTATTTCTCAGTCTATTTTGTAATATATATACCATAACTAAATGCAATTTCTGAGTCTATTTGCTATTAAGAATGACATGCAATTTTTGGCTCTTGCTGTTTGCTGTTTCTGGTTTTTTGTAGTGATGTTCCTATTTCGATTGTGGTGATGATGATGATACAGACAGTGAAAGAATTTGCATGCTAAAAATGCATATGTACATGTATAGGCTCCTAAATGTTTGAATATGATTTCTATTTACAAGTTAGCATAGGTTTCATGACTCTTAATTAAACTACTCTGCCCTACTAGGTATATTGCCTAACGTGTAGTCTAAACATTGCCAAAATGTGACTATGCACACTAGTTTGGGATCAATAATGAAATTGTTAGGTGGTGTTTAAAAATGAAAAATTAAAAGGAAATGGAGAAAAATAATATAAACTTGGGGCATAAACACGAATGATTGTTTGATTCTCTTTAAGTGAATTACAGACCTTGAGACATATATTTATATGCATATGTACATGTATGCCTAAGACATAGGAGAGCGATTTATGCATTACTCCATTGTAATACGACAACATATTGTCTAAATCAGTAGTAAAATGAGTACCGGTGTTTAAAATGTAATCAAATCTACAAACTTCATGTTTATGTTTATGTGTATATATATATATATATATATATATATATATATATATATATATATATATATATATATATATATATATATATATATGTATGTATGTATGTATGTATGTATTATGTTGTTGCTTATGTAATAAATCTATATTTGACTTTCATATGAATAAACAACGTAATGAGTAAATAGAAAAGTATGTTTATAATGGAAAGATTTTTATTTATTTATAACCTTGAGACTAAAATATGTTTTTTTCAAATTTTATTGAAATAAGGGAATACAAGTAAGATGGATTTCGTAGATCGTAGTTGGATGTATAATCGGCAGGATGCAAGTGGAAGGACTAATGCCTCGTTCATTTATGGAGTAGAAAATTTCATTAAATTTGCCACTTCTCACCCCGAAGAAATGACTGGCGATAATATTAGGTGTCCATGCAAACAATGTGTGAACCGCAAGTTTCATGATGCGGATACAATTATGAATCATCTCTTCCGTAAGGGATTTGTTCGGGATTATTTAGTTTAGAATTGCCACGGGGAGACACACATTACTCCAAAAGAGTCTAATTGGAATCCAGTAATGAATGAATCACAGGATGGTGGAGAGGTAAGAAATTCATATCAGCAAATGGTACTAGATGCAGCTGGATCTACTTTTAATCTCGAGAACACTTGGCAACAATTTAATGCAGCAATCGGTAATAATTATGCTCATGAACAAGTATCTCTGTCAAATCCTAACATCCCTGGACCCTCAAATTTTTATGCAAATGTTATGGATGAGGCACCGAACCCACAATGCCAACAATTTTATGATCTTCTTGAATCTGGGAATGCAAAGCTGTATCCTAGTTGTGATAACCATTCCCAACTTTTTGTAGTTGCAAAGATGTTGCATGCTAAATCGAAATTCAATCTTTCAGAGAGGTGTTTTGATGCAAACATCCAATTGTTTAAAGAAGCTTTGCCTGAAGGTAACATTTTGCTAGATAATTTTTACCAAACAAAAAGTCTTGTAAGAAGCTTGGGATTGCCAGTCAAAAAAATCGATTGTTGCAAGGAGGGATGCATGTTGTATTAGCATGAGGATGAAAACTTAACACAATGCAAATTTTATAATCACCCAAGATTTAAATTGTGTGCCGGTTCCCGTAAGCAAAGGTTGAAAGCATATAAAAAGATGTATTACTTTCCTCTAACACCTCAGTTGCAACGGTTATATCAGTCAAAAGCAACAGCAACTCATATGAGATGGCATCATAATCATGTCAAAAATTATGGGGTAATGCAGCATCCTTCTAACTCTATAGCTTGGAATCATTTCAATGAAACTCATCCGTCATTTGCTGCTGAGATTAGAAATGTTAGGTTGGGTTTATGCACAGACGATTTTCAACCATTCGGACAATATGTGAGGAAATACTTATCATGGCCGGTAATTATCACGCCCTACAACCTACCCCCTTGGATGTGTATGAAAGAGGCTTATATGTTCTTAACTACTATTGTGCCAGGGCCCAATAATCCAAAGCAAAAAATTGATGTATATCTACAACCCTTGATTTATGAGTTGAATGAATTGTGGAACATTGGGGTGTCAACATATGATGTGTCGACCAAGCAGAACTTTATGATGCGAGCTGCCCTTATAAGGACAATCAATGACTTCCCAGCATATTCAATGTTGTCTAGTTGGAGTACATCTGGAAAATATGCCTGCCCCTATTGTATGGAACATACACAATCTTTTAGACTAGAGAGCGGTGGAAAGTAAACCTGGTTTGACAATCATAGAAAATTTCTTCCCCAAGATCACCCATTTAGGAGAAATATGAGGAATTTTAGAGTCGGTCATGTTGAAACAATGCCACCCATTTATAATGCCCATGTGTTAACTTTATATATATATATATATATATATATTTTATGCATATTTTTTAGTGCAATCACAAGAATGCTCATAGACTTATGAAATTACTAGTTATATTTGTTAAACACACTTCTATATAGTTCACCATTGTGCAGGTGTAGGTCGTGGTAGAGGTAAAGGGCTTACAGGTAGAGGACGTCGGGGAGGACAATGTGAAGGGAATTCAGCAACTCCACCATTTGGAGATATGCCTGATATCCCGGGAGACCCCTCATCCGTGAGTGAACCATCACCTCCTGCGATATTTTCTCCACCACCATCAACACCTAGTCCGCACACGGCACACAGCACTACATCTACTACATGTGAAGTGTCCAGCGAAAACATGAGCAGATTGTACATTACAGTAAATCAAAAGGGACTGTGAGTATTTACCCATATAAATTGCAAATAAGTTATGCCAATATATCTAATACATTGCTTTTATTTTATATAATATTCAGGCTTGAACCGTCCTCTCAATGCTTTAGAATTATAACTAGCAGTTTTCATTAGCGGATAGACCTTAATGGGGTCAGTTAGAAGGAGGTTGCTAGAGAGATTAAGGAGTTTTACTGGGGAGAATTCAAGGTACACGCACATATTTACTCAAAATTAATAGACATTTTATTACATACTTTATGATTCAATTTATATTAAATTAGTGACGATTATAAATACTAATGAACCAATTTAAATACAAATGCAGAAAAAGTGCCACTGGGATGCTAGTGTCAATGGTCTTGTCAGGGCGGGTTGGGAAACAAAGGCTGCTCAAAGATATAAAGATTATGTGTACAACGTTAAGATCGCCAAGGAGAAGCCTAAAGATTTTTCGGAGGCTGCATGGAACCGGTGGAATCAGATTTTTAATCTTCCTCCTCGCATTCAAATCTCTAATCAAAAAAATATCAATCGTTATGGAGGGTCTGATGATAAGGCTCCTGGATCATATACCGGTGGTACTATATCTACTGGTGAGCATGTCTCGTGACTGGTAGGTACTTTAATTATAATATATTTAAATTATACTTTTATGTTATTGACTTGGAATCATTTATATCTTTTTGCTAATGGGTATGTTCATTTCATTTTACTCCAAACGGTTTGCCTTTTGAATTTGTAATATATAGAACCAATTAATTATTGAAACACATAGACATTTGAATTGATTGACAATACATTTATTGAATGATTGATTTATGTAGAGGAGGATAGGAAAATTGTATTGGAGTATGTTGAGGAGATTGGAAACAATTTGTGATTTATAGAAGTGTTAAATGGATTTTTCTTTACGGGAGGATGGCAATAATATAGGGAGGTTATGCTAAAAAATTTATTGTTTTTTCTTGTTGAGGAGACGTGCATATTGTTTAACAGTATATTTATATATATATATATATAAAGGAGGATGGGAAAATTGTGTTTGGAGTTTGATGAACAGATTGGAATACTTTTGTGATTTTTAGAAGTGTAAAATGAATTTTCCCTTACAGGAGGATGGCAATAATATGGGGAGGTTCTGCCAAAATTTTTAGAATTTTTGGAAATTGTTCACTTTACATATTCAAGTAAAATAGGATAATAACGTAAAACAATGCAAGTGCATGTTTTAATTATGCATGAAAATATTTATCTTCAGAACTCGTAGTCATTTTTTCTGATAACTGCTTTATACTGCACATAATGTAGAAGAAGGAGTTGGGTCGACCTCCTACAATTCCTGAGGCTTATTTGCACACACACACCATAAATCATGATGGGAAGACTTATGTGGCGAATCGTAGCAGGGAGGTGCATGTAAGTAGCAATTACTTTAATAGTTACTCATGTTTTAAGTTATTTAAATGCTAAATTGTTGTGAATTATGTTATGTTTTCATATTAATGTTTATTTAATATTGTTGTCATTTTATAGGAGTGGTATGAACAACTCCGAGCAGAGAGATCGCAAGATAAGTCATCTGTCGATGAGTCGGAGTTGTTTATCGAGGCGGCACGATGCAATAAAAGGAGAACAATATATGGTTTAGGCTCATATGCGGCTCCTGGTGTTTATCCATCCGGTCCATCACGTGATGCTGGTACGAGCGCTGCAAGTCATTCTGGTGTTCCATGAATGACCAAGGAAGATGTTGAGGAGATTGTAGCATGAACTATTCGTTCGTTGCTTCCTCATTTGGCCCCTCAGCCACCACCCACTCAACCCGATCCGACTACTGCATCGCCCGCAGGGCGTGATTATGTTGGACCTTCAGGTGCACACGATCCAGACCCGCATAATGATTCTCATTTTGGTAGGGGCGGCAGTGCTTCCAGATGACTTTACATATCTTTGTTTTTTATGATATTTTTAGTACATTATAAAGATATGTGTGTTACGATAAATTTATATAATTTTTGAGTACTTTTAATTATTTATGCACTATGAATTAATTAATATTAACTATATATATATATATATGTTTTAGATTATATGTTTATAAATTTGATTATATTTACATTTCTATTCATACGAATGGATATTTTTCGATTTTGTCTATATTAATTTATTTTATTGGTAAATGATTTTAAAAAAAACTAAAATAATTAGAATTTTAGCGATGGAATTGCGACCAAAATTCCGTCGCTGAAAGTTGTAAATTTCCGTTAGCGGCAGAATAATTTTTAGTCGCTAATTTTTAGCGACTGTTTTCTTTAAGACTGTACGTTGCTAAATTTCACAGCAAAATAGCGACTACTTAATTAGTCGCTAACTTCAAATATATTAGCGATATTAATTTGCGACTAATATGTCCGTCGCTATATTATTTCCACCGAGCTCGGCGACTAATTAATTTGCTCATTTGCGACTGATATTTAATGATATTAGCGACAAAATTTAGTCGCTAATTTTAGCGACTGTTTATGGAGTTAGTCGCTATTTTGCTTGCGACGGCCTGAATTGCGACAATTCGTCGTCCCGTCGCTATAGCTAAATAGCGATGGAATTTTGCAGAATAGCGACTATATTTGCAGTTGCTATTCTGCCTTTTTTTTGTAGTGAAAGGTGGGAAATTTTTTCTCCTAAAGAAACCATGACGAAATATATTTTTTGTCACAAAATTAATCTATTAGTGATGAAAATTAAAACATAAAATGACGCAAGATAATTTTGTCACAGTCATAAATAGTATGCTGACGATTTAAAAAATTCGTCATTGTAAATTATAATTAGTGACGAAATTTTATGCGTCATTAAAAAATTTGTCACAAAAAGTAAAATTTCTTGTAATCCATTCCATTAATTAAATCACATGCATATACCATTTATTTCATTTACAGTCGCATTACATTTTTTTTAATAATTCCCATATACCCATAATTCCATTTAAAAGTAATCCACATTCAATCTTATAGAATTTATATGCATACTTGCTATTTAAATGCCATCCCTTAATTCATAAAATAACACAAATCTTAACAAAAGTCATTTATTATTGCTAAATAATCATCATATTTAATTTGGTTAAAATTTGAGTTCATTTAGTATCAAAATTCATAAGTTAAATTATAAATAAAAGAAATTATGTTAAAGCACAGCTGTGTTTTTGCGAAGCACGACTGTGTTTCAGCTGGCACAACTGTGTTTTTGAGAGCACAGCTGTATTTTTCAGGCATAGCTGTGTCTTCCTGGAAATACAGTATTTTCAACCTAATTATCCACTCATAATGAACAAGTAAACGTCATTTTTAGCCAAAGTTATTTGCTTAACAAATGATCCCCAAGATGTTAAATTTCTAATGGAATAGGTTTCAGGTAATTTGGATTTGTAACCTAGGAGATATGACATCACAAACACAGACTGCTCCAAAACCTTGTTCCAAGAAAAAGGCTACTGTTTTGGACACTTTTGGGGACCTTAGAGCCAGAAATTAATTATAACTATTTCTATAACAATTGTATAACAAATCTAAAGGTTCCAATGCCTTTAGAATCACCCAATTTGGAGATTACTAACTCGAGTTATGGCCTAAAAACCGAACTGAGGCAGACAACATCAATGACAGAACTGGTTCCGGCCACTCGGCCAAAATAGAAACTTCGGTTTTTGCCACTTTTGAGGGTCTTAGAGATGGAATTGGTTTATGATCATTTTAATACTTTTGTAGGTATGGAAGTAATGGTTCTAACGGAATTAAAATCATTTAATTTGGAGTTCTCAAACTACATATATATCAAAAATAGTCACCAAAGGTCAATGGACCCTTTGGACAGAATTGCACTAGGTATTTCAATAAACCCATAATCAATTAATTTGACACCATCAATTCACCAAATTCAATCCAAATCAACATAAAAAATATACAAACACTTTAAAATATTCAATCTATTAATAATTCTTCATTAACACAAGAATTAGCACAATAATTCCCAAACCTCTTTGGATGGCTCCTTCATCTTCATTAGCTCTTTCTTTCTTGCTTTCTCACTCTTTCATAGTTATCACCTTCCAAATTCCTCATCAAAACCCACAAAATTACATGTTAGCATCTCTACTATACATACTTTCCATATAAATCTTAAATCTTACCAATAGCGAAGAAGAAGAGATGCAACTACACAACTTAATCTAGCTATGAGAACTAAAGAAATCAATTAAATTCATCAATTCTAACTTACCTCTACCTTATCCCAAAACTAAGAATTCTTGATTCCTCACTTAATCTTCATTAAACCCAGAAATTAAGGGCTGGAATTACCTTCAATAAGGGCTAATGATCAATCTAAAAGCCTTGATTGAAGAAGAATTGAAAGAAAAATGGAAGAAATCACATTGAAGAGGAAGAAGAAATGGCTTCGAGTGAGGGAGAGAAGAAAGGAGAACGGGCTGCTGGAAAAATCTTGGAAAATATACAGATTTTTGGGGCTTTATTGTGGGTTTTTTGGGTTGGTTTAAGGTCCAACCAATCCAAACTCAAACCACTTTTATGGCTTAATTTGCACTCTTAATTTAATTTTCTGTTTTACCATGCTCAAATTCTCCCAAAATTAACTTCCTAATTCATATCATATAAAAACTAGGCTGTACACCAAATTTCACCTCAATAGGAGTCCGTTTTAGGTCCGGTTCACTCAAACCAGTCCGATCAGTAAATTTTCAATTTCCTCAAAAAATTCTCTTTTTACTACCAAAAATTCCTACATATCATCTACAATTAATCTGAAATTTTCATCAATTTTGGATATCATTTGCTATTTTTAAAGTTTCGATCAAACTTTCGATCAATTGAGTACTATTTAAATCGAAATCATTTATTTTTCCTCACTTTCTGAGCTTAATTTCTCATAAAAATGACTCTATGATTCTTAACACATTAATTAGACTCCAATAATATTTTGGGATCAATTGAAAATTATTTCCTGGTCCGGTAATTATTTATCAGTCCGATAACCCAACTTTTTAGTGTCACCAAAAATTAATTTTTAATTACCATATGACTCTACTCACTCAAGCAAGCATGTCCATATTTTTAGATTGTTTTTCTAAGGTACAGAGCATCCTCTACGGTCCGGTCAAACACTCAGTCAAACTAGTTGCTATTCATACCGAATCCGTGGCTTTTTCTTATTTTTGACTTTTGAGACCATACTTGACATCGATTTAACTCCAAATTTTTTACCTCAAACTCATTGTAACTTATACTTTCCAATAATGAAATAAAATGTTTTTCGACTCCGGTAGGTACTATTTGCCTTGGTATCACTATTCACATCGGGAAAAATTATTCCCGGCTAACCCGGTAATGAGGCCATTATAAACAGCATGGTACAAGTCATCACGAAGTGTAATACCCCGTTCCCACCCTAGTAGTTTGAGCCCTATGGTGTATGATTTTTGTGTGTATAATTTTGGCTTATGATATTTGGATTATGTATTATTGTTTAAGAGATATGTGTTGTTGGGGTTTTGTTTGGGTATGAGTGTCACACCCCATTTGCCCCCTAAAAGTTTGAGCCATGTTTGTGCATGTGCATTGAGTGTATTTTGTCTTGTAAGGGCTTTGTGGGAGAAATGCATGTTTTGGGGTTACATTTGTGTGTAGGTGCATATATGGTATTAGGGTGCATGTAAGTTGGGTTGTTATAGTGTGTGTTTGCTCATATCATAGTAGGGTGAGTTTTAGTGAGAAGAATATTGAGTGTGGTGTATTGCATGTTTGTAGGGTATGAGTGGCTAAATTCCACCATTATGGAAGTGACATGTGGCTTGGGTTAGATGAAGGGAGTGATTAGAAGAAGAAAGAGAAAAGGGAAAGCATAAATTTTCTTGCTATTCCCGTTTCTCTCTTCTCTCTACCCCTCTTCTTCCTCTTCTCTTCCCATATTGTTCTTTAAGCTTGGATTTAAGTGTTTGTGGTGGAAATTAATCACTCCTCAACCCTCATTTGGTAAGTTCCTGCATTTTTTTCATCTTCTTCTTCATCTTTTCCCATTTCTGGTTTTGAGTTTGATTTAGGGTTTGTTATTTGTATGATTTGTGGGTTTGTTTGGTTAGTTGGGCCTCCTCGCAATCCTAAAGGCAAGAAGAAGGCGGGAGAAAGTGACACCAAGTGATTGGAGCTTAGGAGTTTTAGGTTTGGGAGTTATTGTGCTTAATGCATTTTATGGTTGAATTTTGGGCAAATCTGATATTTCTTGGTGTTTATAATGGTTTATATGTTATGGGTTTTGATTTAGATGATTTATGAAGCCTTGAATGTGAGTTATTGAACCCAAATGTGCTTTTGTTTGAGATGATGAATGAATAGTGCTAAGATTTAAATTGTGCAAATTGAAGTTGTTATTAGCATAATTTAAATGGATTTCTTGGTTTAAATGTACATTTTGTGTTGTTAATGACGATTGGAAGGGTTGGCTTGAGGTAAGTTGTTGTTTGGGTTGTTTGGTAGTTGAGATTGGAGGTTTGGGTGTTGTGGTTTTTTGAGAAATTCTACAGATTCTCGTGTAAGAACTGGAAATCCCGATGCTGTCGCGAGCACAACATTGTCGCGAAGTCGCGATAGGGCACGGTGAAGCCAGCTCCTGCACGTGATCGATCGAATGCGAGCAGCCGAGTCGATCATAGCAGAACTCGTTGTCGCGATCGCGACGCATGTCGTGAGCTCGTGACAGGGAGCTCGGCTGCCGAGCGAACGTGGCTGCAGAGCGGGCAATTTTACCGAGCGGTGCAGCAAAGCCCACTTCGCGATCGCGATACCTGTCATGAGCGCGATAGAGCGCTCAACTGCTGAGCCGTTGGGCACTTCCTGTCACGAGCACGCGCACCTGCGCCAACTCGCGACAGCCTCTGTGGCCCCTCACTATCGCAACAGTGACCCTCTTCATTCCCTATTTTTTTGATTTTTTCTTTCCTTCCAAAATGAATTTTTGTATCACTTCTCTTTGAGTTTCTACTACTGTACGGGAATAAGTATGTTTATATATGTGCACTGTTATGATTTCTTTATGATAAATTATATGTTTCCTTGTAGCATAAATTGGTTTATGCTTGGCCTGCAAGAGTCAGTCTAGTGGATAGTTAGGCATACCTAATAGAGTCTCTTAGCTACAGCCTCCGTTCCGTTTGGACCCTGATCAGGTCCCCGTTTGGATCCTCGCGATCACTAAAAAGTTTTTGATCTTATTTAAGGTCCCCTCTGTAAAATGTTTTGAATGTGATAAAATCAAATGGTTTTCGATTCGTACCCGTAAGGTACCATCATTGTTCGATTCGTACCCATAAGGTACCATCACTGTTTACTCGTTATCAACTATTGTGAGTCAACAGGTGCTTTGTTTGTTTTGTTCTACCTTGAAATGATTGCAAGAATATGATATTCGAATGCGCATAGTGATAAGTTTGAGAAATTAATAATATGTATATGAATGTTGATATGAGCTTCTGAAAGTATGTCTCTATTATGCAAGCATGATTATATCTTACATGATTCTCCGCATACGTCATATCGTATGTGTTATGCTTTGACGACCATTGTGAATGGCCGTCCACTCTTTTGTTGTGTGTTTCCCCACTAATCGTCATCGCTTAGCACGGTGTTTTATCCATGCAGGTGCGGAAGGCGTTTTTGCTTTGGGAGAGTCGCCGCCAGCCAAGCCGAGACAGAGGGATTAGTGTTAGGGCTTAATTTTTGTAGTCTGTTGATATTCTTCCGTAATAGAACTCTCATTGTATCAACATTTTTGTAAGCTTCCACTTATATATTTTGGATATGTAATTATTTTGTAACATCAATTTGATCAGAACATTATTGTAACGAATGTTGTTATATTAATGCATGATCTTGTTGTTGTTTCTCAAAGTTTTAATTTTCGCTATATTTCCATATGTTTATGATGTATGAATGTTTGCTTTGTATCGATCTGTTTGGTGTGACACCCCAGCTCCTACAGTATCTCACTCCGATCCGGATGGGTTCGCCTACGTATGGGTAGGGGGTGTTACAATGAGTGTGTGTTACAATGAGTGTGTGTAGGGGAGTAGGGTGTGCTTTAATAAGGTTGGTTTGGATATTTGTAAGAAGATGGTAGTTGGGTGTATCTTGGGGTAGTCTTCTAATTGGAGGCTGTCATGTGGCAAGTGAAGTGATTTATGTAGAGAGAGGGGGGAGTAAGTGACAATTGGTTTTTCTTTATTCTTATCCCATTCCCTTTCTTCTTTCACCTCTTCATGCTGCTTCTTTCTTCTTCTTCCTTTTTCTCCTTTTGTTTCCTCTTAATTTCCCTTGTAACTGCAAGTTTTGGTGAGTTTTGGGTAGCTCTAAGCTGGTTTGGTAAGTTGTAGCTATTTCTTATTCCTTATCTTCTTCTTTCTTTTGAATTTGGGCAATTTTGTGTTAGGGTTAGAGTTTTGAAATTTTGTTTTGTTGGGTGTTTTGGTTCAGAGATCCCTCCTAGACAGCATAAGGGCAAGGAAGTAGCTAGTGGAAGCAGAGCCCCATGATTGGAGCTCAAGAGTTTGAGGTTTGGGAAAATCCTATTTTCTTTGTGCATTTTTTTATGATTTTGTGTTATTTGTTGAATTGTTTGAATTGATGAGATGTGTTATGTGTATTTGTATCTAAATTATATGGGTATTGGTTATTGTGAGTTGTGAAGCATAATTTGTGGAGAGTTGAATGAAAGTAAGATTTTTGCTGGAACTTTTGAGAGAATTTTCTGGTTTATTGAAACTTGGAATTAAAGTATGTTAATTTTGTGTTTTGATGGTGTTACTTGGTTTTATAGTTGAATTTTAGGTTGATTAAGATGTTTTGGATGGTTAATTTGCGTGGTGTTGAGTTTTGAAGTCAAATGGGGGTTTGGGTGATTTTGGGAGTGTGAGTTTCTGCAGATTTTCGCGTAAGAGCTAGAAATCACAACTCTGTCGTGAGCACGATAGAGCTAAGTGAATTCAGCTATCACACGTGGCCAAGCTTCATACTGCCAGCAGCAGTAATGAGAGCTCTCTATCACGACAGCGATACAGGTTGCGAGCGCGACAGAATGCTCGGATGCAGAGCTGAGTTGGGCAGTCCTCTGTCTCGAGCGCACGCCTGCGCACGAGCGCGATGGATTATGCTAGTCACTCACTGTCGCAAGCATGATAGTGAGATGTGCTTCTGTCTCCGCGTGAGCACGAAGACTGCCGCGATCGCGACCTGGGGCAAGTTTTGCCTCTATCATGAGCGTGACACCTTTGGCTTCAATTTGAGTTTTCTTTTGTGATTTCGATGTTTAGTTTTTGAACTTGTGATGCTTTTAGAATTATGTATGGATAATTTCATGAATTATATGAATATAATTTGATGGATTATGCATGACCTGCTAAAGTCAAATAAGTGGATAGTTAGGCATGCCTAATAGAGTCTCTGCGGCTGCAGCCTTCTGTGATTTGGACCCTGATCAGGTCCCCCTATCGGATCTTCATGATCCATCTATCTTTGATCTTGTTTAAGATCCCATGTCAAAATTTGTTTGGAACAAAAAGAAAAGATTGGTTTTGATACCTTCGAGTATCCACGCGTTATGAAAGAACGTTGGTACCCACGGGTATCCATACGTACTCATTATCCACTATTTTTGCATGGCGGGGTATACAATTTGAATATGTTATTTTTGAGCATTACATAATGTCATAGCCTTATTATGATATGTGATTAGATGATTATGATACAGCAATTGTTTATTCATGCGTTGAGTTATTTTATAAGATTCTATTGTACTGTTCTTTTTACCATAAGCATGTGATTTTCTGTTGACGCCACTGTGAGTGGTCATTTTGCATTTGTGTTTCTCCACTAAGTGTTATCGCTTAGCACGGGTGTTTCATCCGTGCAAGTGTGGAAGATGTTGGAGTTTATGGGCAGGGTGATCCGCTTCAGCAGGGCCAACACAACTAGGAGAGAGAGATTTTATAGTATAGGATTGTACCCTTTTGTATACGTATTAGTTTAAATATTTTGTAATGATGACTTCGTGATGTAAGCTCTATTTTTGTAGTTTGGTTTTGATATCTGATATGTATATGATCCTTTGTGCTGAGGCACTTCTGTATTTTAATATGTAAAGACTATATTATAAATTAAAAAAATATCGTACTTTGCACTTTTGTTTTCAGCCTCTATCTCTTGCTATTTTAAGAAATTTTATTTTACCCTATTTTAATGAATGATTCATAACTTTGTTTGCTTAGTTTGAGGATTAGCATGATAACCCTCATCTATCGGGGTCCTTCTTCCTCTTCGAGAGAGGAAGCTCCCTACGTATAGATAAGGGGTGTTACATTTTGTGGTATCAGAGCCTAGCTTTAGGCATTTCTGGGCAAGTGTAAGATAGAGTTTACATTTAGTGTTATGTTGGCCTGATGAGGATTGTTGTGTATGTTTTCTAGTTAGATGGAATCTGCTCGTGGATCACTTGATGGGTCAGCCGAGAGTGCGAATCCCCGAGAGCAAGATCCGTCTATTTTTGGTCCGGCTCAGCCACCTAGGGTGCAACCTGAGGCCCCTGCGATCCCTTTTGAGGCTATGCTTAAGATAACTCAGGATATGGCCTGGGTTTTGGAAAGAGTTACTGCCCCTAGAGCTCCGATTGAGAATATGAGGAAGTTTGGAGCGGAGGATTTCTATGGAACTAGCTTAGTTGAATCAGATAAAGCTGAGAGGTGGATTGAGAAGGTTACCTGGGTGCTAAGGGAAATTTGGTGTCCTCCGGAGAGGGAGGTGGAGTGTGTGGTGTCCCTGTTATAGGGCTCAGCTTATGATTAGTGGACATTAGTGCTTAGGCATCCTCAGCTTCTTGAGCCTGTGACATGGGAGTTCTTCGAAAGAGAATTCTGGGGTAAGTATGTAACTAAGGCATTTAAGGAGGCCAGATGGGCGCAGTTTTTGAACCTTCGACAAAGAGTGTTATCTGGGGCTAATTATGAGAAGGAGTTTAATCAACTCAGTAAATATGCACCGCCAGCAGTTCTCACTGACGAATTCAGATGTCAACAGTTTGAGGCTTGTCTGAATGAGTCTTTAAAGGTGATATTGGTCTCTCTGATGTCCTCACCGGATATCAGTTATTATCAGATAGTGCAGGCAGCTTTGAGAGTGGAATGCTCTGAGAATAGTTTAAGAAAGAAGGCTCAGAGGAGAAAGTTCTCTCGTGGAGGTTCTTCTTCAGGAAAAAGGTCGCGCGAGTCTCAAGGAAATCCTTCTAGTGAGTTGCATTCTAGTCCGGCTACTAGAGGGAGGAGACAGGAATCCTATAGAGGGTCTAGCATAGGTAGAGGATCTTCGGGTGGTAGAGGTGATGGAGTGCCTCAATGCTCCCATTGCAGTAAGTACCATTGGGGCGAATGTCGGTGGTTGACGGGAGGATGTTTCAGATGTGGTAGCATAGACCACTTTCTAGCTAATTGCCCAAATTTGCATGAGAATTCCCAAGGTCTGCAAGAAATTTAGTCGAGCAGGGTCGAATACTCCTCAGGGCAGTCGTGGTAGAGGTAGAGGACGGGGTCATGGTGGACGTCCTTGGGAAAGAGAACACTCTAAGACAGTTGATCGCTCAGTGCCGACACCGCAAGAGCATATGCAATGAGAGCTTGTGATGAGCAAGATGCTCCGAAAGTGATAGCCGATAAGTTTTTACTTTTTAACATTGAGATGTATACTTTGATAGACCCGGGTTTGACTCATTCTTATCTGTGTTCTGATAAGTTGTGTGATAAATTGTCTAATGAGGATAAATTAGATTATGAGATATGTGTGACTAGCCTGTTAGGGCAGTCTGTTAAAGTGAATTGAGTGTATCGAGATTGTCCTTCGATGGTGCAAGATAAGGAATTTCTGATTGATCTGATTAGTCTGCCATTTCATGAGTTCGATTTAATTCTGGGTATGGATTGGTTGTCTAAGCACCGAGCTATAATTGATTGTGATAGGAAAATGATTGTGCTTAAAGACTGGGATCAGATACCCGTGGATGAAAAAGGTTTGGGAAGTAACTCGCTGTACAATGTAATTTCGGCTATGAAGGTAAAATGGTTTTTGAGGAAGGGATGTGAAGCGTATTTGCCTTTGGTTTTTGATTCTCAGTGAGGGCAAGTAAAGATACAAGATATTTCGGTAGCAAGAGAATTTGTGGATGTGTTTCTAGAGGAATTATCGGGTTTGCCTCCAGATAGAGAAGTGGAATTGTCTATAGACATTATGTCGGGTACAGCTCCGATTTCTAAGGCTCCGTATCGGATGGCGTCGGTGGAATTGAAGGAGTTGAAAAATAAATTGCAAGAGCTTTTGGATAAAGGTTTCATTCGATCGAGTGTGTCGCCTTGGGGTGCTCCGGTTCTGTTTATCAAGAAGAAGGATGGTACCTTGAGAATGTGTATTCACTACCGAAAGATTAATAAGGTCACGATAAAGAACAAGTATCCGTTACCCTAGATCGAGGATCTTTTTGATCAGTTGAGAGGAGCTGGGGTGTTTTCTAAGATTGATTTGAGATCTGGTTATTACCAGTTGAGGGTTAAGGATGCGGATGTTGCGAAGATGGCTTTTCGGATGCGTTATGGTCACTATGAATTTTTGCTGGTGCCATTTGGTTTGACTAACACGCATGCAACTTTCATGGATTTAATGAACAATGTGTTCAGATAGTATTTGGACCGTTTTGTTGTAGTGTTCATTAACAATATTCTTGTTTATTCGAGGAATGAAAGGGAACATGAGGAACATCTCAGGTTGGTGATGCAAGTGTTAAGGGACCATCAGCTCTATGCTAAGCTTAGTAAGTGTGACTTTTGGTTAAAGGAGGTAACATTTTTGGGGCATGTGGTTTCGGCTGAAGGTATTCAGGTAGATCCATCTAAAGTTGAAGCAATTGTGAACTGGATGCCACCTAAGTCAGTGCCAGAAGTGTGGAGTTTTCTGGGTTTAGCCAGTTATTATAGGCAGTTTGTTAAGGGATTTTCAGTGCTAGCTTCGCCTTTGACTCGGCATCTCTGACAAGAGGTTATGTTCAGTTGGTCTGATAGGTGCCAAGCAAGTTTTGAGCAGTTAAAGGATATGTTGATTAAGGCTCCTATACTTACTCAACCCATTTTGGGTAAAGAGTATACTATGTACAGTGATGCCTAAAGTATAGGATTGGGCTGTGTTCTGATGCAGGATGGCAAGGTTATAGCCTATGCTTCTAGGCAGTTGAAACCCCGTGAATAGTACTATCCGACGCATGATTTGGAATTAGCAGCGGTAGTGTTTGCTCTTAAAGTGTGGCGGCACTATTTGTATGGGGAAACTTGCAGGATCTTTACAGATCACAAGAGTCTAAAATATCTGCTCACTCAAAAAGAATTGAACTTGAGGCAGCGAAGATGGTTGCAGTTATTCAAAGATTATGATTGTATTATCGACTACTATCCGGGCAAGGCAAATGTAGTGGAAGATGCCCTAAGTAGGAAATCAGTTTCAGCTCTGTCTCTAAGTAGAGGAAGGTGGAGATTTGATTCAGAAAGAGCACTAATTGCTCAATTGAAGGTTAGACCGAGTTTGAGACAAGTGATAGTGGATGCACAGTTGAGTGACCTATGTTGCAGCGTGCCTTGCATGTGATAAAAGACAGTAAGCAGATTGAATTTTCTGTAGATTGTGATGGAGTACTCAGATTTGGGAACTAGTTGTGTGTGCCTGATGTGAGCAATGTGTAGAGAAAGCTTTTCCAAGAAGCTCATTCTTTGGTTTTCACGATGCATCTAGGAGGAAACAAGATGTACAGAGACCTTAAGTAGTTTTATTGGTGGCCGAGTATGAAAAAGGACATAGTGGAGTTTGTTTCGAAATGTCTGGTGTGTCAGCAAGTAAAAGCTAAGCATCAAGTTCAAATAGGATTGTTGCATCCCTTACCCATTCCTCAATGGAAGTGGGATGATGTTACGATGGACTTTGTAGTTGGTTTACCATTGACACAGCGCAACCATGATTCAGTGCAGGTGATAGTCGACCGGTCGTCTAAGTCAGCACACTTCTTGCCAGTTCGATTAGACTATTCCATGGACAAGTTGGCAGAGATCTATGTGAATGAAATAGTAAGGCTTCACGGAGTTCCACTCTCTATTGTGTCTGATCAGGATCCGAGGTTTACGTCAAAGTTTTAGAAGGAATTATAGTCAGCTTTGGGTACTCGGTTAAATTTTAGCACTGCATTTCATCCTCAGACTGATGGTCAGTCAGAAAGAGTTATTCAGATTCTTGAAGATATGTTTCGGGGATGTGCATTAGAATTCTCCGATAATTGGGATAAATATGTACCTTTAATTGAGTTTGCGTACAATAACAGTCATCAGGTGAGTATTGGATTGGCTCCCTATGAAGCTCTCTATGGACAAAAATGTAGAACTCCAGTGTGTTGGACTGAGTTGTCAAAAAGTTCTATTGTGGGTCCGGAGTTGGTTAGAGACACTGAAGAGAAATTAGAGTGGTGCAATGGAATTTGAAAGCAGCCAAAGACAGACAGCGATCTTATGATAATTTGAAGCGAAAAGACATTCCGCTTAAGGTTGGTGAAAAAGGCTTTTTGAAAGTATCGCCTTGGCAAAAAGTTCTTCAGTTTGGTAAGAAAGGGAAATTGAGTCCTCGGTTCATTGGACCCTATGTGATCCTGGAAAAGATTGGTCCGGTAGCCTATCGGTTGGCGTTGCCAGTGGAGTTAGCTACATTACACGATGTTTTTCACGTGTCTATGCTCCGCTGCTATCGATCAGATTCGTCTCATGTGTTACAAGTGCAAGATATTCGGGTTCAGCCAGATTTTTCATTTGATGAAGAACCGAAGGAAATTTTGGCTAGAGAGGTAAAACAGCTACGTAACAAGCAAATCCCTTCAGTTAAGGTACTTTGGCGACATCATGGGATTGAAGAAGCAACGTCGGAACTGGAAGAAATAATGAGAGCTCAGCATCCTCAGTTATTTGGATCAAGTGAGAATTTCAAGGTTGAAATACTGTTAAGGAGGGGAGTATTGTAATACCCCGTTCCCACCCTAGTAGTTTGAGCCCTATGGTGTATGATTTTTGTGTGTATAATTTTAGCTTATGATATTTGGATTATGTATTATTGTTTAAGAGATATGTGTTGTTGGGGTTTTGTTTGGGTATGAGTGTGTGTAAGGGAGTAGGGTGTGCTTTAATAAGCTTGGTTTGGGTGTTTGTAAGAAGATGGTAGTTGGGTGTGTCTTTGGGTAGTCTTCTAATAGGAGGCTGCCATGTGGCAAGTGAAGTGATTTATGTAGAGAGAGAGGGGAGTGTGTGACAGCTGGTTTTTCTTTGTTCTTATCCCGTTCCCTTTATTCTTTCTCCTCTTCATGCTGCTTCTTTCTTCTTCTTCCCTTTCCCCCTTTAGTTACCTCTTAATTTTCCTTGTAACTGCAAGTTTTTGTGAGTTTTAGGTAGCTCTAAGCTGGTTTGGTAAGTTGTAGCTATTTCTTCTTCCTTATCTTCTTCTTTCTTTTGAATTTAGGTATTTTTGTGTTGGGGTTAGAGTTTTGAAATTTTGTTTTGTTTAGTGTTTTGGTTCAGAGATCCCTCCTAGAGAGCATAAGGGCAAGGAAGTAGCTAGTGGAAACGAAGCCCCGTGATTGGAGCTCAAGAGTTTGAGGTTTGGGAAAATCCTATTTTCTTTGTGCAATTTCTATGATTTAGTGTTCTTTTTTAAATTGTTTGAATTGATGAGATGCGTTATGTGTATTTGTATCTAAATGATATGGGTATTGGTTATTGCGAGTTAAGATCAATAATTTGTGGAGACTTGAATGAAAGTAAGATTTTTGCAGGAACTTTTGAGAGAATATTCTGGTTTATTGAAACTTGGAATTAAAGTATTTTAATTGTGTGTTTTGATGGTGTTACTTTGTTTTATCGTTGAATTTTAGGGTGATTAATGACACGACCTCAGCAAGTGTACTGAATCGACAAGTAATATAATGGAGTAAAATTATGACTCCGAGTTATCGTACCCAAGGGACTGAACACGCAAGTTATGAAAATTGAATGTATGCTAAAGAATTCCCAATTATTGAATTGATTTAATTATAACTAAACTAAAACTAATAAATTAATCAACTACTGTAATGGTTAAGTAGAAATAAATTAAATGATAATAAAACTAGCCAAGATAAAAGTGAATAAAAACAATGCGAAAAGATATCAAATTATAAAAGCGTTGTTCAAGTTCACTCATCCACTCCTTACCCAAATATGAATAAAATCAACCTATGAATCTTATATGAAAGAAATCGGGATAACCCTCTTAACCCAAGCGTCCCATTCCGGAGCAAGCTACTCTAATTGCATAACGTCCCATTCCGGAGCAAGTCATACAACTAGCCTAATCACGGGTCTAAAATCCTAGGTTCGGTTTGCTTTCCCATTCCGGAGTCAAACATCCCAAAAACCTCATTATTTCACTCATCACTCAAATCTTAAATCATAAAATCCTGTCCATTTAGATTCCCATTCCGGAGTAGTCTAAACACCACAGCAAACATGATAGAAAATTCTGAGAATAAAATACATTCATGGCATCCAATTAACAAATTCATTCACCAACATAAACATATGAAATAAATCATTCATCACAATTGGAAATTGAACTGAAAAACTAAAATCCATAAACAAGCAATAAACACCAGCAAAATAAACCAATCTTTCATACATAAACTCAATAGATGTTCATAATTCACATCTTAGGTATAGGAGATTCAGAGATCCCCCGAACAACTAAACGACTACTCACAATCCATTACAAAATCAAAAGAGTAAAAGAAAGAATAAACCCTGAAATTCATTGAGAAAATCCCAGTTGAATTGCTCGATCTTCGATCTCTTTCTTCGAATCTTCAATGGAGAAAATAACTAAAATTCTGGAAAAAACTAAAAACTAGCAAACTCTTGAAATTTAACTATGAAACTAAAGCAATTTAATCTCAATTACTAATCGAAAATCAAAAACAAGAACGAAAATTTAAGTTTAGGACCGAAGAATATCTCTCAAATTCACAGCTGCAAAGACTGATAACAAAAACTAACTAAAAAAATCGGAACCCTAGCCAAATAGAAAAGTTCGTTTTTATAGTTCCAGATAGGTCACGGTGACAATGAAATTCATTGTCACCGTGTTCAGTCGAGAATTTCAAATTTTTTCACGCACAGGAAATGGGTCACGGTGACAATGAAATTCATTGTCACCGTGAGGTCTTCGAAGTTTGCTTCTGTCCAGGATTTAGCTATGTCACGGTCACAATGAAATTCATTGTGACCGTGATGTATGTGCTTCTTTGATTCTGCCTTGAGGATTTTTATGTCACGGTCACAATGGAATTGATTGTCACCGTGACATACCTCCTACTTGCATTCTGCCCAATCGTTCACGATGTCACGGTCACAATGAAATCCATTGTGACCGTGACCCATCTAGGCCAGCTCCTGACTCCCACTTCTCTTCATGTCACGGTCACAATGGAATTCATTGTGACCGTGATGTAACTAATACCTCACCTGCAAAGTGTCATAAAAATCAATCAAAATCTATCTATAATGCATCAAAATTCCAATTTGACTAAAATTAGTAAAATCAACCTAAAGGAAACAAAACATAACACAAAAACGCAACTAAACACCTAAAATCATATAAAAACACTATGAAAACTAAACACTATATTAAAGTTATCAAAATACCCCACACTTAGACTTTGCTCGTCCTCGAGTAAATGAATTATCCAAATTCCTGAAATTTCAAACTCTAACTCAGAATATGAAAACTTAACAACAGTCATAGCACCAAGTAGAAGGGTCTTAGTTACAAATTCTCAAATCAATTTATATCAAGTAATTTCACACGTGTGTGTGTGCTAGGCTCAAAACCAAATTTCTCATTTCAAAACAAAACAACCAATGCATTCCAGTAATTGAGCAAAGAAATTGAATATGCAAATGAATTCGCATATAGGTTTCGTGCTTAAAACTCAGGATAATCATACGCCTCTCCTTTAGCACCGGAACCACAAGGGTCATCTCCACTTAAACAACTCAAACCAAGAATAGAATCAAAAGGACTTATTCCAGGGTTGTAATGTTAGGTTAAGGTGTTGGCTAACAAGAAAAGTTAAAGAATTCAAACTAAGAATTTGCCACTTTACCTAAAATTCAACTAACCAAACTGAACAAAATTGTCCAGATCCTACCTTCAATTCACCCATAATTTCCAATGTTGTCTACTTCTCCATACATAATATGCATTGAACTCAATAACAACAAAATGATGAATTTCCCTTTTAATTCACTTTTAAATCCAATTCTGTAATTATGAGTATATCTTTCTCTACTCAAATGTACCCCACACTTGAATTTTTCTATATTCAATACATCAAAATTTACCAATAAAAACCACAGAACTCATCAAACTTTCATCATCAAATTTTTTCTTTATTTTTTTTTTTTTTTTTTTCTTCTCTTTTCTTTTTTTCTGGGGTACCCAAAGTCTAGAATTTCTTATACCCATCTAATGAGGGAAAGTTTAACATCATACTAAATAATGCCCACAAAATTCAACAATTCTTCTCACACTTCCACTATTTCAACAATAGATACTCTTATTCAACTTTCAATGATATTCCAACCCAATCCTAGAGTGGCCAATTCTTAGAAACGGGTAGGCAAAGGCATTTAGGCTAAATGGTAAAATAATAGTGTAACAAGAAAATTTTGTAGTACGCTTTTAGCATACTAAATCAGCTCAACGGGGCTAGCAATGGAAATAATATAAACAGGTAGGTCTAAAGCTGTTTAAAAATGGCTGTAAAAAAAACAAATTGCCTTAATCATGTCCTAAACTTGTTTCAGTTATTATCATGTTTCGAAGGGTGATGAGGAAGGTTCTAATTATCCTACCATTCCTTCACTCACAAACTCTTACGCACCGGAATTTTTTAAATTTTTACAAACAAGCCTATAGTGCATAAAAGATTTGAAATCACAAGATATATAACCGATTGAGATTCTATTTGCTTCTAAAACTTCAAACTACTCGTATGCCAAGATCAGTTTTTAAGATATACTATTCTCCAATTACAGTTCAAAACATTCACAACAGGAATAACTGAGGTTAAGCTAAACTAAGATAAGGATATTTAGGCAACCGTAATAAAGTGCAAATAAACTAAAACAGAACTAACCATGCATCATACATCAATGGAATGACTGTTAATTACATGTATAATGCAAAATTAATGTCTCCTACCCCCCACATAAAAAAAACTTGCTATCCCCAGCAAGTAATAATATTACAGATCAAAAAGAAAAATAAAAATAAAATAAACAAAAGTCAAAACAAAAGATAAGGGTCTCCCTGATCATAGATCGGATGGTGGTGGCGGTGGGGGGAAATGTGCATCAAATCTGGACGTCAGAGACGCCATGCCATAAAGCACTTACTCCATCTGAGATCGGAGCTCAGTCTGGGTGGCGGAAATACTATCCATCCGCTCCATAAGCGCGTCATAATGTGCTGAAGATAATGGCTGGGGCTCGGGAGCTGGGGGAGCGTGTGCCTCTGGATCGTCCTCCTGCTCATGTGGTAAACCGCCCAAACCTCGCTCAACTCCATGTAAATACTCCTCCCTAGTGGACAACCGAAAACCATCGGCCATTGTCACATCCTTCACGAGTACCTTCATGTTAATGAGCATTTTCTGATCGATGGTGGCAACAGAAGGCAGTGACTTGTATTTTTTTAACGGATGGCGGACGCGCTTGGCAATGGCGGTTACAAATCCTCCTAGTGCAATTTTTGTGACTTTCTTCGACTTCCATTGCATCTCCTCCAGTTTATGCCAGAAATGTGTGGCTCCATTTATTCGGACACCCTGGATCATACACGCAAGAAACAGGGCTTCCGGCAAGTTCACTTGGCCCGCTGAATCGGCATGGCTGAGCAGAGATAACGAAAAAAATCTGTGGAGGATCCGCAAAATGTGACTGTTCAGATGATGGGCCTTCGTTTTTCCGGAGACATACTGCGTGGCAGTCATAGTATCTCGAATGATTGCCCACGCGCCATCTTTAGTGTAATCCTCATACCAATCCGGAACCAAATGTGGAAATCCAAGATATTCTGAAAATTCATGGAAGGTTAGGTTATACTCAACCGAGTCCAAGAAGAATGAAACAGAACCTGGATCCGTGATGAGATTGCGGCCTGGTCTACACGTGACAGTGGACACAAAATCCCTCGTCAAGGTGGGGTAAACTTTCTCGTTGAGCATAAATACCCGCTCCCAGCCAATGTTGCCTATAAGTTGCTGGACTTCATTCTTAATTCCGATTTTTTCCAACAGTCCAAAATCCAAATAACTCGTTGGGATGAACGAGCATTTGGTGAACCGAGCATATGGAACCTTTTTAGCAGCTGGTACCCATGCTGGCACCTTTGAAATGTCTACTGAATCCGTGCTGGGGGGTTGGCTGCCAGAGCTAGAAGCAGATGCTGTGCTTTTCCGTTTTGGAGCCACTGCATAAAAGAAAACAACCAATTTCAATAATAAAGTAAGTTGAAACAACCATGGCTACTACTTTACTCAGCATTTAACAATTCATTTCACCCAACTTATGCATCCCCTAACTGAATCTGCATCACCCAACTCAGTTTGATTTGTCAAATTGATATCCACTCATGAGTAGGTTTAGAATGTGCAATGACTACTTTTAAAACCAGTTACACATAAAGGTATATAGAATTAGGCATGTCAACATGTTAAAATTTGCAGAAGTTGGGGAATAAACTCTATGGGACATTTTATCAAACATTTGGTGAGCATGTATTTAAACGTACTAGAATTGAAAACTAATGGCACTAACAATCCCCCAAATTGGCAATAAACAACCATTAAGTGCACAACCAACAGGTTAAGATCAGTAAAAGTCCAAGTCGATTCCAAATTTGATGAAAACCATTAACCCAACGTTAAATGCAAATAAAGCCCTAAATGTCCTACTTCCCATATAATCACGTTCAGGAGTAAGGATCAACATTAAGAAGGGGAGTAAGAAAGAAAAAGGGTTCACACCAAGCTTTCATCACAATAATTGAGAACATCATGGAATTTTGGAACAAAACTACCAAGAACAACATAGTAATAGGGAACGAGGAAGAACAGGGGATGAGAGGAGGAGACAAACTAAATTTAAAATTAAAATAGAAGGAAGAGAATTGTACTTACTTGTTGTAGATAATTCGGGATGATGGTCTAAAAAGAGAAAAGATATACCCGGAATGCAGAGAAAATAAATCGTGTTCGTGAGAGTGAAATAGGTGTGAGAAAGTGAGAAAGAACAAATAGAAAACTGGGATTTTAAAACTTCCTTTAGTTGGTCACGGTCACAATGAATTTCATTGTGACCGTGACACATAAGAAATTTGCATTCCAAAATTGAACCGTCATGGGGTCACGGTGACAATGAAATCCATTGTCACCGTGACATTATCAAATTGGAAAACAGAATCGAATGTGCAATATGTCACGGTCACACTGAAATTCATTGTGACCGTGACATAACCCAGTTTGAAAACAGAATGTCACTCACTCTACCTCACGGTGACAATGAAATTCATTGTCACCGTGACATGTGCACTCCTCAAAACAGAATGTAACTTACCTGATGGTCACGGTCACAATGAAATTCATTGTGACCGTGACATGTGCATCACCCAGAATCCAGAATGCATCCTCATTTGATCATGGTCACAATGAATTTCATTGTGACCGTGTCTACCTGCACACTTGCACACATTCATCAATTTCTCCAAATCTCTTGATACAAATGTTTTGAATCTTTTCCAACAAAGCATAATTTCTCTTCTAAACCTAAAATTTACAAAATGAAACAAGATTAACTTCCTAGACAAACTACCATTCAATGATACAAATAAATGAAGATAAAAAGTAGTTCTGCATTTCACAAGTCCGCAGCTGGACTTTTAAAACCGTCAAGGATCTATAAGAGTGACGATCGTGGAAGCATTATCAAACGAAGATGTAAAATAAGGCTTCACACGATGTCCATTTACCTTGAATTCTGTCTCACCCCTCGGGTGTTTCAGCGTTACCACTCCAAACTTGTTCACAGCCACTACTTGATATGGTCCCTTCCATCTCGACTTCAACTTACCAGGGAATAATCGCAGCCTACTGTCATAAAGAAGTACATGCATCCCAGGCACAACTTCCTTCCGAACTAACTTCCGATCATGCCGCTTCTTGGTGATGTCCTTGTATTTGGTGGCATGATCATAAGCCCAGAATCGGTGCTCCTCAAGTTCATTCAGCTGCAAAGACCTGCACTTTCCTGCATTCTCAAGGTCAAAATTTAGAAATTTCGTAGCCCAATAGGCTTTATGTTCTAATTCCACCGGAAGATGACAGGACTTCCCATAAACCAGCCTAAAGGGGGACATCCCTATTGGCGTCTTGAAAGCAGTCCTATAGGCCCATAGAGCTTCGTCTAACCTAAGGTACCAATCTTTCCTAGAGGAATTTACCGTTTTTTCTAAAATGGCCTTTAATTCCCTATTTGACACTTCTACTTGACCATTAGCCTGAGCATGATATGGGGTTGTGACTTTATGCCTAACGCCAAATTTCTTTAATAGAGCATTGAATTGGTGATTAACAAAATGTTTACCACCATCGCTTATAATGGCTCTAGGAGCTCCATAACGGGTAAAAATATTTTTTCTTAAAAATTCTAACACAATTCGTGCATCACAAGTCCTAGTAGCTACAGCTTCGACCCATTTACTAACATAATCCACTGCTACCAGAATGTATTCAAACCCGTATGAAACCGGAAAAGGTCCCATGAAATCTATTCCCCAAACATCGAATAATTCAACCTCAAGCACATTCGTTAAGGGCATCTCATCACGTTTGGATATATTTCCTACTCTTTGGCATCTATCACAACTTTTCACATAATATTGGACATCTTTAAACATTGTTGGCCAATAAAAACCAGAAGATAGAATTTTCATTACCGTTCTATTCGGCCCATGATGTCCACCAGCTTCTCCACTGTGACAAGCTGTGATGATTGCACTGGTCTCCGCATCTGAGATACACCGTCTTAACACTTGGTCAGCGCATAATTTGAAAATGTAGGGATCATCCCATATGTAGTGTCTCGCATCCGCACGCAATTTCTTCTTTTGCTGCCATGAAAAATCCTTTGGCATAAAGCCCCCTGCAAGAAAATTAGCAATATTAGCAAACCAAGGTACAGAATTTTCACAGGAAAATACAGCACAAATATGCTCATCGGGAAATAAATCTAAAATTTCCCCTTTTTCAATACGATCATTTTCCAATCGGGACAAATGATCTGCCACAAAATTCTCAGCGCCCTTCTTATCCTTAATTTGCAAATCGAATTCCTGCAACAAAAGTACCCATCGAATCAGCCTTGGTTTTGATTCCTTCTTTGCGAATAAATGCCTCAAGGCTGCATGATCCGACCACACCACCACTTTTGCACCCAGCAAATACGGCCTGAACTTTTCAAACGCATATACTATTGCGAGAAGTTCTTTCTCTGTGGTGGTGTAATTTACCTGTGCTCCTGTCAAAGTGTGACTAGCATAATATATGGCATAAAAAATCTTATCTCTTCGTTGTCCAAGCACTGCCCCTATTGCAAAGTCACTAGCATCACACATTAGTTCGAACGGCAAATTCCAATCCGGAGATATAATCACCGGAGCTGAAATAAGTCGTTTCTTTAAAGTTTCAAATGCTAACATACATGCACTGTCAAAAACAAAAGGAGCATCTTTCATAAGTAAATTAGACAAGGGTTTTGCAATTTTTGAAAAATCTTCAATAAAACGCCTGTAAAATCCTGCATGTCCTAAAAAACTTCTTATGCCCTTAACATTTGTCGGAGGTGGTAGTTTTTCAATTACTTCAATTTTGGCCTTATCTACCTCTATCCCATTCTCTGAAATTTTGTGTCCCAGCACTATGCCCTCTCTCACCATAAAATGACATTTTTCCCAATTCAATACCAGGTTAGTCTTTTCACACCTCCCTAGTACTAGATCAAGATGCTGTAAACAGCTCTCAAAATCAGCCCCATATATGGTGAAATCATCCATGAATACTTCCATAAATTTTTCTATAAAATCATGGAAGATGGCCATCATACACCGCTGAAACGTAGCCGGTGCATTACATAACCCAAAAGGCATTCTCCTATATGCAAATGTGCCATATGGGCAGGTAAAGGTCGTTTTCTCCTGATCCTCAGGGTCTATTGGAATCTGCATATATCCCGAATACCCATCTAAAAAACAGTAAAACCTATTACCCGCTAACCTTTCTAACATTTGGTCAATAAAAGGTAAAGGAAAATGGTCCTTCCTAGTGGCATTATTTAACCGCCTAAAATCAATGCAGACTCTCCAACCCGTGACTGTACGAGTTGGAATTAACTCATCTAGTTCATTCTTTACCACCGTCATTCCCCCCTTTTTAGGCACACATTGCACAGGACTCACCCACTTACTGTCAGAGATAGGATAGATAATACCTGAGTCTAGGAGTTTAAGTACCTCCTTCTTTACTACCTCTTGCATGACTGGATTGAGTCGCCGTTGAGGCTGAGCTACCGGCTTGCACTCCTCTTCCATTGGGATCCTATGTGTACAGTAGCTTGGGTCAATCCCCTTTAAATCTGAGGTCTTCCAGCCAATGGCTCCCTTGTGCTTTTTCAGCACCTCTAGCAGCATCGTCTCTTCTGCACCTGACAACAAAGAAGAAATGATTACTGGTTTACTCTCATTATCTAAAAACACATACTTCAAGTGAGGGGGAAGAGGTTTAAGTTCAGAATTTGAATCCCCCTCTTTAGGATCAATTTTCTCCTTGCTGTCTTCTATCTCCAAACTTGCTATCTCTTGTCCCCTCATCTCTTCTTCACATTCTTCTCCCTCCACTGAATGTAATAGACTCTTATTTTCTAAATCAGCTCTCAATTCTTTTTCTTGCACTTCCTCCACACAATCATCTATTACATCCATAAAATATACAGACTCTTTCACATCACCAGATGGGTATTTTTGAGCCTTATTCATATCTACCACCAACTCCTCACCATTAAACCTTAGGGTAACCGTTTGACCATGAACGTCTATCAACGCCTTGGCGGTATTTAAAAATGGCCTCCCCACAATCAATGGCACCTTGTGGTCTTCTTCCATCTCCATTACCACAAAATCCACTGGAAAAATAAATTTCCCCACCTTCACTAGCAGATCCTCAATCACTCCCTTTGGTCTCCTCACGGACCTGTCTGCTAGTTGGAGTCGCATTCCTGTCTCCCTAAGCTCTCCAAGATTCAGCTTCCTGCATATCGAATAAGGCATTAAGTTTATGCTTGCACCTAGATCACATAAAGCATTACCGTAAAAATCTTCACCAATAACACAAGGAAGAGTAAAGCTACCTGGATCTTCCAGTTTCTCAGGAATCTTGTTCATAATAATAGCACTGCAATTTTCTGTTAGTTGTACAGTTTCATGCCCTTCTAATTTCTTTTTATTAGAACAGAGTTCTTTCATGAATTTAGCATAATTAGGCATATGAGCTAAAGCTTCAGCAAATGGTAAATTTATGTGCAGTTTCTTAAACATCTCTAGAAACCTAGCTTTTTGCTCATTTTTCTTTTCCTGTCTAGCAATAGCAGGAAATGGCAGTTTATTAATATCTAGATCCTCTATCTTAGGATTAACAATACTCTTTCCCTTGTCACTTTTAGGAGCATTTTCATCAACTTCTAACTTAGAGTTGGAGTTACTTACCGTCCGTGTCGGCTCCTCCTTTTCTGATAAAAGATCTTTACCTTGATCCTCTCTCGGTTCCACTTCCTTTCCACTCCTCAATGTAATTGCCTTAGCCTCCTCTTTTGGATTCCGGTCTACATTTGAAGGAAATGTTCCTGGTTGCCTCTGGGACACAGAATTTGCAAGCTGTCCCACTTGAGTTTCCAAATTTCTTATGGAGGCATCCTGGTTTCGGTTCCACTGCTCTTGAGACTTCCATCTAGATTCTTGATTTACCATGAATTGCTGTTGGTTATTCATAAACTGCTGTTGACTGTTAATGAATGTAGCCAACATGTCTTCCAGATTTGGCTTTCTCTCTTGAACAGGTGGCCTGGGTTGATAACCCGGTGGGTGGTACTACTGCCCTTGGTTCTGAGGAGGTGGATATGGTGGTTGATATGGCTGCCCGTGGTTTTGATGGATGTTTTGGTTAAAGGGAGCTCTTACTTGCGGATTAGAGGATGAAGCATTTGGAATTCCATCTTTCCAGGAGAAATTTGGATGACTTCTCCATCCCGGGTTATAAGTGTTACTGTAAGGGTCATTCCTTCTGAAATCTCCTACAGCATTGACATCACCCATTGATCCTCCACTTTCTTGCCCACCTTGCTCCTGTTCATACCATCCACTCTCTTGGCCCACAGCAGCTATATTCTGCACTTTTAAACTACTCATCTCCTTCCTCATAGATTCCATCTGTGCCTTTAGCATCGATACCTCATCCATAGCATGTATCCCCTGTCTTCTCGGAACTGCTCTAGGATTAGACCATTGAGCATCATTAGCTGCCATTTCATCCAGTAATTGAAAAGCTTCCTCTGGTAACCTATTCATAAATGACCCTCCTGATGAAGCATCTAATAAAGATCTTGTCTGTGGTGTAACCCCAGAATAAAAGGTGGTCATCAAATGGTAAATTGCTATCTCATGATGTGGACAGCTTCTCAACAGTCTTCTAAACCTTTCCCAGGCTTCATGAAAGGGTTCCTCACTCATCTGACTAAAGCCTAATATACTATTTCTTATGTTCGCAGTCTTCGTGGGAGGGAAAAATCTCATCAAAAATTTTTCTTGCAACTGCTCCCATGATCTAATTGACTGTCTAGGTAGCATTTGCAGCCATTCACGAGCTTTTCCAATCAGTGTAAAAGGGAACAGCTTTAATCTTACCGCGTCAGATGACACTCCAGGAATTTGAACCGTATCACTGATCTCTAAGAAAATGTCCAAATGTTGTGCAGGATCTTCGACATCTGCACCCGAAAACTGATTTCGCTGTACCATACCGATGGTGGCTGGTTTAAGTTCAAATTGCACTCCCCTGGGCAGCACAATTGTCCTATTATCTTCATTCCATCTAGGCACCGCATAGTCCCTAATTGTCCTCTGCCTAGGAATCTCTTCTCTATTATGCCCCGGATTCTGGTTTTGTGCCCTCAGCACTTGTTCATTTCCAGGAGGAATTTCACCAATAGGAAGCGGATTTTCGTCCATGTTATTAATCCTGTTGGCTCTTAATTGTTGGTGTAAAGTCCTCTCGATTTCAGGATCGTAAGGTGCTATTTGTTCTTGTCTTCTTCTGCTCATACACCCTCAACAACCACCTGAAAAGAATAAAGAATAAATAAAAATAAGATAAAATAAAATAAAATAAAAATAAAAACACACACAAATAATGATCAAGACTTAAAACAACGCCAGTCCCCGGCAACGGCGCCAAAAACTTAACACGACCTCAGCAAGTGTACTGAATCGACAAGTAATATAATGGAGTAAAATTATGACTCCGAGTTATCGTACCCAAGGGACTGAACACGCAAGTTATGAAAATTGAATGTATGCTAAAGAATTCCCAATTATTGAATTGATTTAATTATAACTAAACTAAAACTAATAAATTAATCAACTACTGTAATGGTTAAGTAGAAATAAATTAAATGATAATAAAACTAGCCAAGATAAAAGTGAATAAAAACAATGCGAAAAGATATCAAATTATAAAAGCGTTGTTCAAGTTCACTCATCCACTCCTTACCCAAATATGAATAAAATCAACCTATGAATCTTATATGAAAGAAATCGGGATAACCCTCTTAACCCAAGCGTCCCATTCCGGAGCAAGCTACTCTAATTGCATAACGTCCCATTCCGGAGCAAGTCATACAACTAGCCTAATCACGGGTCTAAAATCCTAGGTTCGGTTTGCTTTCCCATTCCGGAGTCAAACATCCCAAAAACCTCATTATTTCACTCATCACTCAAATCTTAAATCATAAAATCCTGTCCATTTAGATTCCCATTCCGGAGTAGTCTAAACACCACAGCAAACATGATAGAAAATTCTGAGAATAAAATACATTCATGGCATCCAATTAACAAATTCATTCACCAACATAAACATATGAAATAAATCATTCATCACAATTGGAAATTGAACTGAAAAACTAAAATCCATAAACAAGCAATAAACACCAGCAAAATAAACCAATCTTTCATACATAAACTCAATAGATGTTCATAATTCACATCTTAGGTATAGGAGATTCAGAGATCCCCCAAACAACTAAACGACTACTCACAATCCATTACAAAATCAAAAGAGTAAAAGAAAGAATAAACCCTGAAATTCATTGAGAAAATCCCAGTTGAATTGCTCGATCTTCGATCTCTTTCTTCGAATCTTCAATGGAGAAAATAACTAAAATTCTGGAAAAAACTAAAAACTAGCAAACTCTTGAAATTTAACTATGAAACTAAAGCAATTTAATCTCAATTACTAATCGAAAATCAAAAACAAGAACGAAAATTTAAGTTTAGGACCGAAGAATATCTCTCAAATTCACAGCTGCAAAGACTGATAACAAAAACTAACTAAAAAAATCGGAACCCTAGCCAAATAGAAAAGTTCGTTTTTATAGTTCCAGATAGGTCACGGTGACAATGAAATTCATTGTCACCGTGTTCAGTCGAGAATTTCAAATTTTTTCACGCACAGGAAATGGGTCACAGTGATAATGAAATTCATTGTCACCGTGAGGTCTTCGAAGTTTGCTTCTGTCCAGGATTTAGCTATGTCACGGTCACAATGAAATTCATTGTGACCGTGATGTATGTGCTTCTTTGATTCTGCCTTGAGGATTTTTATGTCACGGTCACAATGGAATTGATTGTCACCGTGACATACCTCCTACTTGCATTCTGCCCAATCGTTCACGATGTCACGGTCACAATGAAATCCATTGTGACCGTGACCCATCTAGGCCAGCTCCTGACTCCCACTTCTCTTCATGTCACGGTCACAATGGAATTCATTGTGACCGTGATGTAACTAATACCTCACCTGCAAAGTGTCATAAAAATCAATCAAAATCTATCTATAATGCATCAAAATTCCAATTTGACTAAAATTAGTAAAATCAACCTAAAGGAAACAAAACATAACACAAAAACGCAACTAAACACCTAAAATCATATAAAAACACTATGAAAACTAAACACTATATTAAAGTTATCAATTAAGATGTTGTGGATGGTTAATTTGTGTGGTGTTGAGTTTTGAAGTCAAATGGGGGTTTGGGTGATTTTTTGGGAGTATGAATTTTTGTAGATTTTTGAGTAAGAGCTGGAAATCACGACTCTATCGCGAGCGCGGCACTGTCGCTTGCACGATAGAGCTTGGTGAATTCAGCCCTTACGTGTGGCCGAGCTTCATACTGCCAGCGGCAGCAGCTAGAGCTTTTTGTCGCGAGCGTGAGAGAATTCTCGGCTGCTGAGCTGAGTTGAGTGCAAGCTTGCGCACGAGCGTAATGGATTATGCTGGCCACTCACTATCGCGAGGATGATGATCATCACGAGCACAACAGTGAGATGTGCTTCTGCCTCCGAGCGAGCGCGAAGACTACCGCGATCGCGACCTGGTGCAAGTTTTGCCTCTGTCACGAGCACGACACCTCTGGCTTCAATTTGAGTTTTCTTTTGTGATTTCAATGTTTTGTTTCTGAACTTGTGATGCTTTTAGAATTATGCATGGATAATTTCATGAATTATATGAATATAATTTGATGGATTATGCATGACCCCCTAAAATCAAATAAGTGGATAGTTAGGCATGCCTAATAGAGTCTCTGTAGCTATAGCCTTCTGTGATTTGGATGCTGATGAGGTCCCCCGATCGGATCTTTGTGATCCTTATATCTAGGATCTTGTTTAAGATCCCATGTGAAAATATTTTTGGAGCAAAAAGAAAAGATTGGTTTTGATACCTTCGAGTATCCAGGCATTATGAAAGAATGTTGGTACCCACGGGTATCCATGCGTACTCGTTATCCACTATTTTTGCATGACAGGGTATACAATTTGAATAAGTGATATTTGAGCATTACATAATGTCATAGCCTCATTATGATATGTGATTAGATTATTATGATACTGCAATTGTTCATTCATGTGTTGAGTTGTTTTATAAGATTCTATGGTACTGTTCTTTTTGCCATAAGCATGTGATTTTCTGTTGATGCCACTATGAGTGGTCGTTTTGTGTTTCTCCACTAAGCGTTATCGCTTAGCATGGGTGTCTCATTCGTGTAGGTGTGGAAGATGTTGGACTTTTTGGGCAGGGTGATCCGCTTCAGCAGGGCCAACACAACTAGGAGAGAGAGATTTTATAGTATAGGATTGTACCCTTTTTTATACGTATTAGTTTAAATATTTTGTAATGATGACTTCTTGATGTAAGCTGCAACATCCCCCACCGCCACCCCCGTTGGAAGGGCGATGGCGGACGCGCTACCCGACGCTCACTCACAACATTCACACATACACGTAAACATGCGCTAAGCGAAAGCATTCACTATGAATAATAATAAAGGCAAAACATAAATCTCATATAATCAAAATATAGATTTAGATACAACATCCAAAATATTACATCTTAAACTCCTTTACAAAAAAAAATAATACATATACAAAAAGAATTACAGGAGGAGATAACATGAATAAAGACTCTAATCCTATGTGGCCGATTTGCAGATGCGCGACACGAGCAATCTCCCAAAATCCTGTCACCTACACGGGACAAGAACCCGTGCTAAGTGATAACGCTTAGTGGGGAGGAAACAAAACACAACAGAACACTATACAATAATATCATGCACTAACACTTAAATGCAATATGCATCAACAATACCGAAACCACTAAAAATCAGCATAACATAAATATTTACATATATACCACGAATCACTATATAAAAATCAGGATTGGAAACAGAAATCACGAAGCAAATACTAGAATCAAAATCACGCAATAACCAAACAGTTCACTAAACCATTACTAAACTGTTCAATCAATAGCCTGAATTTCAATGGCGGAGGATACGCGAACACGGCACGGGAGACCAAAGCCTCAAAAATAGTTTTAATACCCGAAGGTAGCACGGGAGACCGGAGTCTCAAAACATTTTATCACTACACGGAAGATGACCATCTCGGAGGTTGACCGCTTCGCCCAAACGGGGCGGACACGGGCAGCTGCACTCACAAACCCTTCTTAAGCATGCTTAATTATCCACTACCTTGACACTTCAGGCTCAACAACTCACTCATCAATCACAACACTTACTACACAAAATTCAGATCAAAACCCAACAGCACATTAATTCATAACCACGACACTACTATAAAAAAAAAGCAACAAGACATAAACTTAATCATGTATCGTACAATAGTGAGAAACCATGCAAAGTAGGACAAATGAATCATATTCAGAAAACAAGGCAGGCAGGAAGGGCCTCTGTCGTGATCGCGACTGTGTCGCACTCACAACAGAGCACAAGGTTCCTCCTCGCGAGCTCACGCCCGAAGGCATGCTCGCGACGAAGCACGCTAGGCAGATTCACGTAATCGAGCTCTATCGCGGTCGCGACGGCGTCACGATCGCGATAGAGACCAGCTCCTTGCTCCTCGCACGCACGCTTGGCAGCCTACTCGCACGGAGGATTCGGCCACCGAGCTCTCTATCGCGGTCACAAAAACGTCACGATCGCGACAGAGGGCTCTCCAAGAACAAGCGGCCAAATCCGCACTCTGTCGCGCTTGCGACAGTGTCGCGATCGCGACATAACCCAGATTTGCCCAAAATCTGTACTTCCAGCACTTGCTCCCACACAAACCTTCAAATACTCATTCAATCATGCACAAACACTTACCTCAAGCCACTAATACATCATCGCAACATTCTTAGAGCCACATAAATGCATTTTACACAATAATCAAACCTCAATTTATCATGGATTCTTACAAAACTAAATCTAACATCTAGTTGTATAACAGGTTCATGTTTCCAAAAACACATGCCATTCTTACTATATCACTATCATCTCCCTCATATTCATTACACGATCCACACATGCATTCACATATAACTGAACACTCAAAAACACTAATAACATGCAACCACAATATACATTTGATCCAAGAAGAAAATAGGGGAAAGCACTCCCAAACACATTCAAATTACAGCTCCCAAACCTGGAATTGCTGCTTCTCACTTCTACTTCAAGGACCCGCTTTCTCTTTCCCTTTACTCTTTCTTCTTTTTTTAGATTCTTGCACAAACCCAACCAAGAACACATTCAAGTTAAACCATAGATATCACATCCAAAACCAGAAACAATGGAGAAGAAGAAGAACCCAAGGAATTAACCAAAACCCAAGCACTTACCTTCCACAATCAGCTCTATACTCAAGAAATCCAAGTCTCAAAGATCAAAGAGGCACACAAGGATGGCTGGAGAGTAGAAAAAGAAAGAAGAAAAGGGAGAGTAGAAGGGGACGGGAAAGAGAGGAAAGAGGAAAATAGCTTCCACGAGAAGCTTCCTCTCTTTTCCTACCTTCTCTTCCCTCTTTCATCCTTTTCATTTAATGGCCACCTACCTAAGTCATGTGTCACTCACTTAATGGTTCAATAATCCAATCTTTGACTTAACCACTCTTGTCACCATACACAAAACACACACAAACATCTCTTGCAATAATATCTCCAAGGCACCAAACTTAACTCACACCATATAATTCCTTATAAACCACTTACATTCAAGGCACCATACACACAAGCACACTTAATAATTCCCTTTCTTCACTTAATTAATTTCTTTACAATAAAATTCTTATAATCCAATTTTTCTCTTACTCAAATTACGGAAATACTCTAAATATTCCGACTTATTATGCAAATTCCGACTAGGCCCGATTTGGGTTGTTACATAAGCTCTATTTTTGTAGTTTGGTTTTGATATCAGATATGAATATGATCCTTTGTGCTGAGGCACTTCTATATTTCAATATTTAAAGACTATCTTGTAAATTAAAAAAATTTCGTATTTCGCACTTTTGCTTTTAGCCTCTCTCTCTTGCTATTTTAAGAAATTTTATTTTATCCTATTTTAATGAATGATTCGTAACTTTGTTTGCTTAGTTTGAGGATTTGCGTGATAACTCTCATCTATCTATCGAGGTCCTTCTTCCTCTTCGAGAGAGGAAGCTCCCTACGTATAGATAAGGGGTGTTACACGTAGAACAAACTCGCATCATCTCATGCCTTGCATATACAAATGACTTAAAAAGCACACTCACATTCCGTTAAGCATTTAATTCCTTTATTAAACTGCTAGTCCATAGCATCATTTACATGTATGTCAATTTTCAAACATTCATATACTCATATCACAATGTTAAATATGAATTGGATAAGCTATAGGAACTTGAAATGAAGTTCGGGTGCATTTCGGGAAGGAAAAACAAACAAAAATACATAAACTATAGGAGGGTAAAGGTGGAAAATGATTCATGCCAACCATGGGATCAAACTAAGAAGAAAAAATTCCTCATTTAACTTGTTCTATCATGCTCGCGACAGTAGCTTCCATCAGGAACTTTACGAGATTGCTTTTCACCTCAAACTTGTACCGCCTAAACCAACATTTAACCACATTTTTAGGCAAAACCGCCTTCTTAACAATTGTTCCCTAGGATGTTTAGTTTCCAATGGGAAAAATTTTAGATCATTAGGACATGTAAAACGTTAGATATGACCTAAAAAATATATATTGTTCCAATGAACCTGCCAAAATAGAGACACTTATGTTTTGACCACTTTTAAGGGTCCTAGAGTCATAATTCGTTCATGGTCATTTCTGAGACTTTTATAGGTATCGGAATCATGGTTCTAATGGATCAATAATAACTTAATATGGAGTTCGTAAACTTAATTTATGAGCAAAACATCACATGGAAGTCTAGGATAATCTGAGCAGAGTTTTCCCCTAAAGCTAGGGTTCATACTTTGGTAATAATCTCATGGAAATTCAATCAACAATTTCAACACACATCTCAATTTATAAAATCTTATCAATTATCACATAAGTACACATAAATCTCAACTAATCAATCATGCATTTAATCAAAGGTTAACACAAAATCTAATCCCAACTCATCAATCATGTAACCAAAACAAAGAACTTAACAAAACAATCCCAAACCTCTTGAAGCACTTCTCTAACTTTCTCAAGCTAGATGACCTTCTCTTTACCCTTTGCCTTTCTACTAGCTTTTCCCAGCTTACAAATAACATATGCACATATTCAAAATAGGATTTCTTCTATTAACAGAAATCTAAGTCAAATTAAAAGAAGAAAGGAAACTAGACTCAAACTTACCTTTCTACTGAACACTTAATCTTCTTAATGCAATACAACTCTTGACTTAAGAAACCAATGAAATAGATGAAGAAGTAAGAGAGGTGGACGAAGAAAGATTGAAGAACAAAGAAGAAAGGAAGCAGAAATGAGAGAGAGCCGAACCAAAGGGAACAAAGACAAGTTTTTCCACTTACTCTCTCTCTCCCCACACACCTTTTATATGCATGCAATCCACTAGGTGTCACTCTTCTAATACTCTCAAGGCTAGGTGGCAAGATGAGGACTCTACACTTGGATTTCCACTATCTTCTCAATTAAGTTAATTAATCTCCACTTAAACTTATTAATCCTCACTTATTATTAATCATGCACTTTTACATTTTGATCACTACACTACTTTTATTTCATGCAATTAGGTCCTTAACTTCTCATTTTCAATTCAGTCCAAATCTGTAAACCCTAATTAATACTTACTCACTTCGCTAATTATGCTCGATACTACCAGGGCCAATTTCGGGCTATTACACCGCTCTTACCAAAACTTTTCATTTAATGATGGCTACGTCTTTTTTGACACTTTCGTTGCTTAATCATATACACTCGATTTTCATTTCACCCTAATCATGCCTTATTACTATTAGGGTGCATTTTGGGTCCTTACAGAAGTACTTAATCTTTTCAATTATTTCTTTTCCAACTCTTGAACTAAATTGAGCTTCTTTTCTAAAACAAAACATTTCAAGCACAACTCACTCACTAACCCAAATCAGTAAATGATACTTGATGGACTAATATTTTTTCATCACCCATATCAATTAACCCACAAAAATAATTGTAACATAAAGGATTGATAAAAATAACTTAACAACTAACCATCAATAAAGAACCCCAACAATCTGCACTTGGTATTTCAATACAGCTTTTAATCGTAAATAGATGGGCAGTTGGAAAGGAAAGTGTTAGAAGACATGTTGTGAGGTTGTGTTCTAGCTTTCCCCGAAAGCTAGGATAAGTACATCTCTTTGTTTCGCATATAATAACAGTCATCAAGTGAGCATCGATATGGAACCCTATGAAGCTCTTTATGGTAGAAAATGCCGAACTCCTGTGTGCTGGACAGAGTTGAATGAGCATAAAGTGATTGCTACTAATCTTATAAAAGAGATTGAAGAAAAATTTTGGGTTATTTAGCAATGGTTAAAAACTGCCAGTCACCGACAAAAGTCCTATGTGGATTTGAAGAGAAAAGATATTGAACATAAAGTTGGCGATAAAGTGTTTTTAAAGGTGTTGCCATGGAGGAAAGTACTTCGGTTTAAAAATAAAGGAAAGTTAAGTACAAGGTTTATTGGTCTGTATAAGGTGCTTAAAAGAATTGGACCAGTAACATACCGGTTAACACTTCCTCTAGAATTGGCTAGACTGCATGATGTGTTTCATGTTTCAATGCTCCGAAGGTATGGTTCGAATGAATCCCACATTTTACCTATACAAGACATACAAATGTAACTAGATTTCACACATGATGAGGAACCTATGTCGATACTAGCTCATAACATGAAACAACTATGGAGTAATAAAATGGAGGAGCTGAAGGCAAGGGAAAAGAGAAAGAAAGGCCAAGTGAAGCAAGAAGGAAAAGAATAAAGGTTTGGGAACTTTATTTGCTTTGTGTGTATTTGTGGATAGTTTATACTTGCTCTAAATGTGTATGGATGATATATGTTGAATTAAACTTGATTTTGGTTTTAGAGTTGGTTGAAGTGATGGAAATGGCATGTAAAGTTATAAGGGGAAATTTTGTCCATGTTTCACCAGACCTTATGTGCTTGTTTTACCTATAGGTTGAGTTATAGGACTCCAAATTGGTTGATTCTAATTGCTAATGAAACTTAAGATCTTTACCTAAATTTGTCTAAAAGAAACTAGGAGCTACAACTAGCTCTAAGATGGTCAAAATTGAGTGTCAATTTAGTATCATTAGAAAGCTAAGATCTTATGGATCGTTTGTTAAGAAAACCATTTTGCTTGAAAATGTTCTTTAGGGACTCAAAATGGCAGGATAATTTTAGGGTTAAAATTTTCCATGTTATTGTAAGTAATTAAAAAGGGCTACAAGGCGGTTAAGAAATCCTACCCGCCATGTAAAATGGTTCTGGATTACTTAATTTGTCTAAATTTTGAGTTACACGGCGGTCAAGGATTTCTGCCCACTGTGCAACAACCCCTGCCCACCGTGTGGGATTTTTTGCACATCGCGTAAATGCATTCTGAATGGAATCTTTTTATTACATTGGATTACACATACGGCTGGCAGAAATTCCTACCCGTAATGCAACCCAGCCTGCCCACCATGTAAAATAGCCTGCCCGCCGTGTAACTCATTGAATTTCTTTTGTAATTTGAGTTTCCTACTCTAATTTGAAATGGTTTTTGACATGGATCTTTTGTAACTTGTTAGATACTTATATAATGACTTGGAAATGCTAATTATACATAGAAATTATTGAATTATAAAATGAGTAAATATGAACGAATTGTATATGCATAACCTTATACTCTGAATTAACATGGTATCAATGTTATATATATATGTTTACAACACATGAATTATTAATATTTGCTCTAAAATAAAGATTATATGATCAGTAAATATTATTTGTACTCCAATGTGAATAAAATTTTCCTAAATTAATAATTAGCCTGCTATGACCAAAGTGTGGATAGATAGGCATGCCTATAGGGACCTTTGATGCTATAGTCCTCTGTTCTGTTTTGTTCTGTCTGCCCTATTTGGGTCCCTATTTAGGCCATGTTTGTGTCATTATATCAGTCCCCATTTGGGTCACCATCTGTATCTGATATAATAAAGTGTGATATGTGAATAAGTACCCTTAAGTACTTTTGTTCTTTCTGTACTCCCGTTATCCACTTCCTATCGTGAGGTAGACAATAATTTGGAAAGACGTATGTTAAATGAATAATATGGAAGATAACATTAAATGAATATGACTATGACTATGTGTGAGAACTTTAAATGCATATTATTTTAAATATTTACTTTAATTTTAATAACTATGTATATCAATTAATATATATGTATATATATTATATTAATATATGAATGCCTCATACGTGTGTAAATATGCACAGTGGTCATCCATTTCATGCTTGTTCTCCACTAAGCCATTATGGTTAGGACGAGTGGTTCATCCGTGCAAGTGTAAAAGAAGGGAGTAACGTCAAGGACATTGGGCATCCATAAAGGCCCACACACTAGAAGAAATCATCTTGTGTAGGTTTTATATTTTGGTATTTTAATGTAAATATAATCTTTTGTATTAAAGATGTATCTGAAATATGTATTATGAATCACATATATATAAGACTTCTTTTCTTATGTAAAGATAATTATGAACTTATAATATATATAGAGAGTGAATGATGATATGAGAATGGATGGTTGGAATGAATGAAAATAAATTTTATAATTCTAATTATGATACAATGTACGTAACTTTGGAAATGTAATTAACCTATAGCAACCTTCACCTGTCATTGCAATCTATCTCACTAAGGTGTGGTTTAATACGTACGGGGTAAGAGGTGTTACATTTGTTGGTATCAGAGCATATGTTTAGCCGATTATGGACGACTAGAGTTTAAAAATAAGTCTGTATGGTTTTGAGTCGACCAAATGCGGATGTCCTTGTCTTGTAGTAATAGGATAGATCAATCACAAGAGGTGGTAGAAGAAATGACTAAAAGTGTTAATCCGAGGGATTTAGATCCATCAGTTTCTAGTCCATATAACGTAAATAGAGATGACCAAGATGTTCCTGTTATGCCAACTGAAGCATTGCTTAAGATTTCTCATGATATGGCAAGGGTTTTGGATCGATTTGTAACACCCCCTTCCCATACGTAGGAGAACCCATCCGCAAGGGAGTGAGAACTCGTATGAGTAAGGGTGCCACCACACAGAATGGTACACAAACATCCATTCCCATAATATAAACATACATACATTTAGTGAAAATTAAAAACTTAGGAAACATTAGAATGATCATGCATTAATATAATAACATTCATTACAATAATGTTCTGATCAAAAACTGATAATACAAAATTATTACAATTGTCAGAGATACTTAGCGGAAGCTGAACAAAAACAATACATAGAGAGTTCTATTACAAAAGAATCATGCTACAAAAATAAAGCCCTAACACTAATCCCTCTGTGTTGGCTTGACTGGAGGCGACTCTCCCAAAAGCTATACACCTTCCGCACCTGCACGGATGAAAACACCGTGCTAAGCGATAACACTTAGTGGGGAAACACAACAATAATATATGGACGGCCATTCACAATGGTCGTCAAGGCAATACACATTCATAATGGCATATGCTGAATATCATAAGATATAAACACAACAGAATCACATTCATAACTATTCAAAGGTTCAACCACATATTCATATGCCGACAGATTCATATACTCATATAAAGTCATTCAGATTCAAATACTTGTAATTATTCTCATATGGATCACACACTTATAATTATGTCAGAACAAATCATAACACCTGCTGACTCACTGTACTGGATAACGAGTGAATGCATAGCAGTACCTTACGGGTACGAATCGACACGTAGCAGTAACTTACGGGCACGAATCGACACGTAGCAGTACCTTACGGGTACGAATCGGGAAAACAATATCATATTCTCTCTTTTCGAAACACTTTACAAAGGGATCTTAAATAAGATCCGAACACGTAGAAGTTCGCGAGGAACTACACAGGGACCTGATCAGGGTCCAGAACAGTATAGAGGCTGCAGCAAAAGGACTCTTTTAGGCATGTCTAACTATCCACTAGACTGACTCTTGCAGGTCATGCATAATACAAGTCATGCTCAAGCGTAACATATAATTTATCATGTAGAAATGATAATAGTACACATATATAAGCATAATTATTCTCATTCAGAAGTAAAAACCCAAAAAGAAGTAATACAAATACATTTTGGAAGGAAAGGGGCAAAATCAAAAAAACACGCAAAAAAGGTCACTGTCGCGATCACAACTAGTGTCGCGCTCGTGACAGTGGCCGGTTGACCTGCGCGAAGGGAGGGCGAAGGCACGCGACTCATTCGGCACTTTCACGAGTCTTGAACAATCTTCACGACTCGTGAATGATGTTCACATCGCGTGAACATTGTTCATGTCTCGTGAACAATAGTTCACGACTCGTGAACTAGGTTCACAACTCATGAACCTTGTTCACGACTCGTGAACACGATTCACGTGTCGTGAATCTCTCCTCTCCCATGCCCGACGCATAATTTCCTCACCTCTCACGTGCCAAGGCTTCACGAGTCGTGATTCTCAATCACGAGTCAAAAGAGGAGCAAATCAACAAGCAATTCGCGAAGAACTGGAATTCGCCTTTCTGTCGCGCTTGCTAGTTTTTCAGTAAAACTCAAAAAGCCCAGATTTCCAGCCATAAAATCACTTTGACCCAAAATCAAACCAAACCTCAATCTTACCTTCCAATCAGCCTTCCACCACCACATATAACATAAAACACAACTTAAAACCACAATTTACATAATCAAAATCATGCTTAGCAAAATCAAACTCCTCAAGAACACAAACCCAGAAATTTACAGCAACATTCATCAAACTTCAATACTTACTCAATACATCAACATTCATGCATCATAACTCAAATCAAATAATTACCCATAACATTAATACCATAACATGCCTCAACAAACATCAATTTTCCAGAAATCCTCATGTAAACACAAAAATCACAAAATGCACAAAATCAATAAATTCCCAAACAAAACCAAACAAATCCCAAACCTTAAATTCCTTTGCTCTAATCACTTAGTACCACTACCACTAGCCTTCTCCTTTCCTTTGGGATTGCGATGAGGCTTAACTAACCAAAAACACCCAACCAAGCCACAATTACAAAACCCAAATTAAAACTCAATCTAAACAAAACAAGAACAAAAGAAGCAGAAAAGATGAAGAAGATGAAGAAATGCAGTAAACTTACCAATTGAAGGCTAAGAGATGATCAATTTCCACCACACTTACTTGGATCCAAGCTAGGGCACTCTAGAGAAAAGAAAAAGAAGAAGGGGAGTAGAGAAAAAGAGAGGAACGGGAATTGAAGAAACAAATTCTGCTTTTCCCTTTTTCTCTTTCTTCTTCTATTTCTTTTCCTAACCCTAGCCACGTGTCATTTCATCATTGGTGGAGATTAACCACTCATACCTAATAAGCATGCACTACACACACACAATGCTATTCTCACCAATGCACACCCTACCAACATGTGAGTATGTACACACTAATGCAACCCTCACACTCACATCCTATAATTCTACATGCACTCACACTATAAAAATACCGACAAAACATGAATTTTACCTAAAATGCCCTTATCACATTCCATCACACACCCAATGCACACATGCACAAATGGCTCCAACTTCTAGGGGGCAAACGGGGTGTTACAACTCTCCCCTACTAACAAGAATTTCATCCTCGAAATTCTCACCTGAACTGAATAGCTGTGGATACTGAGCTCTCATCGTTGCCTCTGGTTCCCAAGTTGCTTCCTCAACTCCATGGTGATGCCATAACACCTTGACCAAAGAGACTTGCTTAACTTCCTCACTTCTTGAGCTAAAATGGCCTTTGGTTCCTCATCATAAGAATAATCTGGCTGCACTTGCACATCTTGAATAGACAACACATGTGAAGGGTCTGATCGATACTGACGAAGCATGAAAACATGAAATACAGCGTGCAACTTCGCTAACTCCATCGGTAAAGCCAACCTATAGGCTGCCTGACCAACCTTAGCTAACACCTCATAAGGTCCCCGAATCTCAACACTTTCCTCCGAGGACTAAGCTTACCTTTCTTGCAGAATCTCAACACTTTCCTCCAAGGTGAAACCTTAAGGAAAACTTTGTCCCCGATCTCAAACCGAATATCTTTCCTCTTCAGGTTAGCATAGGACTTCTGTCTATCCTTAGCCACTTTTAGATTTTGCTGCACAACTCTGATCTTCTCCTCTGTATCTCTAACCAACTCTGGCCTAACAACGGAATGCTCGGTCAGCTCTATCCTACAAACTGAAGTCCTATATGGCCGACCATACAAAGCCTCATACGGTGACATACCGATGCTCGACTGATAACTGTTATTGTAGGCAAACTCCATAAGCTGCACATATCGATCCCAACTACCCGAAAATTCCAAGGCATAAGCTCGCAACATATCTTCTAAAATTTGAATGACCCTCTCTGACTGCCCATCTGTTTGAGGATGAAATGTCATACTGAAATTCAACCTGGTACCCAAAGCTCTCTGCAACTCCTTCCAAAACTTCGATGTGAACCTTGGATCCTGATCTGACACTATAGGCAACGGCACTCCATGCAATCTGACTACCTCATCCACATACACACTGGCCAACTTATCCATCGAGTAATCCACTCTAACTGGCAGAAAATGAGCTGACTTCGTAAGTCAATCCACAATTACCCAAATCCAGTCATGCTTCCTCTGAGTCAACGGCAAACCCGACACGAAATCCATAGCGATGTCATCCCATTTCCACTCAGGGACGGGCAAAGGAGTGAGCAATCCCGAAGGGACTTGATGCTCATCCTTTACCTGCTAACAGTTCAAACACTTGGCCACAAAATCCACAATATCTCTCTTCATGTCAGACCACCAATAAAACCTTTTCATGTCCCGGTACATCTTCTCACTACCAGGATGCATGGTGAACACCTTAGTGTGTGCCTCACTCAAAAGCTGTTTCCTTATCTCAACATTCTCGGGCACACACAAATGATTCCTATACATAAGCACTCCATCCAAACTGAGAACTCTGACTGCCTACCCTATTGAACCTCTTGCAAAACTCGCTGCAATCTAACATCATCCTTCTGAGCATCCACTATCAACTGTCTCAAAGTAGGCTTCACTCTCATTGGGCAACCAAAGCCCCATTCGAATCAAATCTCCATCTAAACCGTCTCAAGAACAAAGCTGAAACTGACTTTCTACTCAAAGCATCTGCAACCACATTGGCCTTACCCGGATGGTAATCCACAATGCATTCGTGGTCCTTGAACAACTCTAACCATCGACACTGCCTCATATTTAACTCCTTCTGCGTGAGGAGATACTTCAAACTCTTATGATCAGTAAAGATCCTACACTTCTCCCCATACAGATAATGACGCCAAATCTTAAAAGCAAAGATCACAGCCGCCAATTCCGAATCGTGTGTCAAATAATTCCTCTCATGTGGCTTTAACTGACGGGAAGCATAAGCCACAACTTTTCCCTCTTGCATCAACACACAACCAAGCCCAACGCCGGAAGCATCGCTGCACATCATAAACTCTTTACCCGATATGGGTTGAGTAAGTACAGGAGCTTCGACTAACAACCTCTTCAACTTCTCAAAACAGGATTGACACTTATCCGACCACTCAAATCTGACTCCTTTTCTCAATAATCTAGTCATCGGAGCAGCAATGACCGAAAAACCCTTAACAAACCGATGATAGTAGCCTGCCAAACCGAGAAAGCTTCTCACTTCCGGAACATTCCTAGGTACTTTCCAATTAACAATCGCCTCAATCTTAGATGGATCAACTTGGATACCCTGAGCTAAAACTATATGCCCTAAGAAAGACACTTCTCGAAGCTAAAAATCACACTTGCTTAGCTTCGCAAACAATCGATGCTCCCTCGACACTTGCAAAACCAACCGGAGATGGTCCTCATGCTCACTCTCAACCTTCAAATAGACCAAGATATCATCTATGAACACCACTACAAATCGGTCAAGATATGGCCTAAACATTCGGTTCATCAAATCCATAAAAGCTGCAGGTCCATTGGTCAAACCAAACAGCATCACTAAAAACTCATAATGGCCATACCGAGTCCGAAATGCAGTCTTAACCACATCTGCATCCTGAACTCGCAACTGATAGTAACCCAGCCGAAGGTCAATCTTGGAGAAAATACCTGCACCCCTGAGCTGATCAAACATATCCTTGACTCTAGGCAAAGGGTACTTGTTCTTCACTGTGACCTTATTAATTTGCCTATAGTCGATACACATCCTCAAAGAACCACCTTTCTTCTCAACAAACAAAATCGATGCTCCGCATAGAGATACGCTGGGTCTAATAAACCCCTTATCCAATAACTCTTGTAGTTGAGTTTTGAGTTCTCTCAACTCTACAGGAGCCCTCCGATAAGGTGTTCTCTAAAAGGGCAAAGTACCCGGTATAATCTCTATGGACAACTCCACCTCTCTCTCTCTCTAGAGGCAAACCAGGCAATTCACTCGGAAACACATCACTAAACTCCTTCACAACGGGGATATCCTCAATCTCAACCTGATCACGCTTCGAGTCCAAAACAACTGCTAAGAATGCCTCACAACCTTTTCTCATAAACCTCTTCGCTTGCATGGCAGAAATCACATTACTCAAAGAACTAGGACCTAAGCCCTTAACAATCACAGAAGACTGATCTTTATCCCAAAGCACAACTACCTTTCTATGATAATCCACTACAGCCCGATGCTTACCAAGCCAATTCATACCCAAGATCAAATCAAACTCTCTAAAAGGCAACTCAATCAAATCTGCGAAAAACTCAGCTCCTTCAACCAAAAGAGGACAATTCCTATGCACCCTACTCACACTGACGCTATGCCCTAAGGGACTGGTCACACATATCTCATAGTCTAATAGATCTATATCATGCAACTTATCACTTAACTTATCCATGCACAAATATGAGTGTGTAGAACCAGGGTCAATTAGAGCATATAATTCAGTGTCAAGGAGTAGAAACTTACCGGCTATCACATCTAGAGCATCCTGCTCCTCCCAAGCTCTCATAGCATAGACTCTAGCTAGCACTGCCATGGGATGCTCAACTGACTCAGATGCAGCTCCATCTCTAGGTTAACCACCTCGACCTCTACCTCGGCCTCTATCACAACTTGCCTGCGGGGCATTCGATCCCACTCTGCTGGTCGCTCTCCGATCACCAGAAAGCTCGCTCAACTGCGGACAGTTAGCAAAGAAATGATCAGTGCTACCACACCTAAAACAACCACCCGTGAGCCAGCTACACTCACCCCAATGGCGCTTAATACAATGAGAACACTCAGGTAACCAGAACCACCTCTGCCAGAAGCAGAACCCCTAGCAGAACCTTGCCTCCTGCCTCTTGAAGCAGGGCCTAAAGAAGACTCATCCTGCGGGTTCCTAGACCTTTTACCCAAGGATGATAACTATCCAGATCCACCACGAGGGGGATTCCTCCTCTGAGCTCTCTCTCTTAGCACTGACTCTGACCTATCAGCCCGCACTGCAGCTTGCACAATCTGATAATACCCAACACCTGGAGTACTCATCAGCGAGATCAGCATAACCCTCAAAGACTCATTCAACCCAGTCTTAAAATTTCTACATCGAAACTCCTCAATCAGAACACCTTTAAGAGCATACTTAGCCAATCTGTTAAACTCCTTCTCAAATTCAGAAACCGTCATTGCCCTCTGCTTCAAACTCAAGAACTGTGCCCACTTGGCATCCTTATACTCCCGAGTCACATACTTGCTTGTAAATTCCCTATCAAAGAACTCCCATGTGACTGGGTCAGGAAACTGGGGATGCCTACGGACTAACTTCCACCAGTCATAGGCGGATCCTTGAAACAGGGTTACAACACACTCCACTTCCCTCTCCTGAGGACACTGAATCTCATCCAAGGCTCGCTCTACCTTCTCCAACCACTTCTCAGTATATTCTGATTCATCCAAACCAGTCCCATAAAAGTCCTCTGCACCCACCTTCCTCAAATTCTCAGTAGGTACTCTAGGAGCGGTCACACTCTCAATAACCCTAGCCATGTCCTACGAAATTTTCAACATGACCTCAAAGGGCATGGCTGCAGCCTCAGGTTGCTCCCTAGCAGGTTGAGCCGACACAGACACTAAAGGATCAACTGCTTGGGGATTCACATTCTCAGTGGACCCCTCAAGCGACCCTCGAACAGAATCAGAATCCATCTAAAAGAAAGACAAAGACAACCTGTCACACCCCGTTTGCCCCCTAGTAGAATGAGCCTGCCTGTCTGTCTGTCTGTATGTGTAAGCATTCGCATGTGTTCAGCATTTCATAAGGGTATCCTAGTAAAAAATGTATGTTTTTGGGTTTTATTATTATGGGAGTACATACATGGCATTAGTGTGTTTATTAAGTGAGAAATACTTGGGTGTGTGTGTTTATGCCATTGTAGGGTACTTTAATTACAAGTGCATTAGGTATGTGTGATGTGTGTGGAATTTTAATGTGAGTGGTTAGCTTCACCAATAGGTAATGGACACTTACTTAGGGTAAAGAAAAGAAAAAGAAAAAGGAAAGAAAGAAAAGGAATTTGAGATTCACGTTCTTTCTTCACTTGTCTTCTTCTTTTTCCTTTCCTTTTTCCCTAAGGGCTCTTGTGTGTGGATTCAAGATTTTATTGGTGAAGTTAATCTCTCTTGGCATTCCCTAGCTTGGTAAGTGCATATCCTTGTCTTTATCTTGCTGTAATTCTTCATCTTCTTCTTTAGGTTGAGTTTTAATTTAGGGTTGCATGTTGATGTTCATTACTGTGTTTGTGTTCTAGCTGAGGCTCCACGCGATCCCAAAGGCAAAGAGGTTGCTGGGAGCAGTGGGACTAAGTGTTAGAAGCTTAGAATCCAGGTTTGGGAATGTTTATTTGTGAAATTGTGTGATTTTGATTTTACTTTAAAATTCTAGGGTTTATGTTCTTGTAAGTTTGAATGCATATGTTCTTGATTTGGTTTGATTAATTATTTGATGAATTGAGTTGTATAATTGTTGCCTATGTTGTTTGAGATGATTTCTGGAAGGTAAAAACAGGTTTGTATGGTTTTAAATCAAATTGGGATTGAATTCTTTGTTCTGGAAATTCTGGAAATTCTGGAAAATCGAAGTACTGTTAAAGTTCTCTTTGTTGCGTGACTCGCTATGAAAGAAGGCAAGTCACGAGACGTGACCCTCGATCACGACGTGACCAGCCTGCTGAGAAGCCAGTCGCGTGACCAGCTGAAGAACAAGTAAGTCACGGGATGTGATCTTCGGTCACGTCGTGCGACCTGCGAAGACGATGCGTGATCTGCGAGATCACGCAACGTGATCTGCGAGGGAGTAGCACGTCACGAGACGTGACGTCCAGTCACGCCGTGACCTGCAAGGGCGTTGCGTGATTTGCGAAGATCACGCAACGTGATCGGCGAGGAGCAAGCAAGTCACGTCGCGTGACCCTCGGTCACGTCGCGTGACCTGCCTGTTGGGAAGGCCAGTCACGCCTCGTTACCAGCCAATCTCGCCCGTTTCTCCGTTCAGCTCGTTTTTCTGGAATTTCCTAGTTTTTAACTCAGAAATGAATTTGGTATTTCTTCTGAATGGACTTTACTGTTGTATGATGCATGTCTTACTGTTTGATGCTTCGATATGCGTGATACCATGATTCTCTGATGAATTATATTCCGTACTCTGAAATGTGATTTGAATGTCGCATAACCTGCTAGAGTCGAGTAAGTGGATAGTTAGGCATGCCTAATAGAGTCTGTTAGCTGCAGCCCATGGTTCTGTTTGGACCCCGATCAGGTCCCCGTTTGGTTCCTCGCGAACCCTTTTCTGTATTGGATCTTGATAAGGTCCCCTTTTGAAAATATCTGTGAAAGTTAAAGTATAATGGTTTAATCGATTCATACCCGTAACGTACTGTCTGTAATCGGCTCGTACCTGGAAAGTACTGTCTGTATACTCGTTATCCACTATCTAGAGTCAGCAGGTGTTCTTCTAATGTTTCTTTAAATTGCACTGATATGATTTGGCTATAAATGGATTATCTGAAAGAGTATATCAATGTAATATATGTCAGATTATTCTGAATGAACATGATCATGTAATACTGATTGTATGGATTTTAATTGTGAGCATGATTATTTGGATATTGCATAAGCTACTGCATTTTGCCATTGTGATTGTGATATGCCTTGACGACCATTGTGAATGGCCGTCCATTATTTATGTGTGTTTCCCCACTAAGCATTTATCGCTTAGTACGGTGTTTTACCCGTGCAGGTGCGGAAGGAGTTTGATTCGAGAGTCGCCGTCATCAAGCCAACACAGAAGGGTTTTAGTGTAGGGCTCAGTTTTGTATTAGTGATGATTCTTTTTGTATAGAACTCTCTGTATCAGTTTTGTATCAGCTTCCGCTTTTATAACTATATTTTGTATATGTAATATTATTTTGTTTCAGCTAGTTGATCAGAATATTATTGTAATAGTTTATTATAGTAATGCATGATCAGCCTTTGCTTTCTTTATGTAAAGCTTTTAATTATTCTGTATTTTTGAATGTATGCTATGAATGAATGTATGTTTTATTTTGTACTTGCTTGGTGGCACCTTTACTCATACGGCATCTCACTCCTTCTCGGATGGGATCGCCTACGTATGGGAAGGGGGTGTTACAGTTTGTGGTATCAGAGCATAGGTTTAGGCGTTTCTGGGTGTTGTTGTGATTGTTCTGAGTTTCTTAGATGTATATGTGTCTAGTTCTGTGTTGGCTGATACGGTTGTTTCTTGTTTGTTTAGATGGCTTCTAATTCTGTTCGTGGATCACTCGAGGAGTCCGCCGAGAGTGTGAATCCTCCAGTTGTGGATCCGTCTATTTCTGTTACTGTGTCGGCTTAGCATGCTAGGGTCCAGCCCGAGGCCGCAGCCATGCCCTTAGAGACTATGTTTAGACTGCATCAGGACATGGCTAGGGTTTTGGAGAGAGTGACTGCTCCTAGAGCACCTATGGAGAATTTGAGAAGGGCAGGAGTTGAGGATTTCTATGGCACTGGTTTGAATGAGTCTGAGATGGCAGAGAGATGGTTAGATAAAGTAAAGCGTGCCTTGAGAGAGATTCGGTGTCCTCCCGACCAGCAGGCAGAGTGTGCATTAGTTCTTCTGCAGGGGTCTGCTTTTGAGTGGTGGGAATTAGTTTCCAGGCATCCTCAGCTACCGAATCCGATTACTTGGGAGTTCTTTGAGGGTGAGTTCACAAAGAAGTATATTACTCAGACTTATAGAGATTCGAGATGGGCGCAGTTTTTGAGTTTGAAACAGAGGGCCATGTCTGTAGCAGATTATGAGAAGGAGTTCAACATGTTATCTCGCTATGCCCCACGTGGAGTTATGACTGATGACTTTAGATGCAAGCATTTCGAGGCAGGGTTAAATGAGTCTTTGAAGAGTGCTTTGATTTCTCTGATGTGCATACCAGGGGTTAGCTATTATCAGATTGTAGAGGCTGCTGTGCGAGCTGAGTTATCTGAGACTGTGATGAGAGAGAGAGCTCAGAGGAGGAACTCTTCTCGTGGAGGATCTTCAGCGGGTAAGAGATCGAGGAACCCACAGGATGAGTCAGCATCTGGTCCGGCTTCTAGAGGCAGATGACAGGGTTCTGCAGCTATGTCAGGTTCTGGTAGGGGAGGTAAATCTGATGCCATACCTATTTGTGAGAATTGCAGCAAGGCTCACCGGGGTGAGTGTAGGTGGCTCACTGGGGGATGTTTTAGATGTGGGAGCACTGAGCACCGTGTGGCTAGTTGTCCCCAGTCGATTGAGGATTCAGGACCTCAGGGAGGAGCTAGTAGGGTTGTTTCAAATGCTTCTCAGGCTACCCGAGGTAGAGGCCGAGGTAGAGGTCGAGGTGGACGGCATAGAGATGGAGCTGCTTCTGAGACTGTTGAGCGTCCTCCTCAGGGTGCCATTAGAGCTTATGCTATGAGAGCCAGAGATGAGCAGGATGCGCCTGATGTTATTGCTGGTAAGTTCCTACTCCATGACACTGAGTTATATGCTCTAATTGATCCTGGTTCCACACACTCATATTTGTGCACGGATAAAATTGTTGATAAATTGCATTCTGTTGATCAGTTAGATTATGAGATTTGTGTGACCAGTCCATTAGGGCATAGTGTCAGTGTGAGTAGAGTTTTTAGGAGTTGTCCTCTGATTGTTGAGGGAGCTGTGCTTCCAGCGGATTTGATTGAGTTACCCTTCAGAGAGTTTGATTTGATTCTGGGTATGGACTGGTTGGGTAAGCACCGGGCTGTAGTTGATTGCCATAGGAAGACAGTTGTGCTTCGGGATAGATGTCAGTCTCTTGTGTTTCTGAAAGGTTTGGGTGCTAGTTCGTTGAATAATGTTATTTCTGCGATGCAAGCTAAGAGGTTTATCAGGAAAGGTTGTGAGGCTTTTTCTAGCAGTTGTGTTAGATTCCAAGAGGGATCAGGTTCAAATTGAGGATATTCCTGTAGTGCGGGAGTTTAGCGATGTGTTCCCGAGCGAGTTGCCTGGGTTACCTCCTGAGAGAGAGGTTGAGTTGTCCATTGAGATTATGCCAGGTACTGCACCTATTTCGAGAGCACCTTATCGGATGGCTCCTGTAGAGTTGAGGGAACTTAAATCTCAGCAACAAGAGTTATTGGATAAGGGGTTTATTAGACCGAGCATATCTCCATGGGGAGCACCAGTTCTGTTTGTTAAGAAGAAAGATGGATCATTGCGGATGTGTATTGACTACCGGCAGATTAATAAAGTTACAGTGAAGAACAAGTATCTGTTGCCTAGGATTGAGGATTTATTTGATCAGCTTCGAGGTGCGGGTGTCTTCTCCAAGATAGATCTTCGATCAGGGTACTATCAGCTACGAGTTCAGGATGCAGATGTGGTTAAGACTGCATTTCGGACTAGGTATGGCCACTATGAGTTTCTTGTGATGCCGTTTGGTTTGACAAATGCTCCAGCGGCTTTTATGGATCTGATGAACTTTGTGTTTAGGCCATACTTAGATCGATTTGTAGTAGTGTTCATTGATGACATCTTGGTGTATTCCAAGGATGAGAGTGAACATGAGGAGCATCTCCGATTAGTTCTGCAGATGTTGAGAGAGCATCAGTTGTTTGCTAAACTTAGCAAGTGTTATTTCTGGCTTCGAGAAGTGTCATTCTTGGGTCACATTGTTTCAGCTAGAGGTATTCAGGTAGATCCAGCCAAGATTGAGGCGATAGTTGATTGGAAAGCGCCTCGAAATGTTCAGGAAGTGAGGAGTTTCCTCGGTTTAGCAGGTTACTACCGTCGGTTCGTTAAAGGATTTTCGGTGATTGCTGCTCCTATGACTAGATTGTTGAGAAAAGGAGTCAGATTTGAGTGGTCAGACAGGTGTCAGTCTTGTTTTGATCAGTTAAAGCAGTTGCTTGTTGAGGCTCCTATTCTTACTCAACCCATTTCGGGTAAGGAGTTTGTCATTTACAGTGATGCTTCTTGAGTTGGTCTTGGATGTGTGCTAATGCAAGAAGGTAAAGTAGTGGCTTATGCTTCTCGTCAGTTGAAGCCACATGAGAGGAACTATCCGACGCATGATTTAGAGTTGGCAGCTGTGATCTTGGCCTTGAAGATTTGGCGTCACTACCTGTATGGGGAAAAGTGTAGGATCTTCTCGGACCACAAGAGTTTGAAGTACTTCCTTTCACAGAAAGAGTTGAACATGAGACAGCGGCGTTGGCTTGAGTTATTTAAGGACTACGACTGCATTGTGGATTACCATCCGGGTAAGGCTAATGTAGTCGCTGACGCTTTGAGTCAGAAATCAGTTTCAGCTTTGTTCTTGAGGCGATTCAGATGGCGATTTGGTTCTGATGGGGCTTTGCTTGCTCAGTTGCGTGTGAAGCCTACAATGAGACAGAGAATAGTGGATGCTCAGAGAGATGACCAGAGGCTTCAGCAGATTGTGCATGAGGTTAGATTGGGTAAGCCATCAGAGTTCTCAGTTCAGGATGAGGTACTTATGTTCAGAGATCGCCTATGTGTGCCAGAATCTGAGGATTTGAGGAGACAGCTCATGAGTGAGGCGCATAGTTCAGTCTTTACTATGCATCCGGGCAGTGAGAAAATGTATCGGGACATGAAGCAATTCTATTGGTGGTCCGGTATGAAGCGTGATATAGTGGATTTTGTTTCCAAGTGCTTGACTTGTCAGCAGGTAAAGGCCGAGCATCAGGTTCCTTCAGGTTTGCTTATGCCTTTATCCATTCCTGAGTGGAAATGGGATGACATCGCCATGGACTTTGTTTCTGGTTTGCCTTTGACTCAGAGGAAGCATGACTCAGTTTGGGTTATTGTGGATCGGCTTACGAAATCAGCTCACTTTCTGCCGGTTAGAGTGGACTACTCCATGGACAGATTGGCCAGGATTTATGTAGATGAGATAGTTCGGTTGCATGGTGTGCCTTTGTCCATAGTGTCAGATCGAGATCCGAGGTTTACTTCCAAGTTTTGGAAGGAGTTACAAAGAGCTTTGGGCACTAGGTTGAACTTCAGTACAGCGTTTCATCCTCAGACCGATGGTCAGTCAGAGCGAGTTATTCAGATTCTGGAGGATATGATGAGAGCTTGTGCTTTGGATTTTCCGGGTAGTTGGGACAGATATGTATCGTTGATGGAGTTTGCCTACAACAACAGTTTTCAGTCGAGCATCGGTATGGCACCATATGAGGCTTTGTATGGTCGTCAGTGTAGGACTCCGATTTGTTGGACCGAGCTATCCGAGAGATCTATGATTGGACCGGACTTGGTCAGAGATACTGAAGATAAAATCAGAGTAGTGCAGCGGAATTTGAAGGCAGCCAAGGATCGACAGAAGTCTTATGCCAATTTGAAAAGGAAAGACGTGCATTTTGAGATCGGGGACAAAGTTTTCCTTAAAGTTTCTCCTTGGAGGAGAGTGCTTCGATTTGGAAAGAAGGGCAAGCTTAGTCCTCGTTTTATTGGACCTTATGAGATTTTGGCTAAGGTAGGACCAGTGGCCTACAGATTGGCACTACCGATGGAGTTAGCAAAGTTGCACGATGTATTCCACGTTTCGATGCTTCGTCGGTACAGATCTGATCCGTCGCATGTACTTTCGGTCCAGGATATCCAGGTTCAGCCAGACTTCTCTTATGATGAGGAACCGTGAGCTATTCTAGCCCGAGGGGTGAGGCAGTTGAGAAATAAGCAGATTCCGTTGGTTAAAGTGTTATGGATCCATCATGGAGTCGAAGAAGCGACTTGGGAACCAGAAGAGTCGATGAGAGCTCAGTATCCTCAGTTGTTCAGTTCAGGTGAGAATTTCGAGGATGAAATTCTTATTAGTAGGGGAGAGTTGTCACACCCCGTTTGCCCCCTAGTAGAATGAGCCTGCCTGTCTGTCTGTCTGTATGTGTAAGCATTCGCATGTGTTCAGCATTTCATAAGGGTATCCTAGTAAAAAATGTATGTTTTTGGGTTTTATTATTATGGGAGTACATACATGGCATTAGTGTGTTTATTAAGTGAGAAATACTTGGGTGTGTGTGTTTATGCCATTATAGGGTACTTTAATTACAAGTGCATTAGGTATGTGTGATGTGTGTGGAATTTTAATGTGAGTGGTTAGCTTCACCAATAGGTAATGGACACTTACTTAGGGTAAAGAAAAGAAAAAGAAAAAGGAAAGAAAGAAAAGGAATTTGAGATTCACGTTCTTTCTTCACTTGTCTTCTTCTTTTTCCTTTCCTTTTTCCCTAAGGGCTCTTGTGTGTGGATTCAAGATTTTATTGGTGAAGTTAATCTCTCTTGGCATTACCTAGCTTGGTAAGTGCATATCCTTGTCTTTATCTTGCTGTAATTCTTCATCTTCTTCTTTAGGTTGAGTTTTAATTTAGGGTTGCATGTTGATGTTCATTACTGTGTTTGTGTTCTAGCTGAGGCTCCACGCGATCCCAAAGGCAAAGAGGTTGCTGGGAGCAGTGGGACTAAGTGTTAGAAGCTTAGAATCCAGGTTTGGGAATGTTTATTTGTGAAATTGTGTGATTTTGATTTTACTGTAAAATTCTAGGGTTTATGTTCTTGTAAGTTTGAATGCATATGTTCTTGATTTGGTTTGATTAATTATTTGATGAATTGAGTTGTATAATTGTTGCCTATGTTGTTTGAGATGATTTCTGGAAGGTAAAAACAGGTTTGTATGGTTTTAAATCAAATTGGGATTGAATTCTTTGTTCTGGAAATTCTGGAAATTCTGGAAAATCGAAGTACTGTTGAAGTTCTCTTTGTTGCGTGACTCGCTATGAAAGAAGGCAAGTCACGAGACGTGACCCTCGGTCATGACGTGACCTGCCTGCTGAGAAGCCAGTCGCGTGACCAGCTGAAGAACAAGCAAGTCACGGGACGTGATCTTCGGTCACGTCGTGCGACCTGCGAAGACGATGCGTGATCTGCGAGATCACGCAACGTGATCTGCGAGGGAGTAGCACGTCACGAGACGTGACGTCCAGTCACGCCGTGACCTGCAAGGGCGTTGCGTGATTTGCGAAGATCACGCAATGTGATCGGCGAGGAGCAAGCAAGTCACGTCGCGTGACCCTCGGTCACGTCGCGTGACCTGCCTGTTGGGAAGGCCAGTCACGCCTCGTTACCAGCCAATCTCGCCCGTTTCTCCGTTCAGCTCATTTTTCTGGAATTTCCTAGTTTTTAACTCAGAAATGAATTTGGTATTTCTTCTAAATGGACTTTACTGTTGTATGATGCATGTCTTACTGTTTGATGCTTCGATATGCGTGATACCATGATTCTCTGATGAATTATATTCCGTACTCTGAAATGTGATTTGAATGTCGCATAACCTGCTAGAGTCGAGTAAGTGGATAGTTAGGCATGCCTAATAGAGTCTGTTAGCTGCAGCCCATAGTTCTGTTTTGACTCCGATCAGGACCCCGTTTGGTTCCTCGCGAACCCTTTTCTGTATTGGATCTTGATAAGGTCCCCTTTTGAAAATATATGTGAAAGTTAAAGTATAATGGTTTAATCGATTCGTACCCGTAACGTACTGTCTGTAATCGGCTCGTACCCGGAAAGTACTGTCTGTATACTCGTTATCCACTATCTAGAGTCAGCAGGTGTTCTTCTAATGTTTCTTTAAATTGCACTGATATGATTTGGCTATAAATGGATTATCTGAAAGAGTATATCAATGTAATATATGTCAGATTATTCTGAATGAACATGATCATGTAATACTGATTGTATGGATTTTAATTGTGAGCATGATTATTTGGATATTGCATAAGCTACTGCATTTTGCCATTGTGATTGTGATATGCCTTGACGACCATTGTGAATTGACGTCCATTATTTATGTGTGTTTCCCCACTAAGCATTTATCGCTTAGCACGGTGTTTTACCCGTGCAGGTGCGGAAGGAGTTTGATTCGAGAGTCGCCGTCATCAAGCCAACACAGAAGGGTTTTAGTGTGGGGCTCAGTTTTGTATTAGTGATGATTCTTTTTGTATAGAACTCTCTGTATCAGTTTTGTATCAGCTTCCGCTTTTGTAACTATATTTTGTATATGTAATATTATTTTGTTTCAGCTAGTTGATCAGAACATTATTGTAATAGTTTATTATAGTAATGCATGATCAGCCTTTGCTTTCTTTATGTAAAGCTTTTAATTATTCTGTATTTTTGAATGTATGCTATGAATGAATGTATGTTTTATTTTGTACTTGCTTGGTGGCACCTTTACTCATACGGCATCTCACTCCTTCTCGGATGGGATCGCCTACGTATGGGAAGGGGGTGTTACAGTTTGTGGTATCAGAGCATAGGTTTAGGCGTTTCTGGGTGTTGTTGTGATTGTTCTGAGTTTCTTAGATGTATATGTGTCTAGTTCTGTGTTGGCTGATACGGTTGTTTCTTGTTTGTTTAGATGGCTTCTAATTCTGTTCGTGGATCACTCGAGGAGTCCGCCGAGAGTGTGAATCCTCCAGTTGTGGATCCGTCTATTTCTATTACTGTGTCGGCTCAGCATGCTAGGGTCCAGCCCGAGGCCGCAGTCATGCCCTTAGAGACTATGTTTAGACTGCATCAGGACATGGCTAGGGTTTTGGAGAGACTGACTGCTCCTAGAGCACCTATGGAGAATTTGAGAAGGGCAGGAGTTGAGGATTTCTATGGCACTGGTTTGAATGAGTCTGAGATGGCAGAGAGATGGTTAGATAAAGTAAAGCGTGCCTTGAGAGAGATTCGGTGTCCTCCCGACCAGCAGGCAGAGTGTGCATTAGTTCTTCTGCAGGGGTCTGCTTTTGAGTGGTGGGAATTAGTTTCCAGGCATCCTCAGCTACCGAATCCGATTACTTGGGAGTTCTTTGAGGGTGAGTTCACAAAGAAGTATATTACTCAGACTTATAGAGATTCGAGATGGGCGCAGTTTTTGAGTTTGAAACAGAGGGCCATGTCTGTAGCAGATTATGAGAAGGAGTTCAACAGGTTATCTCGCTATGCCCCACGTGGAGTTATGACTGATGACTTTAGATGCAAGCATTTCGAGGCAGGGTTAAATGAGTCTTTGAAGATTGCTTTGATTTCTCTGATGTGCATACCAGGGGTTAGCTATTATCAGATTGTAGAGGCTGCTGTGCGAGCTGAGTTATCTGAGACTGTGATGAGAGAGAGAGCTCAGAGGAGGAACTCTTCTCGTGGAGGATCTTCAGCGGGTAAGAGATCGAGGAACCCATAGGATGAGTCAGCATCTGGTCCGGCTTCTAGAGGCAGACGACAGGGTTCTGCAGCTATGTCAGGTTCTGGTAGGGGAGGTAAATCTGATGCTATACCTATTTGTGAGAATTGCAGCAAGGCTCACCGGGGTGAGTGTAGGTGGCTCACTGGGGGATGTTTTAGATGTGGGAGCACTGAGCACCGTGTGGCTAGTTGTCCCTAGTCGATTGAGGATTCAGGACCTCAGGGAGGAGCTAGTAGGGTTGGTTCGAATGCTTCTCAGGCTACCCGAGGTAGAGGCCGAGGTAGATGTCGAGGTGGACGGCATAGAGATGGAGCTGCTTCTGAGACTGTTGAGCGTCCTCCTCAGGGTGCCATTAGAGCTTATGCTATGAGAGCCAGAGATGAGCAGGATGCGCCTGATGTTATTGCTGGTAAGTTCCTACTCCATGACACTGAGTTATATGCTCTAATTGATCCTGGTTCCACACACTCATATTTGTGCACGGATAAAATTGTTGATAAATTGCATTCTGTTGATCAGTTAGATTATGAGATTTGTGTGACCAGTCCATTAGGGCATAGTGTCAGTGTGAGTAGAGTTTTTAGGAGTTGTCCTCTGATTGTTGAGGGAGTTGTGCTTCCAGCGGATTTGATTGAGTTACCCTTCAGAGAGTTTGATTTGATTCTGGGTATGGACTGGTTGGGTAAGCACCGGGCTGTAGTTGATTGCCATAGGAAGACAGTTGTGCTTCGGGATAGATGTCAGTCTCTTGTGTTTCTGAAAGGTTTGGGTGCTAGTTCGTTGAATAATGTTATTTCTGCGATGCAAGCTAAGAGGTTTATCAGGAAAGGTTGTGAGGCTTTTCTAGCAGTTGTGTTAGATTCCAAGAGGGATCAGGTTCAGATTGAGGATATTCCTGTAGTGCGGGAGTTTAGCGATGTGTTCCCGAGCGAGTTGCCTGGGTTACCTCCTGAGAGAGAGGTTGAGTTGTCCATTGAGATTATGCCAGGTACTGCACCTATTTCGAGAGCACCTTATCGGATGGCTCCTGTAGAGTTGAGGGAACTTAAATCTCAGCAACAAGAGTTATTGGATAAGGGGTTTATTAGACCGAGCATATCTCCATGGGGAGCACCAGTTCTGTTTGTTAAGAAGAAAGATGGATTATTGCGGATGTGTATTGACTACCGGCAGATTAATAAAGTTACAGTGAAGAACAAGTATCCGTTGCCTAGGATTGAGGATTTATTTGATCAGCTTCGAGGTGCGGGTGTCTTCTCCAAGATAGATCTTCGATCAGGGTACTATCAGCTACGAGTTCAGGATGCAGATGTGGTTAAGACTGCATTTCGGACTAGGTATGGCCACTATGAGTTTCTTGTGATGCCGTTTGGTTTGACAAATGCTCCAGCGGCTTTTATGGATCTGATGAACCGTGTGTTTAGGCCATACTTAGATCGATTTGTAGTAGTGTTCATTGATGACATCTTGGTGTATTCCAAGGATGAGAGTGAACATGAGGAGCATCTCCGATTAGTTCTGCAGATGTTGAGAGAGCATCAGTTGTTTGCTAAACTTAGCAAGTGTGATTTCTGGCTTCGAGAAGTGTCATTCTTGGGTCACATTGTTTTAGCTAGAGGTATTCAGGTAGATCCAGCCAAGATTGAGGCGATAGTTAATTGGAAAGCGCCTCGAAATGTTCAGGAAGTGAGGAGTTTCCTCGGTTTAGCAGGTTACTACCGTCGGTTCGTTAAAGGATTTTCTGTGATTGCTGCTCCTATGACTAGATTGTTGAGAAAAGGAGTCAGATTTGAGTGGTCAGACAGGTGTCAGTCTTGTTTTGATCAGTTAAAGCAGTTGCTTGTTGAGGCTCCTATTCTTACTCAACCCATTTCGGGTAAGGAGTTTGTCATTTACAGTAATGCTTCTGGAGTTGGTCTTGGATGTGTGCTGATGCAAGAAGGTAAAGTAGTGGCTTATGCTTCTCGTCAGTTGAAGCCACATGAGAGGAACTATCCGACGCATGATTTAGAGTTGGCAGCTGTGATCTTTGCCTTGAAGATTTGGCGTCACTACCTGTATGGGGAAAAGTGTAGGATCTTCTCGGACCACAAGAGTTTGAAGTACTTCCTTTCACAGAAAGAGTTGAACATGAGACAGCGGCGTTGGCTTGAGTTATTTAAGGACTACGACTGCATTGTGGATTACCATCCGGGTAAGGCTAATGTAGTCGCTGACGCTTTGAGTCGGAAATCAGTTTCAGCTTTGTTCTTGAGGCGATTCAGATGGCGATTTGGTTCTGATGGGGCTTTGCTTGCTCAGTTGCGTGTGAAGCCTACAATGAGACAGAGAATAGTGGATGCTCAGAGAGATGACCAGAGGCTTCAGCAGATTGTGCATGAGGTTAGATTGGGTAAGCCATCAGAGTTCTCAGTTCAGGATGAGGTACTTATGTTCAGAGATCGCCTATGTGTGCCAGAATCTGAGGATTTGAGGAGACAGCTCATGAGTGAGGCGCATAGTTCAGTCTTTACTATGCATCCGGGCAGTGAGAAAATGTATCGGGACATGAAGCAATTCTATTGGTGGTCCGGTATGAAGCATGATATAGTGGATTTTGTTTCCAAGTGCTTGACTTGTCAGCAGGTAAAGGCCGAGCATCAGGTTCCTTCAGGTTTGCTTATGCCTTTATCCATTCCTGAGTGGAAATGGGATGACATCGCCATGGACTTTGTTTCTGGTTTGCCTTTGACTCAGAGGAAGCATGACTCAGTTTGGGTTATTGTGGATCGGCTTACGAAATCAGCTCACTTTCTGCCGGTAAGAGTGGACTACTCCATGGACAGATTGGCCAGGATTTTAGATGAGATAGTTCGGTTGCATGGTGTGCCTTTGTCCATAGTGTCAGATCGAGATCTGAGGTTTACTTCCAAGTTTTGGAAGGAGTTACAGAGAGCTTTGGGCACTAGGTTGAACTTCAGTACAGCGTTTCATCCTTAGACCGATGGTCAGTCAGAGCGAGTTATTCAGATTCTGGAGGATATGATGAGAGCTTGTGCTTTGGATTTTCCGGGTAGTTGGGACAGATATGTATCGTTGATGGAGTTTGCCTACAACAACAGTTTTCAGTCGAGCATCGGTATGGCACCATATGAGGCTTTGTATGGTCATCAGTGTAGGACTCCGATTTGTTGGACCGAGCTATCCGAGAGATCTATGATTGGACCAGACTTGGTCAGAGATACTGAAGATAAAATCAGAGTAGTGCAGCGGAATTTGAAGGCAGCCAAGGATCGACAGAAGTCTTATGCCAATTTGAAAAGGAAAGACGTGCATTTTGAGATCGGGGACAAAGTTTTCCTTAAAGTTTCTCCTTGGAGGAGAGTGCTTCGATTTGGAAAGAAGGGCAAGCTTAGTCCTCGTTTTATTGGACCTTATGAGATTTTGGCTAAGGTAGGACCAGTGGCTTACAGATTGGCGCTACCGATGGAGTTAGCAAAGTTGCACAATGTATTCCACGTTTCGATGCTTCGTCGGTACAGATCTGATCTGTCGCATGTACTTTCGGTCCAGGATATCCAGGTTCAGCCAGACTTCTCTTATGATGAGGAACCGTGAGCTATTCTAGCCCGAGAGGTGAGGCAGTTGAGAAATAAGCAGATTCCGTTGGTTAAAGTGTTATGGATCCATCATGGAGTCGAAGAAGCGACTTGGGAACCAGAAGAGTCGATGAGAGCTCAGTATCCTCAGTTGTTCAGTTCAGGTGAGAATTTTGAGGACGAAATTCTTATTAGTAGGGGAGAGTTGTCACACCCCGTTTGCCCCCTAGTAGAATGAGCCTGCCTGTCTGTCTGTCTGTATGTGTAAGCATTCGCATGTGTTCAGCATTTCATAAGGGTATCCTAGTAAAAAATGTATGTTTTTGGGTTTTATTATTATGGGAGTACATACATGGCATTAGTGTGTTTATTAAGTGAGAAATACTTGGGTGTGTGTGTTTATGCCATTGTAGGGTACTTTAATTACAAGTGCATTAGGTATGTGTGATGTGTGTGGAATTTTAATGTGAGTGGTTAGCTTCACCAATAGGTAATGGACACTTACTTAGGGTAAAGAAAAGAAAAAGAAAAAGGAAAGAAAGAAAATGAATTTGAGATTCACGTTCTTTCTTCACTTGTCTTCTTCTTTTTCCTTTCCTTTTTCCCTAAGGGCTCTTGTGTGTGGATTCAAGATTTTATTGGTGAAGTTAATCTCTCTTGGCATTCCCTAGCTTGGTAAGTGCATATCCTTGTCTTTATCTTGCTGTAATTCTTCATCTTCTTCTTTAGGTTGAGTTTTAATTTAGGGTTGCATGTTGATGTTCATTACTGTGTTTGTGTTCTAGCTGAGGCTCCATGCGATCCCAAAGGCAAAGAGGTTGCTGGGAGCAGTGGGACTAAGTGTTAGAAGCTTAGAATCCAGGTTTGGGAATGTTTATTTGTGAAATTGTGTGATTTTGATTTTACTGTAAAATTCTAGGGTTTATGTTCTTGTAAGTTTGAATGCATATGTTCTTGATTTGGTTTGATTAATTATTTGATGAATTGAGTTGTATAATTGTTGCCTATGTTGTTTGAGATGATTTCTGGAAGGTAAAAACAGGTTTGTATGGTTTTAAATCAAATTGGGATTGAATTCTTTGTTCTGGAAATTCTGGAAATTCTGGAAAATAGAAGTACTGTTGAAGTTCTCTTTGTTGCGTGACTCGCTATGAAAGAAGGCAAGTCACGAGACGTGACCCTCGGTCACGACGTGACCTGCCTGCTGAGAAGCCAGTCGCGTGACCAGCTGAAGAACAAGCAAGTCACGGGACGTGATCTTCGGTCACGTCGTGCGACCTGCGAAGACGATGCGTGATCTGCGAGATCACGCAACGTGATCTGCGAGGGAGTAGCACGTCACGAGACGTGACGTCCAGTCATGCCGTGACCTGCAAGGGCGTTGCGTGATTTGCGAAGATCACTCAACGTGATCGGCGAGGAGCAAGCAAGTCACGTCGCGTGACCTGCCTGTTGGGAAGGCCAGTCACGCCTCGTGACCAGCCAATCTCGCCCGTTTCTCCGTTTAGCTCGTTTTTCTGGAATTTCCTAGTTTTTAACTCAGAAATGAATTTGGTATTTCTTCTGAATGGACTTTACTGTTGTATGATGCATGTCTTACTGTTTGATGCTTCGATATGCGTGATACCATGATTCTCTGATGAATTATATTCCGTACTCTGAAATGTGATTTGAATGTCGCATAACCTGCTAGAGTCGAGTAAGTGGATAGTTAGGCATGCCTAATAGAGTCTGTTAGCTGCAGCCCATAGTTCTGTTTGGACCCCGATCAGGTCCCCGTTTGGTTCCTCGCGAACCCTTTTCTGTATTGGATCTTGATAAGGTCCCCTTTTGAAAATATCTGTGAAAGTTAAAGTATAATGGTTTAATCGATTCGTACCCGTAACGTACTGTCTGTAATCGGCTCGTACCCGGAAAGTACTGTCTGTATACTCGTTATCCACTATCTAGAGTCAGCAGGTGTTCTTCTAATGTTTCTTTAAATTGCACTGCTATGATTTGGCTATAAATGGATTATCTGAAAGAGTATATCAATGTAATATATGTCAGATTATTCTGAATGAACATGATCATGTAATACTGATTGTATGGATTTTAATTGTGAGCATGATTATTTGGATATTGCATAAGCTACTGAATTTTGCCATTGTGATTGTGATATGCCTTGACGACCATTGTGAATGGCCGTCCATTATTTATGTGTGTTTCCCCACTAAGCGTTTATCGCTTAGCACGGTGTTTTACCCGTGCAGGTGGGAAGGAGTTTGATTCGAGAGTCGCCGTCATCAAGCCAACACAGAAGGGTTTTAGTGTAGGGCTCAGTTTTGTATTAGTGATGATTATTTTTGTATAGAACTCTCTGTATCAGTTTTGTATCAGCTTCCGCTTTTGTAACTATATTTTGTATATGTAATATTATTTTGTTTCAGCTAGTTGATCAGAACATTATTGTAATAGTTTATTATTGTAATGCATGATCAGCCTTTGCTTTCTTTATGTAAAGCTTTTAATTATTCTGTATTTTTGAATGTATGCTATGAATGAATGTATGTTTTATTTTGTACTTGCTTGGTGGCACCTTTACTTATACGACATCTCACTCCTTCTCGGATGGGATCGCCTACGTATGGGAAGGGGGTGTTACACAACCGCATCAGCCAACACTGTCCTAAATATATGTCTAAACACATCAATCACCCAGAAATGCCTAAATCGGGGCTCTGATACCAAGAACTATAACACCCCCTTCCCAAACGTAGGAGAACCCATCCGCTAGGGAGTGAGAACTCGTATGAGTAAGGGTGCCACCACACAAAACGGTACACAAACATCCATTCCCATAATATAAACATACATACAATTAGCGGAAATGAAAAACTTAGGAAACATCAGAATGATCATGCATTAATATAATAACATTCATTACAATAATGTTCTGATAAAAAACTGATAATATAAAATTATTACAATTGTTAGAGATAGTTAGCGGAAGCTGAACAAAAATAATGCATAGAGAGTTCTATTACAATAGAATCATGCTACAAAAATAAAGCCCTAACACTAATCCCTCTGTGTTAGCTTGACTGGCGGCGACTCTCCCAAAAGCTATACATCTTTCGCACCTGCACGGGTGAAAATACCGTGCTAAGCGATAACGCTTAGTAGGGAAACACAACAATAATATATGGACGGCCATTCACGATGGTCGTCAAAGCAATACACATTCATAATGGCATATGCCGAATATCATAAGATATAAACACAACAGAATCACATTCATAACTATTCAAAGGTTCAATAACATATTCATATGCCGACAGATTCATATACTCATATCAGAGTCATTTAGATTCAAATACTTGTAATTATTCTCATACGGATCACACACTTATAATTATGTCAAAACAAATCATAACACCTGCTAACTCACAGTAGTGGATAACGAGTAAACGCATAGCAGTACCTTACGGGTAAGAATCGACACGTAGTAATACCTTACGGGAACGAATTGGGAAAATAATATCATATTTTCTCTTTTCAAAACACGTTACAAAGGGATCTTAAACAAGATCCAAACACGTAGAAGTTCGCGAGGAACTAAACGGGGACCTGATCAGGGTCCACAATAGTACAGATGCTGCAGCAAAAGGACTCTTTTAGGCATTCCTAACTATCCACTAGACTGACTCTCACAGGTCATGCATAATAAAAGTCATGCTCAAGCGTAACATATAATTTATCATGGAGAAATCATAATAGTACACATATATAAGCATAATTATTCTCATTCAGAAGTAAAAACCCAAAAAGAAGTGATACAAATACATTTTGGAAGGAAAGGGGCAAAATCAAAAAAACAGGCAAAAAGGGTCACTGTCGCGGTCGCGACAGTGGCCGATTGGCCTACGCGAAGGGAGGGCGAAGGCGCGCGACTCGTACGGCACTTTCACGAGTCTTGAACAATCTTCACGACTCGTGAAGTTTGTTCATGACTCGTGAACAATGTTCACGTCGCGTGAACATTTTTCACGTCTCATGAACTAGGTTCACGACTCGTGAACCTAGTTCATGACTCGTGAACATGATTCACGTGTCGTGAATCTCTCCTCTCCCATGCCCGACGCATAATTGCCTCACCTCTCGCGTGCCAAGGCTTCAGGAGTCGTGATTCTTAATCACGAGTCGGACGAGGAGCAAATCAACAAGTAATTCGTGAAGAACTAGAATTCGCCTTTCTGTCGTGCTCGCGAGGATTTCGCGCTTGCGACAGCATCGCGATTCCCAGTTTTCCAGCAAAACGCAGAAAGACCAGATTTCCAACCAAAAAATCACTTTGACCCAAAATCAAACCAAACCTCAATCTTACCTTCCAATCAGCCTTCCACCATCACATATAACATAAAACACAACATAAAACCACAATTTACACAATCAAAATCATGCTTAGCAAAATCAAACTCCTCAAGAACACAAACCCTGAAATTTACAGCAACATTCATCAAACTTCAATACTTACTCAATACATCAACATTCATGCATCATAACTCAAATCAAATAATTACCCATAATATTAACACCATAACATGCTGTAGACACCGGGTCCTAAAACAGCCCAGATCAGAGTTACCCAATGATGATATGATGGCTTTTTACGGGCAAAAAGGTTAAAAGTGGTGATTTCCTGGTCAAATTTGCATTTTAGAGTGAAAAAATAAAAAATAATAAAAAAATATTTTGAAAATTAGATTTGAAAAATGGGGCTTAGAAATTTCAATTTTTTAGTTTAATTAAAAAATTTAAAAAACAAATAAAAAAATAATTTTTCAGAGCATCGGCCGCGCAGCTGCGCGTCGCGCGCACGCTGGGCGAGCATTCTCGCCCAGCGTGCTCTACGGAGGCCCGTCGGGCGTACCGACGGGCATCCGTAGCCCCTGTCCGCCGCAAAATTCCCTTTTTGGCTCCAAAATCATTTTTTCCGATTTTTTCACCTAAAATCCATTTTTTATCCCATTTTTCAGGTTTTTTAACGATTTATTCAATTTTTAACATTTAAAATAGTTAATATGTGATTTAATTAGGTCTGATCCCTTGAATTATTATTTTTTTCCTATTTTCTTCATATAAAAAAAATAAGATAAAAAATAAAAATGGGGGATCTTTTCTAGGGTTTTTTTGAGGTTTCCTCTTTTTCTTCCTCTCAATTTCTCTCTAAAAATTCTAGATTTTCCCCATCAAAAAGAACAAAAAATTCAGTTCATCTTTTTCATCTTTTTCCAATAGAATTTCTTCTAAACATATATTTAGAAGTAGTTTTATTGATTGATTTCAATTTTGAGACAAATACAACAATTATTTGCTCTCAAAATTCTATTTTTAACTTTTTATTTTTTTTCAATTAAACTTTTTTCCATTGATTTTTCTTTTGAATCTCTTTTTGATGAAAAGTTAATTTTGAGACAAATAAAATAATTGTTTGTTATCAAAATCTAATTTTTCATTTGATTTTCTAAAAATAAGATTTTTTTTTCATATTTTTTGCGAGCACCCGAGGAGATCCGGAAGGCTCGTTTGGGTTAGATATTTAATTGCTTTATTTGTAATATTTCATTTATTTGGCTTTTTTATTTATTTTGCCATGTAATCTTTAATAAAGTTGTTTATTTTAGGCACGCTATAAAGAAAATCACAAAAATATTTTTATTAATTAATTTGGCATTTTTTCTAAATAAAAATGGGACTAATGTCCTAATTTTTCATACCCTACTAAACCATCACCATTAACACTTTTTTTCAAATCTCAATTATAAAATTAACCAAGGTATGAATAAATGGGAAGTCCCGAACCTTCTCTGGTCTTTGGGCTCAATGAGGTGAGAGGGCCACCTCGGCATTTTGTTGGGGTGAAAACCTCCAAGACACCTCTTGTGACCCGTAAAAAAGGCTCAAACTTACACAGTCCTAGGCGCCACGAGGCAAGAGAGCCATCTTAATGTTCTATTAAGGTGGATACCTCCAAGACACCTCTGGTTTGCCCAAGTGTGAGGCTAGAGGACCACTCTATCATTAGGGTGGAGACCTCCAAGACACCTCCGGCTTGCCTATGATGGACCTAGCAGCGCTGTCTTAGGCTCACTGAGGCTAGACGACCTTTCCCAATGTTCTATTGGGTGGCGATTCCACGAAACCTCCTTGTTGCCCAAAATAGAGGCACTTGTAACTCTTTACAAGTTTTTATGAATCTCATCCCGAAGGCCCTGAAGGCGGGCAGTTCAGGGCATCCTGGGGTTCGGCTCGCGTCACAGTGGCGACTCCACTGGGGACAATACTCGAGACTTCACTTTGAAAGTGCCTTGGTTAAAATTTACAATTGAGTTTTAATTTAAAAATTTCATCCTTTTTCGAAATTGCATTGCATCTCATTAGAGCCTTAGATCTATGCTAGTTTGGTCCCTCTTTTAAACCCGGTGCATTCCCAAAGCACAACCATACGTTCACTTAATGTAGGGAAGTGTTAAGGATAATCACCAGCCCAAGACTCGTACCATCATAGTATATTAAATGGAGACCCAATCGGTTGTTACACTGGTGATGAGCTAGACCCGTTGGCAGGGACCATGCTTGGGTAGCCCTAAAGTAACATCACCTTTGCTAAAGCTCATGTAATGGAAATAGTTACTTCCCCTAAGTGGTATGAACCTTAATACTATGCTTGCTACATGGATCATTTTGTATTGGACAGACCTAAATAATTTAATTGGTCACCTAATTAAAGGCTTTCATGCCCCAATAGACCCATGTCAACTTATTCAGACTGCCTAAATGCACAATGATCACAACTCATATGCCTGTTCATTAGTTAAGAGAAGTTATGCTGCCGGTTTATCACCGTACACCATACGCACCCTCGGGTCTCCTGTTAACCCATGGGCCAATCCCACCTAAGAAAGAGACTATGACCTCGTGTGCGGGAGTAACAAGGTTGAAAGGACCTATGTGCTTGCATGTGATTTGTGGATGATCCATTGCATATTCATGTCATTCATGCACAAATAAAATTTTTTATTTCCTCCCTATGTATACATCCTATTCTTTGCATATATTTATTACATGTATATATCATCCTGTGTATAGTTTTTCAAATGTTTCACATGTATTATTGTAATCTCTTTTAGTAACTGTATACTATTTATTACACAACACGACCATGCATTACATATTATTCATGCATCATTCTAACTCCTTGCTTTTCAGCCATTGTAGACCATTTGCTTAGGTGGTTTAGGGATCCCAACAGTTGTCTAAAGAGTGATCAGAGTTTGGGTTGGCTGACAAAGATTTAGCATCCTTGCTAGAGCATCTAAAAGTAGTAGAAATGGCTAGCCCTTCGCAAAAAAACCGAAGAGACTCGTGCCCTAATTGCCTAGGAGTTAGATAGAAGGTTCGAAGAGCTGGAAAAAAGGATGCTGGTGTGATGAGCGCTGGAACCCAGCAAGGGCCCTCGCTTTGAATCCGCCTTCAGGATTCGACGTATTGGTTTGCGTCTTTTGATCATGGGCGCCATGAGAGATCATTGGTGTATTCCTCCTAATAGAACATTGGGGAGAAACACCTAGCCTAATGACACCTAAAGGCACCTTTGAGGTATTTGGATTCGCCACCCAATTTACAAGAAATTGGGAAAAGTCTCTCACCTCTAACGGTCTAGACCAGAGATTCGGTATTCGGAACTTCGCTCTTATTTATGCTTTGGTTAATTATGAATGAGTTTTTAATCTCTTAAAATTATATCTCTCATCTCACACGATCAATGCATTTAAATTTAAAGGAGCATCGCAAGCATTTAAAAGCGGTAAAAGAAAAGCGATAAAGAAAAAGCGGTAAACACGCAAGCATACAATTACAAGAGAAAATGGGGAGGAATACAACCCCCTTAAAAGAAGATTTAAAAATGTAAATTGGGACGGAATACAATCCCAAATGGAAAATTAAATAATATTACCCAAAAATTAATTACAAGGGCACAAAAGAGAATGGACATAAATTTAAACAATCAAATAAAATCAAACATAAGAAAAATATACATAAATCGGGATATTCGTTTTGGGTTGGAACGTTGGTTCCTTCATACTTTTTCAAAGGTTCATGAACATTGGTTCCTTAGCGTTTATTTAAAGAGGGTTCAAAGAGTAATTTTGATTGTTGAGTAGAAAACAGGGATGAGTGATCCCATTTTTGGAGAAAATTGACTCTTCGTTTTAATTGTGATATTTTTATTGTTAGGCTAAAACAAGGGACATTGGTCTCAATTTTATTAGTAAAAAAACCAATTTAATTATAGAGATATTTTTGTGACTTTTTATCACACGCGTGCATGAATAAAATTTTTACAAACAAACACATAACACAACATAAAGGAAGAGTTGAGAAAGATCTCACCAAAATCGATGTGACCCTTCATGCGTCGCGACCCATCAGGGGAGTCGCGGGGATGCTCAAATAACTCGACTCAAGTTAAATCTCAAACAAAAATTAACATCAAAAATATTAGTAATGGTTCTAAAATTTAATCAAGTAAAAATGAAATAAATATTAGGCAAGTCAATTCATAATGATGATGATGATAATAATAATAATAATAATAATAATAATACTAATAATAATAATAACAATAACAATAATAATAATAATAATAATACACATAAAATAAGCATGTAATAATAATAATAATATTAGTAGGGAAGAAGAAGAAGCTGGCGGCTAATAATAATAATAATAATAATAATGCTCCCTGTGACGCGCGCCAGAAGTACCCAGAAAGGGCCCTCGCTTTGAATCCGCCTTTGGGATTCGAGATATTGGTTTGCATCTTTTGATCATGTGCGCCATGAGATATCATTGGTGTATCTCTCCCAATAGGACATTGGGGAGAACCATCTAGCCTAATGACGCCTAAAGGCACCTTTGAGGTATTTTGAGTCGCCACCCAATTTGCGAGAAATTGGGAAAAGTCTCTCACCTCTAACGGTCTAAACCAGAGATTCGGTGTTCGGAACCTCCCCCTTATTTATGCTTTGTTTAATTATAAATGGGTGTTTAACTTCTTAAGATTATATCTCTCATCTCACATGCTTAATGCATTAAAAATAAAAGCGCATCATAAGCATTCAAAAAGCAATAAAATGAAAGCGATAAAAGAAAGCGGTAAACACATAAGCACGCAATTACAAGAGAAACAAGGGGCGGAATACAACCCCAATAAAAGGAGATTAAAGATGTGAATGGGGATGGAATACAATCCCCAAAAATAAATAAAGTTGCCCCAAAATTAATTACAAGGGCCCAAAAAAAAGGGAAATGAACATAAATTTAAAACACTCACGCATGATTAAAATAAAAGGACATACATAAATCGGGGTATTTATTTTAGGAGCATTGGTTCCTTTGCGCTTACGGAAGGTTTAGGAATATTGGTTCCTTCGCATTTATTTGAAGAGGGTCCAAAGAGTCGTTTTTAATTGTTTGAATTGGAAAACCGGGATGAATGATCCCATTTTTTGGAGAAAAGTTGACTCTTCATTTTAATTGTGATGTTTTCATGGTTTGGCTAAAACAAGGGACATTGGTCCCAATTTTATTAGTAAAAAATTTCAATTTAATCATAGAAATATTTTTGTGATTTTTTATCGCACGCGTGCATAAATAAAATAAATATTTACAAATAGCACAAAACACATAAAGAGAGGGTTGAGAAAGATCTCACCAAAACCGGTGCGATTCTCCACACGTCGCGACCCATCCGGGGAGTCGCGGGGATGCTCAAATAACCCGACTCAAATTAAATTTCAAACAAAAATTAACATAAAAAATATTAGTAATGGTTCTAAAAATTAATCAAGTAAAAAAATGAAATAAATATTAGGCAACTCAATTTATAATGATAATAATAATAATGATAAGACAAACACAACAAAATAATATTAATGACGACAATAATAGGCAATAGTAATGAACGATAATGAATATAGTATAAGTAAACATGGTAATAATAATAAATGATAATAATAATAATGAGACATGATAATAATAATAATGAGACATAATAATAATAATAATAATAATAATAATAATGATGATGATGATGATGATGATGACACACCGAAAATCATATTAATAAATAAAGGTAAAACAAACATTAAATAATAATAATTATAATAATAATAATAGTAATAATAATAGCAATAGTGACATGAACAACTAATAGAATAACAATAATAATAACTACATGTGATAGTAATAATAATAAAAATAATAATAACAAATAATAGCATGAGCATAAACATGAACACAAACATAATAATAATAATAATAATAATAATAATAATAATAATAATAATAAAAATAAGAACAATAATAATGATGATAATAATAATAATAATAGTATATGAACATGAAAATCTAATTAAAGCCAACAAATAACATATTAAAAGTGATATTAACACATTTAAAGTGCTGAAAATAAAGAATAGATGTAGTAAATATGGCAAAAATAATATTTAACAACAATAAATAGTATACAAAAATAAATGAGAACGAGTCCAAAAATGTTTACCCTCAGAATTTTTAGATCGAAGATATGATGTCTCAATCCGTTCCCCTTGTCGATTTTTGATGATGATAATATTCAAAGCAAGTGTAAAAATCTGTGTTTTAAACAAATTAGTTTAAAAAAATATTTTTGGTGGGTTGAATAAGCCAAGAAAATTAATTTCTCTTGCTCAAATCAACCAAAGATTAAATATTTTGTGGTAACAAAAACTAAAATTTGAGAGGAAAAAACTTGAAGATTTTTAAAGAAGAAATTTTTTGAGGTAGAAAAAATGGTTCCTGGAGAATGAAAGAAAAACTAGAGAAAACCAAAAAAAATTCTTTTTTTTTCAAAATGTTTCCGTCCTTTGAAAATGAAAACCAAGTCTCCTATTAATTTTCAGTCTTGGCCAAAAATGGAGAAAGACAAAATGATCTTTTAATTTTTCGATAATCAAAAATAGCATAAAATGGTGAAAAATGGAAAAAAAATCAGACTGGAAAAACAGAAAACCCAGGAAAACGACGGGTCAGGCCAAAACGACCGCGTGGTGAAGGAGGAATGCGTGCCAGGGAGGAAAACACGCGCGCACCGGACAAAGTGGTCGCGTGGTGGCCCTGGCCACCACGCGACCACTTTGGGCCATTTAGCAAAAGTGGCCGCGTGGTGGCCACTCTGCCACCACGCGGCCACTAAATGGCCTTATAATAAAGTGGCCATTATGGCCACTTTATTCCCACGTTTTACTATTTTTTTTTTTTACTTTTTCCAATTAAGCTTATTAATTAATCTAATTCAGTTAAATTAATTAACTAACTTAATTTGCGCCCCCCCCCCCTTTTTTTTTATTATTTTTAAATATCAAAAATAATGCTATTTTAGAAATTAATTTAATTAATCAATTTTTTTATAATAATATATATATTTTCTATATCTATTTATTCGTTTATTTTTTTATTTAAGCAATAACGAGAGTCTCGACAAGGGAAACATTATTTTTGACACCTCTGCATGTAAGCCGGTATCATTTTCATCATCGGATAATTCTGATCTTGGACCGCCTCGGGGCCAGGTATCTACACTCTCCAATTTTCTTTTAGCAAGCTTCGTTCGAATCCAGAAGTCTACACATACGCGCACTTTTCTTTTTAACCATTGGGACCATCGTTGTTCAATCTAGTTCGGTGTTGTATTTCAATAAGGATTTTGGTTCTGGTTCTACTTGCGGGTTCCCCTTTCAATCATTTCTATCTATTTCAGCTTGAGTCTTCTGAGATATGTTGGCATAGCGTGCTTGGCGGCTTCATAATTATCTTCTGCCATGTCATTGTAGGTCCAGGCAAAGACTTTAATTTCATTTTTTTCTCAATTTCTCCAATTTCAACTCGCTTCAGGAGTCATAACAGATGCTATCAAGATTTCCTTTGGGTTCTCCCAAAGTTTCGAGATTAAATGAAATGGCATCATTTGAATCATTATTAAATATGAATGTGTCATGATCATGCATAGTGAAACCGTGAGAAACATCACACAGATGAGTGGAAACATTCATTTCATTTAACAAAACCAGAATTAAAACATCGTCAATAAATAGTTCAACAAATAAAAAAGAACATCTAAATGGCTATCCTCTTCCTGTTTCTACCAGCACGAACACTTTGGCCAATAGCTCATCATAATCTACGAGGACCGCTCTTCTGGGTCAGAGATCTGCTTACTATCAATCAAATCTTGAATAGCATGTATCAAGGTCTTGCAATTGTCTGTGGTATGTCCGGTGTGCTGATGGAAGGTGCAATACTTATCCGCCTTGTGGTTGAACTATCCCTGGCTTCTGGCGGGCTTAGCAGGTAGTGGCTATAACATTCCCCTTTTCACCAGCTTCTCAAAAACCCATGACAAGGATCTACCCAAATTAGGATAGCGCCTTTGATTTGTTTTCAGGGTGGGTACTCCCTTCTTCTTAACATTGCCCTTATCGTCGCTGCAGATACCCGGGCTCTCATTTTTCAGGGCATGCATCCTCACTAGATCGCGCCCTTTGGGTGTGCTGTTATGCTCCAGAATGGGCTCCTTACCTCCTCTTTGTCGAACTGGTGACTCAAGTGGCTCCTTGCCTCTGGACTGGAAAGTACAAGGAAATGCTACGGTCGTCATCGTACAGGTCTTCTCAGCAGCGGCCGGCTCAACCAGATTGAAGGTGGTCGCCATCAGTTGAGCTTGAAGAACTAGCGCCATGGCATCTATTCCTTCCTTAATCATGGCCGACAACCTTCTTTCGAGCTCCTCGAACCTTCTATCCATCTCTTGGGCTATTAAGGCATAAGTCTCTTCGATCGGGCGCAAAAGGTCAGCCACTCTTACTGCCTGTTCGGTTCCCTCTGGTTTTCCTTCCTCATTTTTCTCCCCACTCTCAATGGTGGACCAATAATCTATCACTGCTACGGAAGCCCCTCCTTCATCTGCCTCAGGGCGAGTGATGGCAATGTGTCCATTACCAAACAAGTCTTGTAGTACATACCATTCAGGCAAGCTTGAACCAATCATGGCATTATAGGCGGACTTCTTTTTACTTTCCATCTTTTCAGGATCAGTGATCTGCCTGCTGGTGATCAAGTCCTGAATTTCATGCCTTAATCTTGCGCATCGGTCCGTCACATGCCCCGTATGTTGGTGAAAAGCACAATACTCATCATCTTTATGACCCGATTGTCCTTGGGTTTTGGCTGGCTTAGGTGGTAGGGGCTGCAGCTTTCCCTCCTTTTCTAGTCTCTTTAACACCCAGGATAAAGGTCAGCCCAAATTCGAGAAGCGCCTTTGGTTCACCCCTACAGTTGATACCTCAGTCGCCTTTTCAGTCTTATTGCCACTGCTGGAGCCTACCCACTTATTCGTCCTTTGACTGTTATATCCCTTCTCAACAAACCCTTCACCACTCGCCTTCTTCGCCATGCGTTCACCCTCTTCCTCTATGGCAATGTCTTTTAAAGATTCCCAATCTTTTAACCCTTTCATCTTGAGCCCTTCTCTTAAGTACGGGCTTGCATTTCTAATGAACAGCTTGATCTGATCTGCCGTATCAGGCTTTCTCTTCATCTCCATCACCCGGTTCCTCCACCGAGTGAGATAGTCATGGAAGGACTCACCAGGCTTCTAGTACAATAGCTCAAGGTCTTTCAAGGTAACCTCCATCCGGGTACTACAGTCATATTGCTTAAGGAATTCTTCTGTTAGCAAATTCCAATCTTCTCTAGACCTTCTATCCAACCCGTGGTACCAATCGATCGTCGGCCCCGTTAGACTGAGACAGAAATACTCCACCTTTTGCTTTTTCATCAGCCCTATGCCTTTCATGATCAGGGCATATTGTTTAATGTGTGAAGAAGGGTCCGAAGTACCATCGAACTTTGGAAAATCTGGCATCTTTAACCTCTGGGGCAGTAGCTCCTCCTCTTCCAGATCTATGTCTTTAGAGATGACCCCCTTTCCAGCTGACAGTAGACGGGAGATAGCCTCAATCTTTTCCTCCATCTTCTTTATCACATCATCCTCCACTTTGGGACTCTTCCCCTCATAACTTGAGGAACTACCGGCTCATCCTCCTCCTCCTCTATGAAGTCATCTATCGGGTCTGAAATGTTCACCCTTCTCTGTTCAGCAGGTGCCTTTACTCTAGGCTCAATAATTGGCGGTTGCATAGTAGCGGCTGCTATACGAGCCTCCTCCATAATATGTGGTTCACCTTTCTCCACGATAGGTGTAACAACCCCACCGTCGCCCCCGTTGGAAGGGCGCTGGCAGGCGCGCTACCCGACACTCACTCACACACATACACTAAGCGGAAGCATATATTCATACATAACATGCATACGAAAATACAGAGGAAATTAAAACTTTAAAGAATCAATAGCAAAACATACAACTCACATACATACATATAATCATTTAGAGGAAGCATAAGGCGAAAGATAAAATGAAGGATAACTTAATACATAAATATAATAATGTTTACATAACCCAAAATAATATTCAAAACCTTACAGATACATAAGACTAAAGGAAAAAAGAAAATCCAAAATACAGAAGCTAATCACATAACAAAACTTCTAACTTCTACGTGGCCGACCTTGCAGATGCGCGACTCGAACCGAACTAAACCTGCCACCTGCACGGGAAGGAATCCGTGCTAAGCGATAAACGCTTAGTGGGGAACACATATATATCAAAGGACAACCATTAACAACGGTCGTCAAGGCAAAACACAAGCGTTCATCATAAATACCATACTCATAGCATATCAATTGCATAAGCATGCATATATACTAAAGCCATACATTCAGAAGCTCATAACAATATTCATATTCCCATAACAGATTATACATTTCATTTATGAGTTCACACATGTATCACATATATTTCCTCATAACACAATTCATACCAGGCACTTGCTGACTCGAGGGAGTGGATAACGAGTATACAGACAGTAATTTACGGGTACGAGCCAATCATAAATAGTACCTTACGGGTACAAATCAAAAAACCAAGATACTTTTAACTTGCACAAAACATTTTCAAAAGGGATCTTAAACAAGATCCGAGCATATAGGGGTTCGCGAGGAACCAAGCGGGGACCTGATCGGGGTCTAAATGAAACTAAGGGCTGCAGCTATAAGACTCTATTAGGCATGCCTAACTATCCGCTTTCTAGACTCTAGCAGGTCACGCATAAACCATTCAATCCATTTCATAACATTCCAAAATCATCATCATACATGTACATAGTCGTATCATGGATCCGCATTCATATAATTCATAAGACATCAAGCATAAATCTAATAGACATTAAAGGAAACTGGAGTTCATAAACCGCACACAACAAAAGAAAACTCACTCAGCATGCAGGGAGCTGTCGCGCTCGCGACAGAGACCGAAGTCTCTTCGCTGCGCGTGCGCGATGGATTTCGCGGTCGCGAGGAGGACAGAGGGGCCAGGCTCTGTCGCGTTTGCGACAAATATCGCGATCGCGACAGAGAACAAATATTGCTGTCGCGGGCTCGCGGCGAATCACGTGCTCGCGATAGCACTCGGCCAGCATCGCGCTCTGTCGCGATCGCGACGGATGGCGCTATCGCGACAGAGGGTGCTCAACACTTCGGCTATCGCGGGTTCACGACGGATGTCGTGTGCTCGCGACAGCGAAGCTCCAAAATGCCGATCTCTGTCGCGATCGCGACAGCATCGGGTTTTCCAAAATCTGCAGAATTCTGTAGATTTTCTTCCTCCCACAACCAACCACAAACACACAAAACTCATCCTAGAACCTCTTACCTCAAACCCAAACATCCATTAGCATCAACAACCATAATATAACATTAATCAACAAGAAATTTCACACAATTCATTAATTTAAACCTCCAATTCTAAGAATAATCCAAAACCCCAATTTATGCACAAAACCACATCAACTCCAACATTATCACAATTAACTCATGCTCTTGCAAGATCCACATTCCAAAACAAAAACCCATAGCATATACATCAAAATAAGGAACATATAACAACCTAATTCTAAGAAACCATCAAATCTCATACATAAACATATATATACATGAAAACCAAGAAATTCCCAAACCTGGAAAGAAGCTTCACTCTTCAACCTTCAAGAGCCCACTTTCTCTTTTCCTTTAAGCTTGTTCTTGAAAGCCAAAGCTTGCACAAAACCAAAACCCACAAATTACTCTTCCAAACCTTAAATTCCCAAAATCAAAAGCAACAAGAAGAAGAAGAAGAAGAAGATCCAAACATAAAAACCCTAAACCTTGACTTACCTCTTCAATCAAGCTCCAAACCCAAACAAAATCACCTTAAGCAAAGCACAATCCAAGCCAAAAGAGAAGAAGAGGAAACGAGAGAGGGAGGAGAACGGGAAATGTAAATTTCTGTGTTCTTTGTCTCTCTTTCCCTTCCTTTCTTACATACCCATCAATGCCCACCAAACATGCCACATGGCAGGCTCTCATTGGACCATAAAACCCACTTTTGACTTATTCCTCCTTGCACTATACACCATCCACACACAAGCATTTCTTGAATAAAAATCTTCAAGGCACCAAACTTGAGTCACACCAAATCATTTCTTAAAAACCCACTTACATCCAAGGCACCATACCTACAAACCCACACTATAAAACCTCTTAACCCACTTATATCCTACTTCCATACACTACAAGCACACTCTAACATTTCTCTTCTTAACATACTTAATTAATTACTTTGCCATTAAATCCTTATTATCCAATCTTCCTCAAGCACAAATTACTAAAATATCCTTGAATTCCCAACTTAATGCGCCAATTCCGACCAGGCCTGATTTGGGGTGTGACAATAGGGGCCACAGATGGAGGTCCGGCACTTGGTGCCATCTGGGCGATGATGCTTCCCATCATAGCTAACATCTTCCTCTCAAAATCTTCAAATCTTTTGTCCAAATCTTGCGTTATCGAAGCACCCATTTCTTGTGGTAGATCTGCCATTACCGACCTTGAAATCTCTGCCAACTAATTCGAACCCTGCTAGCTCCTCAGGCTACTACAGGGACCCCGAAACGTCCTAGGTAAATGGTCTATAGTGGCTGAAAAATTCAAGGGGTTAGGATGATACATGAATGACGTACAATGCATGACCGTGCTATGTAGATAGTCCTCAATGAATAAAAGGTCAATAGATTACAATGATGCAATGCGATGCATGAAAGAAAAAAATTATACATAGGATGATATGTACATGTGAAAAATGATACGCAAATAAAAGGATACACACACAAAAAAAATGAAATGCATATGTTTATATATATATTTTATTTTATTTTATTTTTATTATTTTTTTTAAATGCATGAATGACATATGATGCAATAGCATGCTGTGCAGCATCCACAACCACATGCAAGCAGATAGATCCTCCCAACCTTATCACTCCTACACACAAGGTATTGCGGTTTCTTTCCTAGGTGGGCTTCATCCGAGGGTTAACAGGGAACCTATAGGACACGCATGGTTCACGGTGGAAAACCGGCAGCATAACAGTCTTAATCTAATGAGCATTCATATGGGTTTTGGCCATTACATATTTGGACAATTCAATCAAGTTAAGGTGGGCTTACCGGGGCTTGAAAGCCTTTGATAAAGGACCACTTAATTTGCTTAATTTCGTTTAATACGTAACGGCCCACATTACAAGCATCGTATTAAGGAGCATACCACCTAGGGGAAGTTTCTATTTGTCATTACATGGGCTTTGGTCGATGGTGATTTTTCGGGCTACCCAAGCATGGTCCCTGCTAACAAGTCTAGCTCATCACGAGCATAACAACCGATCGGGTCTCCATTTGATATACCAAAAGGTACAAGGCTTGGGATGGTGATTATCCTTAACACTTCCCTATAATGAGTGAAAGTAGGGTCGTGCTTCGGGAACGCGCCGAGGTAAATAGGGGACCAACTAACATAACTCTAAGGCTCTAGAATGATATGATGCAATTTCGAAAAGAGATAGAATTTTAAGTTTTAAAAACTCAATTATATTTTTAACCAAAGCACTTTCAAAGTGAAGTCTCAAACATGTCCACAGTGGAGTCGCCACTGTGACGCGCGTCGGAACCCAGCAAGGCCCCTCGCTTTGAATCCGCCTTCGGGATTCGAGGTATTGGTTTGCGTCTTTTGATCATGGGCGCCATGAGACATCATTGGTGTATTCCTCCCAATAGAACATTGGGGAGAACCACCTAGCCTAATGACGCCTAAAGGCACCTTTGAGGTATTTGGAGTCGCCACCCAATTTAAATGAAATTGGGAAAAGTCTCTCACCTCTAACGGTCTATACCAGATATTCAGTGTTCGGAACTTGCCTCTTATTTATGCTTTGGTTAATTATGAATGAGTTTTTAATCTCTTAAAATTATAACTCTCATCTCATACGATCAATGCATTTAAATTTAAAGGGGCATCGCAAGCATTTAAAAGCGGTAAAAGGAAAGCGATAAATAAAGCAATAAAGAAAAAGCGATAAACACGCAAGCACACAATTACAAGAAAAAATAGGGCAGAATACAACCCCCTTAAAAGAAGATTTAAAAATGTAAATTGGGACGGAATACAATACCAAATGGAAAATTAAATAATATTGCCCCAAAATTAATTACAAGGGCCCAAAAGAGAATGGACATAAATTTAAACAATCCAATAAAATCAAAAATAAGAAAAACATACATAAATCGGGATATTCGTTTTGGGTTGGAACGTTGGTTCCTTCGTACTTTTTCAAAGGTTCAGGAACATTGGTTCATTCGCATTTATTTAAAAAGGTTCGAAGAGTAATTTTGATTATTGAGTAGAAAACCGGGATGAGTGATCCCATTTTTGGAGAAAATTGACTCTTCGTTTTAATTCTGATGTTTTTATTGTTAGGCTAAAACAAGGGACATTGGTCCCAATTTTATTAGTAAAAAAACCAATTTAATTATAGAGATATTTTTGTGACTTTTTATCACACGCGTGCATGAATAAAATTTTTACAAACAAACACATAACACAACATAAAGGAAGAGTTGAGAAAGATCTCACCAAAATCGGTGTGACCCTCCATGCGTCGTGACCCATTAGGGGAGTCGCGGGGATGCTCAAATAACCCGACTCAAGTTAAATCTCAGACAAAAATTAACATCGAAAATATTAGTAATGGTTCTAAAAATTAATCAAGTAAAAACAAAATAAATATTAGGCAAGTCAATTCATAATAATAATAATAATAATAATAATAATAATAATAATAATAATAACAACAATAATAATAACAATAAAACACATAAGATAAGCATGTAATAATAATAATAATAATAATAATAATAATAGTAGGGAAGAAGAAGAAGCTGGCGGCTAATAATAATAATAATAATAATAATAATAATGAACATGGCAGTAGCACAAATGATTAACATAAATACAAATATAATAATAATAATAATAATAATAATAATAATAATAATAATAATAATAATAATAATAATAATAATAATAATAATAATAATGAACATGGCAGTAGCACAAATGATTAACATAAATACAAATATAATAATAATAATAATAATAATAATAATAATAATAATAATAAACATGGAAATGAAAGGAACAGGAACAAGAATGATAATAATTATAATAATAATACTAATAATAATAATAATAAAAGTATAACACTAATGAAAATGAAGGCCATAGGGACATAATAATAATAATAATAATAATAATAATAATAATAATAATAATAATAATAATAATACCAACAAGAAAATAAAAAAAGAAATCAAATTAGAACAAGCAAATGATTTATTACCAGTAATATTAACCACACTAAAATACCAAAGTAGAATGATATCAAAATAATAATAACAAATAAATGCAAAACAAAATAAAATTAAATGAGAACGGGTCCAAAGTGTTTACCCTCAGAATTTATGGATCGAAAATGGGATGTCTGAATCTGTTCCCCTTATCGATATTCGGGTGAAAAAAAAATAAAATGTAAAAATTCGTGTTTTTGAATAAGTTAATCACAAGAAAATATTTTTGGTGGGATGAATGAGCAAAGAAACTTAGTTTTTCTTGCTCAAATCAAGCCCAAGATTAAATATTGTTAGAGAAGAAGATTAAATATTGTTAGAGAAGAAAAGATTAAAACAAGAGAATAACACTTAAGAATTTTTTGAAGAATTTTTGAAGAAGGAAGCCTTTGCTCGAGGGAAAAAACTAGAGAGAAAACTAAAAATCTTTTTCTTGAATAAAAATTGCTGTCCCTCGGAAATGAGGGGAAGTTCCCCTTTAATTTTTGCCTTGGCCAAAAATAGGAAGAGAACAAAATACTTTAATTTTAGTTAATCTAAATTAGCATGAAAAGGTGAAAAAACTGAAGAAAATCAGACTAAAAATGCAGGAAATCAGCGAAAACGACACGTCGAAGGGGCTGGGCAAATCTGCCCGCGTGAAGGAGGGAGAACGTGCACACGCCGAAGGGATGCACGCGGCCACTTAAGTGGCCATCACGCGTGATGGCCACTTAAGAAATGTGGCCGTGGATGGCCACTTAAATCCCACACCTATTTTTTAAAAAAAAACTTTTAAATTCTTTTTCTCTTAAATCTTCTTTTTATATTTTTATTTACTTTTAATTAATCAAAATACATACCTTTTTCTTTTATTAAATTAACTAATTAAATTTTTTCTCTTTTTTTTAAATCTATTTTTTATCAATTAATTTTAACTTAAATTTTTTTAATATATTTAATTTTTTTAATATATATTTATCTGTCTACTTTCATTTTAAAAATAACGAGAGTTGACGCGACCTCAGCAAGTGTACTGAATAGGCAAGTAATATAATGGAGTATTTTTAAGACTCCGAGTTATCGTACCCAATGAACTGAGTATGCAAGTTATGACACTTAAATGTATGCTAAAGAATTCCCAGTTGTTGAATTGATTTAAATTATGACCACTAGAACAAATAAATTAATCAACTATTATGAGTTAACAAAGAAAAAACAAATTAAGATGACAGTAAAAACTAGCAAAGATAAAAAAAATGATAATAAGCAAAAATCTCAATATAGAAAAGTGTTGTTCAGGTTCACTCATCCACCCCATACCCAAATATGAACAAAATTAATCTAAGAATCTTATATGAAAGAAATCGGGATAACCCTCTTAACCCAAGCGTCCCATTCCGGAGCAAGCTATTCTAATTGCATAACCTCCCATTCCGGAGCAAGTCATACAACTAGCCTAATCACGGGTCTAAAATCCTAGGTTCGGTTTGCTTTCCCATTCCGGAGCCAAACAACCCAAAACCTAATTATTTCACTCCTCACTCCAATCTTAAACCATGAAAACATGCACATCTAGATTCCCTTCCGGAGCAGTCTAAATGATACAGCAAACACGATAGAAAATCTGAGAATAAAATATTCATGACATTCAATTAACAAATTCAATAACCAAAAGAGATACATGAAATAAATCATTCATCAAAATTGGAAATTGAACTGAGAAAATAAATCCCATAAATTGACAATATGTAAAAGTGAAATAAACCATTCATTCATATATCGAATATCAAAAATTATCCATTATTCATATCATAGGTAGGAGATTCAGAGATCCCCTAAACAACTAAAAGACTACTCACGATCCATTACAAAATCAAAAGAATAAAGGAAAGAATAAACCCAGAAATTCATTGAGGTAGAAATCCCGGTTTAATCCCACGTTCTTCAATCTTCTTCTTTGAATCTTTAATGGAGAATTAAACTAAAATTCTGGAAAACTAAAAATAACAACCTCTGGAAATTAAACTATGTATCTAATGAAAATTACTCTCAATTTCTAATTGAAAACTCAAAAAAAGATTGAAAACTAAAGTTTAGAACAGAAGAATAATTCAGAAAATCTCAGCCGCCAAAACTAAAATCAAAAACTAACTAAAAAATTCGAAACCCTAGCCAAACAGAAAAGTGCGTTTTTATAGTCTCAGAGTGGTCACGGTGACAATGAATTTCATTGTCACCGTGAGGTATCGAGATCTTCAATTTCCTTTCATGCACAGGAGATGGGTCACGGTGACAATGAAATTCATTGTCACCGTGAGGTCTTCAATTTTTGCTTCTGTCCAGGAAAAAATTATGTCACGGTGACAATGAACTTTGTTGTCACCGTGAGGTCTTCATCCCTTGCATTCTGCCCGAACAAGAATTATGTCACGGTCACAATGAAATCCATTGTGACCGTGACCCATGTGATTTCAGCTACTCTTTGCAATTCTTCTTATGTCACGGTCAAAACCAATTCATTGTGACCGTGACCCCTTGAGCAAAAATCTACAAAGGCACAAAATTTTAATCAATTAGTTATCTAAAATGCATCAAAATTCTAATTTGGCTAAGATTAACAAAATTAACATAAAAGAAACATAACATGACATTAAACACAACTAAATACCCAAAAATCATATAAAAATACTATCAAAACTAAATACTATATTGAAGTTATCAAAATACCCCACACTTAGACTTTGCTCGTCCTCGAGTAAATGAACTATCCACATTCCTGAAATTTCAAACTCTAACTCAGAATACGAAAACTTAACAACAATCATAGCACCAAGTAGAAGGGTCTTAGTCACAAATCCTCAAATCAATTTATCTCAAGTAATTTCACATGTGTGTGTGCTAGGCTCAAAACCAATTTTCTCTTTTCAAAACAAAATAACCAATACTTTCCAGCAATTGAGCAAAGAAATTAATTATGCAAATGAATTTGCATGCAGGTTTTGCACTTAAAACCCAGGATAATCATATGCCTCTCCTTTAGCACCGGAACCACAAGGGTCATCTCCACTTAAACAACTCAAATCAAGAACAGGATCAAAAGGACTTATTCCAGGGTTGTAATGTTGGGTTACGATATTGGCTAACAAGAAAAGTTAAAGAATTCAAACAAAGAAGTAGCCACTCTACCTAAAATTTCAACTACCCAAAACTGAACAAGATTGTCCATGTCCTACCTTCAATTCACCAATAATTTCCAAAGGTCGTCTAACTTCCCCAATCATGAAATGCATTAAACTCAAAATAACAATGTGATGAACTTCCCTTTTTAATTCACTTTTAAACCCAATTATCCGTAAATATGAGTATGTCTTCTGCTACTCAAAGGTACCCCACACTTGAATTTTTCTATATTCAATACATCAAAATTAACTAAAAACAACAAAACTCATTAAACTTTCATTTTTCATTTTTTTTTCTTTTTTCTTCTTTTTTTTTTCAACTGGGGTACCCAAAGTCTAGATTTTCTTATACCCTTAGTCTAGATTTTCTTATACCCATTTTTTTTTCTAATAAGCGAAAGTTTAACACCATACTAAATAACACCCATAAAATTCAACAATTCTTCTCACACTTCCACTATTTCAACAATAGATACCCTTATTCAACTTTCAATGATATTCCAACCCAATCCTAGAGTGGCCAATTCATAGAAAAGGGTAGACAAAGGCATTTAGGCTAAATGGTAAATTAAGAGTGTAACAAGAAAATTGCGTAGTACGCTTTTAGCATACCAAATTGGCTCAACTGGGTTAGCAATGGAAATAACATAAACAGGTAGGTCTAAAGCTATTTGAAAGTGGTTATCAAAGAAACAAATTGCCTTATTCGTGTCCTAAACTTGTTTAAGTTGTTATCATGTTTCGAAGGGTGATGAGGAAGGTTCTAACTATCCTAACATTTTCTCACTTAAAAGCTTTTACGCATTGGAGTTTTCAAATTTTTCCAAACGAGCCTCTAGTGCATAAAAGATTGGAAATCACAAGATATATGACTGATTGAGATTCAATTTGCTTCTAAAACTTCCAACTACTCATTTGCCAAGATTAATTTTTAAGATAAACCATTCTCCAATTAAAGTTCAAAACATTCACAACAGGAATAACTGAGGTTAAGCCAAGCTGAGATAAAGATATTCAGGCAACGACAATAAAGTACAAAGAAACTAAAACAGAAATAAACATGCATCATACATCAACGGCTGTTAATTACATATATATATGAGGTTAATTTCTCCTACCCCCACATAAAAACTTGCTGTCCCCAGCAAGTAATAATATTACATATCAAGAAGAAAAATAAAAATAAAATAAACAAAAATCAAAACAAAAGATAAGAAGTCTCCCTGATCACTGATCTGGTGGGGGTGGTGGAAACTGGGCATCAAATCGCGTAGACTAGGAGGAAAATGCCAAGAGAATCTGGTCCATCTGGGACTGAATGGCTGCCTGAGAGGTGGAGATGGTGTCCACTGATGTGGCGATTGTGTCCATGCGTGCCATCAGAGCGTCATACTGCTGCGATGATAATTGCGCAGGCTCTGGTGTAGGAGGGACCGGTGCCTCAGGGTCGTCCTCATGTTGATGAGGTAAACCGCCTAAACCCCGCTTAACTCCGTGTAAATACTCCTCACGGGTTGATAACCGATAACCATCCGTTGTTATTGGATCTTTTACTATGACTTTCATATTCCTCAGCATTTTATCATCAATTACAGGAATAGAAGATAAAACCTTGTACTTGCCCAATGGATGGTTAACCCGCTTGGCTATCATTGTGACGAATCCCCCCAGTGCTATTATTTCACTTTCTTTGGATGCCATTGCATCTCCTCCAATTTATGCCAAAAATGAGTAGCGCCATTTATTATAACACCCCAAACCATGCAAGCAAGAAACAAAGCTTCGGGTAAGTTTACCTGGCCTGCCGAATCGACATGGCTGAGGAGAGAAAGTGAGAAAAATCTATGGATGATGCGCAGAACATGGTCATCCAAATGGTGGGATTTCGTCTTGCCCGAGACATACATGGTAGCTGTAGCCGTGTCTCGAATAGTGGCCCAAGCAGCATTCTTATCATAATCCTCGAAGCAGTTGGGTACAAAGTGTGAAAAACCAAGATATTCAAAAAATTGATGAAAAGTAAGATTGTAAGATGTTCCATCCAACCAAAAAGACACCGTACCTGGGTCTAGGGCAAGGTCGCGTCCCGGTCGACAGGTGAAAGTCGACGTAAAATCCCGTGTCAATTGTGGATAAACCTTCTCCTGGGTTGAGAAAACCCTCTCCCAACCGATGTTGGCTATGAATTGTTGAATTTGATTTCTGATTCCGAGCTTCTGCAACAGATCAAAATCCAAATATGTCATCGAGACATAGGAGCACTTGGAGAACAAAGCATATATATCTTTCTTTGGTCCCGGTACCCACTTAGGGACCTTCGAAATATCTACCGATTGTTGGCTCGGGGGTGGGCTGATGGAGCTGGAAGCAAGAGCAGAGCTTTTGCGCTTAGGAGCCACTGCAAAACATGGAAAAATCAAATTCAATAGCATGCGATGGGCATCAACAGCAATTGATTTTAAAAATAAAGCATAATATCAAGCTCCTGCTAACTTGTTAAACAATCGTTCAATTCCACATGAATAACATAAAAGATGCAATAATGCAAGAAGAATGCAAATGACAAAAGCACAATTGCAAAAATGATGAGCAAATTCAGTGTTAAACCCAGAATCACTAGTAGCAAAACTCAATAGAGGGTTAAGAGAATTTGAGCTACTGTTAAAAGCCAAAAATGATAAATGAGAACAACAAACTCATTTGAACATTATTGCAAAAGAATATTGGCATTTCAAATTGGCAGGAATTGGAAAAAAAATAGGAAAACCATTCATTCGGACATTTAGTCAAACACCTGGTATGCAGATAGTTAACTGACTAAATTAAAGCCCACAGATCATACTAACAACCCACAATTTCAAAACGAGGCATTACAATACAAAGCAAACAAGTAAAACCTAGCAATTTCCATTCTTAACCAAGAATTTGAAGAAAAATGTCAACTTAAATCATGCACACAGCCAACTTCCCTAACATCCCAACCCAAACTCATTCATGGATTCAACATCAAAGATTGAAATTGAGAATGAAGATATGAATTGAGAACACCCCCAACATAAATTCAGAGCATAAACAGAAGTAAATTCTAAGTGGTGAGAAATATGGAGACTTCTAACATACCGCTATGGTAGAAAACAAGAACAGGGAAAAGAACAACACGAAAAAATAAATAAATGCAAAAATAGAAAGAAAAAGAAAGAGTAAAATTACTTACTTGTTGTAGATTATTCGGAATGGTGGTCTAAAAGAAAGAAAAGAAACACAAAGAATGCAGGGAAGAACAAACAGTGCACGATGAGAGTGAATGAGGTGTGGGAAAGTGAGAAATAACAAATGGAAAACTAGGATTTTAAAAGATCTTTTCACGGGGTCACGGTCACAATGAGTTTCATTGTGATCGTGACATACCCAAAAATTGCAATCCAGAATTGAACCGCTATGGGGTCACGGTGACAATGAGTTTCATTGTCACCGTGACATAACCCAATTTAAAAACAGAATTGAATGTGCATTATGTCACGGTCATAATGAATTTCATTGTCACCGTGACATAACCCAGTTTGAAAACAGAATGTAACTCACTCTATCTCACGGTGATAATGAATTTCATTGTCACCGTGACATGTGCACACCTCAAAACAGAAAGTTACTTACCCGATGGTCACGGTCACAATGAAATTCATTGTCACCGTGACATGTGCACCAACCATAATCCAGAATGTAACTTCCGTTGGCCACGGTCACAATGAATTCATTGTCACTGTGACCACCTGCACACTTGCCAAAATATCATCAATCTCTCAAAATTTCTAGCTACTACTACTTTTAAAAGTCTCCAACAAAACATAATTTCTCTTCTGAACATAAAATTTACAAAACGAAACAAGATTAACTTCCTAAAAAGAAAATACCATCAAACGATAAAAAGAAACAAAGATAAGAAGTAGTTCTGCATTTAACAAGTCCGCAGCTGGACTTTTAAAAACCGTCAAGGATCTGCAAGAGTGACGATCGTGGAAGCACTATCAAATGTAGATTCAAAATACGGCTTCACACGATGTCCATTCACCTTGAATTCATTCTCAAACCGCGGGTGCTTCAATGTCACCACTCCAAACTTATCAACTGCCACTACTTCATAGGGTCCCTTCCATCTCGATTTCAACTTACCAGGAAACAACCGCAGCCTACTGTCATAAAAAAGCACTCGCATTCTTGGTGTAATTTCCTTTCTGACCATCTTTTGATCATGCCACTTCTTGGTTTTATCTTTGTATCTCATGGCATGAACATAGGCCCAAAATCGATGCTCGTCTAGTTCATTTAGCTGCAAAGACCTGCACTTACCTGCATTCTCAAGGTTAAAATTCAGAAATTTGGTAGCCCAATAAGCTTTATGCTCTAATTCCACTGGGAGGTGACAGGACTTCCCATAAACCAACCGAAAAGGGGACATTCCTATCGGTGTCTTGAATGTTGTCCTATAGGCCCATAGAGCATCATCTAACTTAAGGTACCAATCTTTTCTAGATGAATTGACTATTTTTTCTAATATGGCCTTTAACTCCCTGTTTGACACTTCAACTTGACCATTAGCCTGAGCATGGTAAGGGGCTGTGACCTTATGCCTAACGCCAAATTTCTTTAATAAAGCCTTAAATTTGTGGTTCACAAAATGTTTACCACCATCGCTTATAATGGCTCTAGGGGCTCCATACCGAGTGAATATGTTTCTCCTCGAAAATTCTAAAACAATCTTAGCATCACTAGTTCTAGTGGCTATAGCTTCGACCCATTTACTCACATAATCCACTGCCACCAGAATATATTCAAACCCGTATGAAACCGAAAAAGGTCCCATAAAATCTATTCCCCATACATCAAATAGTTCTACCTCAAGCATGTTTGTCAGAGGCATCTCATCTCGCTTAGATAAATTTCCTACCCTCTGGCATCTATCACAAGTCTTCACATAAAATTGAACATCTCTAAACATTGTAGGCCAATAAAAACCAGAAGATAAAATTTTCATTACCGTTAAATTTGGCCCATGATGTCCACCAGCTTCTCCACCGTGACAAGCTGTGATGATTGCACCCGTCTCCTCATCTGAGATGCACCTTCTTAAAACTTGATCAGCACTTAATCGGAAAAGGTAGGGGTCATCCCAAATGTATTGTCTTGCATCAACTCGAAGTTTCTTCTTTTGCTGCCAAGTAAAATCTTTAGGCATAAAACCTCCTGCAAGAAAATTTGCTTTGTTAGCAAACCAAGGAACAGAAGTGTCACAAGCAAATAAAGCACAAATGTGTTCATCAGGAAATAAGTCTAAAATTTCCCCCTTTTCAATATGGTCATTTTCCATTCTGGACAAATGGTCTGCCATGAAGTTTTCAGCGCCCTTCTTATCCTTAATTTCTAAATCGAACTCTTGCAATAGCAGCACCAAACGAATCAACCTCGGTTTGGATTCCTTCTTGGCAAACAAATGCCTCAAAGCTGCATGGTCCGACCACACCACAACTTTTGCACCCAGCAAATATGGTCTAAACTTCTCAAACGCATACACAATTGCAAGAAGTTCTTTCTCTGTGGTGGTGTAATTAACCTGTGCTCCTATCAAAGTGTGACTAGCATAATAAATTGCACAGAATATCTTATCCCGATGCTGTCCCAGTACCGCTCCCACTGCATAATCACTAGCATCACACATTAGTTTAAATGGCATAGTCCAATCCAGAGATATAATCACCGGAGCTGAAATAAGCCGTCGCTTTAATGTTTCAAAAGCTAGCAAGCATTCACTATCAAAATTAAAAACAGCATCTTTCATGAGTAAATTAGACAAGGGTTTAGCAATTTTTGAAAAATCTTTAATAAAACGTCGGTAAAGCCCCGCATGTCCTAAAAAAATGCCTTATACCCTTAACACTCGTCGGAGGCGGTAACTTCTCTATTACTTCAACTTTTGCCTTATCCACTTCTATCCCTCTCTTTGAAATTTTATGCCCTAACACAATGCCCTCTCTCACCATAAAATGGCATTTCTCCCAATTTAAAACTAGGTTAGTCTTTTCACACCTCCCTAGCACTAAATCAAGATGCTTTAGACAGCTCATAAAATCAGCCCCATATATAGTGAAGTCATCCATGAATACCTCCATAAATTTCTCTATAAAATCATGGAAAATAGCCATCATACACCGCTGAAACTTAGCCGGTGCATTACATAACCCAAAGGGCATTCTTCTATATGCAAATGTGCCATATGAGCAGGTAAAGGTCATTTTCTCTTGATCCTCAGGGGCTATAAGAATCTGCAAATATCCCGAATACCCATCTAAAAAATAGTAGAACCTATTACTTGCTAACCTCTCTAGCATCTGATCAATAAACGAGAAAGGGAAATGGTCTTTTCTAGTGGCAGTATTCAACCTTCTATAATCAATACAGACTCTCCAACCCGTAACTGTACGAGTTGGAATCAGTTCATTCAGTTCATTCTTTACCACTATCATCCCCCCTTTTTTAGGCACACACAGCACTGGGCTAACCCATCTACTATCAGAAATAGGGTAGATTATACCTGCATTGAGGAGTTTGAATACCTCCTTCTTTACTACCTCTTGCATGGCCGGGTTGAGTCTTCTCTGAGGCCGAGCTACCTGCTTGCATTCCTCCTCCATTGGGATCATGTGTGTGCAGTAACTTGGGTCAATCCCCTTCAAATCTGAGGTTTCCCATCCATTGGCTCCCTTGTGCTTTTTCAGTACCTCTAGCAACAGCTGTTCTTCATCACCTGACAACAAAGAAGATATGATTACTGGTTTCTGATCTTTCTCTAAAAACACATATTTCAAATGAGAGGGGAGAGGTTTAAGTTCAGAATTTAAATCCCCCTTTTTAGGGTTTAACTCTTCATTCTGTGATTCATCCTTTCCATCTCCTATCTCCACAATTTCTATTGCTTCTCCCCTCATCTCTTCTTCCACTTCTTCTCCTTCCACTGAATGTAACAGACACAAATTTTCTAGATCAACTCCAACCACTTTTTCCTGCACTTCTTCCACGCACTCGTCTATTACATCTACAAAATAAACAGACTCCTCCGTATCCCCAAATGGATACTTTTGAGCCTTGTTCATATCCACTACCAACTCCTCATTATTGAGCCGTAGGGTGACCGTTTGACCATGAACATCGATCAACGCCTTTGCTGTGTTTAAAAATGGCCTCCCCACTATCAGTGGCACCTTCCTATCCTCTTCCATCTCCATCACCACAAAGTCCACTGGGAAGATAAATTTCCCCACCTTCACTAACAGATCTTCTATCACTCCTTTGGGCCGCCTCACTGACCTATCTGCAAGTTGGAGTCTCATTCCCGTCTCCCTGAGGTCCCCAAAATTAAGCTTCCTGCAAATAGAATAAGGCATCAAATTTATGTTGGCACCCAAATCACACAAAGCATTACCATAAAAATCTTCACCAATAGCACAGGGTAAAGTAAAGCTACATGGATCTTCCAATTTCTCAGGGATCTTGTACATAATTATAGCATTGCAATTTTCTGTAAGCTGTACAGTTCCATGGCCTTCTAATTTCTTTTTATTAGAACATAATTCTTTCATAAATTTAGCATAATTAGGCATATGAGCTAAAGCTTCAGCAAATGGTAAGTTAATGTGCAGTTTCTTAAACATCTCTAGAAACCTAGCCTTGTGCTCATTTTTCTTTTCCTGTTTAGCAACTGCAGGAAATGGCAGTCTATTTATATCAAGATCCTCTACCCTTGGATTCACTAAACTTTTACCCTTATCATTTTTAGGAGCATTTTCATTAACTTCTACCCTAGAGTTAGAGTTACTTACCGTCTGTATCGGCTCCTCCTTTTCTGATGATGAAGAATTTTTACCTTGGTCCTCTCTCGGTACCAGTTCCTTACCAGTTCTCAGTGTGATTGCTTTAGCTTCTTCTTTTGGATTCCAGTCCACATTCGAAGGAAATGTTCCCGGTTGTCTTTGAGACATGGAATTTGCCAGCTGTCCCACTTGAGTCTCTAAATTCCTCATGGAAGCATCTTAGTTCCGGTTCCACTACTCTTGAGATTTCCACCTTGACTCTTGATTAGCCATGAACTGCTGCTGGCTATTTACAAACTGTTGTTGGCTGTTTATGAAAGTAGCCAACATATCTTCCAGATTTGCCTTCTTTTCTTGCACAGGTGGCCTTGGTTGGTATCCTGGTGGGTGGTATTGTTGCCCTTGGTTGTGATGGGGTGGATATGGTTGTTGATACAACTGCCCTTGGTTCTGATGAGTGTTTTGGTTGAAGGGAGGTCTAACTTGTGAATGAGAGGTTGAAGCATTTAGATTTCCATCCTTCCAAGAGAAGTTTGGATGATTTCTCCAGCCCGGATTATATGTGTTGCTGTAGGGATCATTCCTTCTGTAATCTCCTATGGCATTTACATCTCCCATTGCCCCACTCTCTTGACCAAATTGCCCACTTTCATACTATCCACTCTCTTGAGCCACAGAAGCTACATTCTGCACTTTCAGACTACTCATCTCCTTCCTCATGGACTCAATCTATGCCTTCAGCATCGACACCTCATCCACAGTGTGTATCCCTTGTCTTTTCGGAACTTACCTAGGATTAGACCATTGAGCATCATTCGCCGCCATTTCATCTAGCAGATGAAAAGCTTCCTTTGGTAGTCTATTCATGAATGACCCTCCTGATGAAGCATCCAATAAAGATCTTGTATGTGGTGTAATCCCAGAATAAAATGTTGTCATCAGGTGGTATATGGCTATCTCATGGTGTGGACAGCTTCTCAACAGCCTTCTAAGCCTTTCCCAGGCTTCATGAAATGGCTCCTCACTCATTTGACTAAAACCCAATATACTATATGTTCGCAGTCTTTGTCGGAGGGAAGAATCTCATTAAAAATCTCTCCTGTAACTGGTCCTATGATCTAATCGACTGTCTAGGTAGCATTTGCAACCATTCACGTGCTTTTCCAATCAATGTGAAAGGGAACAACTTTAATCTTACTGAGTCAGATGACACTCCAGGAATCTGAACCGTATCACTGACCTCTAAGAATATGTCTAAGTGCTGTGCGGGATCTTCTACTTCTGAAGCCGTAAATTGATTCCTCTGTACCATATTGATGGTGGCTGGTTTAAGCTCAAACTGCACTCCCCTTGGCAGCACAATCGTCCGATTATCCTCATTCCATCTTGGTACTGCATAATCCCTTATTGTCCTCTGCCTCGGGACCTCTTCTGTATAATTCCCCAGATTTTCATCTTGTGCCCTCGGCACTTGTTCATTCTTGGGAGGTAACTCGCCAATCGGAGGATTATCTTCCATGTTATTATTTCTATTGGCTCTCCTTCGTTGATGCAAGGTCCTCTCGATTTCAGGGTCGTATGGTGCTATTGGTTCCTGTCTCAATCTGCTCATGCACCACAGCTACCTGAAAAGAATAATAAAAAAAAAACTAAAATAAGAAAAAAATATAAACACACACAAATAAAAATCAAAACTCACAAATAACGCCACTCCCCGGTAATGGCACCAAAAACTTGACGCGACCTCAGCAAGTGTACTGAATCGGTAAGTAATATAATGGAGTCTTTTTAAGGCTCCGAGTTATCATACCCAAGGGACTGAGTATGCAAGTTATGACACTTAAATGTATGCTAAAGAATTCCCAGTTGTTGAATTGATTTAAATTATGACTACTAGAACAAATAAATTAATCAACTATTATGAGTTAACAAAGCAAAAATAAATTAAGATGACAGTAAAATCTAGCAAAGATAAAAAAAATGAAAATAAGCAAAAATCTAAATATAGAAAAGTGTTGTTCAGGTTCACTCATCCACCCCATACCCAAATATGAACAAAATTAATCTAAGAATCTTATATGAAAGAAATCGGGATAACCCTCTTAACCCAAGCGTCTCATTCCGGAGCAAGCTATTCTAATTGCATAACGTCCCATTCCGGAGCAAGTCATACAACTAGCCTAATCACGGGTCTAAAATCCTAGGTTCGGTTTGCTTTCCCATTCCGGAGCCAAACAACCCAAAACCTAATTATTTCACTCCTCACTCCAATCTTAAACCATGAAAACATGCACATCTAGATTCCCTTCCGGAGCAGTCTAAATGATACAGCAAACATGATAGAAAATCTGAGAATAAAATATTCATGGCATTCAATTAACAAATTCAATAACCAAAAGAGATACATGAAATAAATCATTCATCAAAACTGGAAATTGAACTGAGAAAATAAATCCCATAAATTGACAATATGTAAAAGTGAAATAAACCATTCATTCATATATCGAATATCAAAAATTATCCATTATTCATATCATAGGTAGGAGATTCAGAGATCCCCTAAACAACTAAAAGACTACTCACGATCCATTACAAAATCAAAAGAATAAAGGAAAGAATAAACCCAGAAATTCATTGAGGTAAAAATCCCGGTTGAATCCCACGTTCTTCAATCTTCTTCTTTGAATCTTTAATGGAGAATTAAACTAAAATTCTGGAAAACTAAAAATAACAACCTCTGGAAATTAAACTATGTATCTAATGAAAATTACTCTCAATTTCTAATTGAAAACTCAAGAAAAGATTGAAAACTAAAGTTTAGAACAGAAGAATAATTCAGAAAATCTCAGCCGCCAAAACTAAAATCAAAAACTAACTAAAAAATTCGGAACCCTAGCCAAACAGAAAAGTGCGTTTTTATAGTCTCAGAGTGGTCACGGTGACAATAAATTTCATTGTCACCGCGAGGTATCGAGATCTTCAATTTCCTTTCACGCACAGGAGATGGGTCAGGTGACAATGAAATTCATTGTCACCGTGAGGTCTTTAATTTTTGCTTCTGTCCAAGAAAAAATTATGTCACGGTAACAATGAACTTTGTTGTCACCGTGAGGTCTTCATCCCTTACATTCTGCCCGAACAAGAATTATGTCACGGTCACAATGAAATCCATTGTGACCGTGACCCATGTGATTTCAGCTACTGTTTGCAATTCTTCTTATGTCACGGTCACAACCAATTCATTGTGACCGTGACCCCTTGAGTAAAAATCTACAAAGGCACAAAATTTTAATCAATTAGTTATCTAAAATGCATCAAAATTCCAATTTGGCTAAGATTAACAAAATTAACATAAAAGAAACATAACATGACATTAAACACAACTAAATACCCCAAAGTCATATAAAAATACTATCAAAACTAAATACTATATTGAAGTTATCAAGAGTCTCGACAAGGAAAATATCATTTTCAAGACCTTGACCTGAAAGCCGGTATCATTTTCATCATCGGGCAATTCTGATCTTGAACCATCTCGGGACCCGGTGTCTATAGCTGGCCATGGTCAAAGAAATAATGGATGCCATGGTACTTGCTCTCCAAGCTCAGCTTATGGCAACAACTCATAACCAAGTAGAGCCAGCCATGGTCAAGAAGGCTTATACAGCGACAATTGAAGTATCTCCTTTTCCGTTCGAGACCGGAGACAAGGGGCCATTTGACTTACCAAGTGAGCAAGGAGGAAATAGAAGGCCTACTCTAGAATATAGTATTGTGCCTGAAGAGGAAGAGGACCTCGCAATCATGCATATTTTAAAAGGTGAAAGTTCAGGAAACCATAATATCAGTGAGGCAAATGTTAAGCCTACATAAGTCTCAGCCACTAGAGCAATTCAGTCCCACCTCACTATTTCGGGTAGGCCATTATCCTGGCACTTCACCCATCTCATTAAGAAAGGGAAGTTACAACCCTTGCCAGCCGGGCCCGCCCCAAGTCAAGGACACCTTAGACATAGAGCAGATTGGTACTGCGCGTATCATCGGTATTCAGGGCATAGAATGGACTACTATCGTCCATATTGCTTGTGTGTTCTCCCCACTAAGCGTTATCGATTAGCACGGGTTCTTCTCCCGTGCAGGTGGCAGGTTTGGTTCGATTCGAGTCACGCATCTGCAAGGTCGGCCACATTGGAGTTAGAAGTCGTTATTTCATTTTCAGATTCTGTATTTTGGATTATGTATTTCTATAGCCTTTTGTATATGTATATGTAAGGATCTGGATGTAATATTTGGGCTATTTAAATGTTATTATATTTATGTCAAAAGTTGTTCCTCGATTTTATCGTTTGCCTTATGCTTTCACTGATTGAATGAGTGAATGGGGGTATGCATGTGCTTATACTTCCGCTTAGTGACTGCGTGTGTATGAGTTAATGCATGACCAACTTTTGCCCGCAAGGTAAGTTTTTAATTATCCCGTATTTATGCATGTGTGATTAAGTGTGAATGTATGCTTTCGTATAGTGTATGTGTGCATGTCTGTGAGTAAGCATCAATAACGCTCTTTGGCGTCCTTCCAATGGGGACGTTGGGGGTGTTATAGGTTGTGGTATCAGATCCCAGGTTTGGTGGTTCTGGTTGTCTTTGTTTGTTATGTGTCGTGTCTTTGCATGCGAGTCGGTTTGTATCGTGGCCTAATGCAGATGTGTCTTGTCTGGTGTCGTGTCTAGATAGAGTCTGATCCTAGTGAGAATGTGGGCGAGACAACAGAAAGTGTGAGCCCAGTTATAGCTGATCACAATGTTTTCGAGCATCCTTCGGTTGGAAATTTCGGTCCTGCTACCGATGATAGGATGTTAGTGAAAGGGTTGATTCGGATATTGGATAGGCTGACTGCTCCTCGAGTTTCTCAAGGTTTTATCCGGAGCGTACGTCAGAAGAGAAAAGTGTCGGGTAGAGAAGTACCGGCGGGAAAAAGGATTCGAGAACCTCCGATGTGTTAACATTGTCAGAAGCAAAACAGTGACAAGTGTAAGAAGAAGTGGGTACCGCCAATATGTCAGCACTGTCAGAAGCGACATCGGGGTCCGTGTCGAAAACTCATGGGTGATTGTTTCAGATGTGGCAGCATGAAACACCAAATTGTTGATTGCCCTAAAACGAGTGAGAATCTAGCTCAGGAAGCTAGAAAGGATGTAGAAGAACTGTTTAGAGCCACCCGTGTGCCATCGGGAGTTATTGCGCACCGCAGTGAAGTGACAGAGCCTGCAGAGCCTTCTGGTAAGTTTGTTTTGATATGTTTGAGTAAAGTTTGTTTTGGTATTTTGAGATGGAAGGGTATTTGGATTCTATAAGGTTTTGGTAATACTCTGTATGCCTGTCAGCTATCTCCAAAAAAAAATATAAGTATTTGAATAAAAGCATATTGAATCATGGGGATGGGACAAAGTGCATCATTATAGCATTAATTGCATTTCTTCAGCATCACTCTGCATACACAAGCCATCACATTCTCATTGCATCATCATCCCTTTGACCATACATGAGAAGCATTTGCATATGCATTTTGATTGAGAGAAAGCTGACAGGGTGTACATGGATAGTTTGAAAGTTAAGTGTATGAGTTTATTGGTGACTTGGAGTGTAGTATTGGGAATTCTTTCCGATGTAAGTGAATTTCGAGGATGACATTCTTTTAGGAGGGAAGATTTGTCACACCCCAAATCAGGCCTAGTCGGATTTGGTAAGCTAAGTCGGATAAGTGATGGGTATTTTTGGTAATTTGTGCATGTGGAATTGGAGTATTAAGGACCTAATTGAAAAGATAATTAAAGTTTGTAAAGAAAGAATTGTGCTAGTGAGTAAAGTGCAAGTTTGACAAAGGATTAAAGAGTAATAAGACAAGATATTTTGGTTGGAGCCAATAGGAGGCTGCCATGTGTCTTGGTGGGTGTGTGCAATTAATGTGAAAAGAAGAAAAAGGAAAAAGAAAGAGGGAGAAGAGCAGATCACGTTTCTGCTCTCCCATCTCCTCCTCCTTTTTTTTCTTTCTTTCTTTTTTTCCATTGAGTGCGCTCTTCTCCTTGGCTGTGTGTGAGTTGGTGTCTTGGTGGAGCTTGAGGATTGCTTGAAGAGGTATGTATATGGGTCTTAGGTGCTAGGGTTTCCGGCGATTTTGGGTTACTGTTCTTCTTCTTCTTCTTCTTTAGCTAGTTTTATTTGAGTTAGGGTTTGGAAGAGTAATTTTTGGGTTTTGGTTTGTACAAGCTTTGGGTTGTAAGAGGAAGCTTAAGGACAAGGAAAGGATCGAAGATTGAAGCTTGAAGAGTTATTTTGGATCTTCAATTCCAGGTTTGGGAGTTAATTGAATGTCTCTGCCCTAATTCTCATTTAAATGGTATTTATGTTTGTATTGTTTAATTTCTGGGATTTTAAGTGTCTTGGCATGTGTATATGTACGTTTTTAGTTGGGTAATTATATTGGTAATGCATGATTAAGGATTGAAGTGTATATATGTGAGAATTGAAAGTGAAATTGCATGATTTGGGTAACCTCTGTTCTTGGTGTTTGGTCTGCAACTTTCTGTTTTCCTTGAATTAATTGTTGAATCTTGTCATAATTGAGTGTATTTGATCAGGAGCATGTTGCGTTATGTACCTGAGTGATAAGGTAAGAGTTTGTGCATGATTGAATGGATTTTGAGAGGTTTTAAAAAGGATTTCTGGAAAACGATGAAGTTTTGCATTTTTACTGTTCATCGCGATGCAACCAGGAGAGAGGAAGAGCACGAGTCGTGCTTCTCCTCCCTTCAGCCTGCTTTATTTTCATTTCGGAGGTAGAGCACGAGAAGTACTCTATGAACACGACTCGCACTCAAGAGCACGAGTCGTGCTCTTGAGACACAAGTCATGCTCCCCTGTGCCTCGTGCTATTTCTCCTTCTTTCCTCAGCCTTGCAGGCAGCTGAGCACGAGACGTGCTCAAAGAACACCACTCATGCTCAAAGAGCACGAGTCGTGCTCTTCAAGCACGACTCACACACATGAGCATGAGTTGTGCTCATGTGCACGATTCGTGCCCCGTTCTGCTTAGCATCCCCCTTGTTCTGCCTGTCCTGTTTTCTATCTGGCTTTCGAAAATGACCCTCTTCTTTCACTCTGCATGGTTTCTCACTATTGTATGGGACATGTTTTTGCCTAAATTATTTTTAGTATTTGTATTCTGAAGTGGGTGATTATTGAATCGATAGTATGCTAATATTTGACTATGATATGCTTAGTAATGGGATCTCTGTTAGACTATTGTTTGGTTTAAATTATATGACTTGGTTTATCTATGTTAATTATTGTGATTCGTATCGCATGTTGCATTTTGAATACGAGTGAGTTGAATGCCATGTTTCATGGTTACTATTACTATGAGCATGTTATACTAAAATGTGAAAGGCGATATGCATATATTTACTCATGATTCTTCCCTAAGAGTAATATGTTATAGTTAACTTGAGTAGTACCATTGTATGATTAGGGTTTGGTATTGATGATCTTTGGTATAATAATGTTTTTATATCTAACTCTGGTATGCTTGATAGCAGTGATTATTCATATAGTGTGTTGACTGAATTATATTGTATGCTTGGCAATACGAATGGTATGATGCATGTTTCTTCTTAGTGCATGGTGTATGCTTATTTATTCCCATTTATGCATGATTAATATGATGAACTATACGTTTATGAACCCATGAATGATATATGAGCATTTTGGCAAGTATCATGAAATGAGTTTGATTTATTATGCAAACCTAAGATTTGTGATCCTTGCTATGAATAATGTGTTATGCTTAAGTGTGATTAGTGTTCTGCATGACCTGCGAGAGTCAGTCTAGTGGATAGTTAGGCATGCCTAATAGAGTCTCTTTAGCTGCAGCACCTTTGGACATTTGGACCCTGATCAGGTCCCCGTTTGGTTCCTTGCAAACCCTTTTAATGTGTTCGGATCCTCACGATCCTTTTCAATGTGTTTGGATCTTATTTAAGATCCCCCTCAGTAAAATGTTTTGAATGCGATAAAATAAAATGGTTTTAAATTCGTACCCGTAAGGTACGCTATGCGTTCGATTCATACCCGTAAGGTATGCTATGCATTTACTCGTTATCCACTATTTTAGGTCAGCAGGTATTCTGTTTGTTTTGTATGATACGAATAAGAGAATGTGATATCCGAATGAGTATGATTTTGGACATGCGAATTAGTAATTATCCGAATGTGCTTATGAATCTTTGAACGGTTTGAATGTGACTCAAGCATGCATTGCGTATGATTATTCGCATATTTCATAAGGTGAAGGTGGGTGTGAATCCAATCAGCTATGGTTAAGCATGGTAATTAATATGTATCTAAATGTGAGCTTGAACTTCTGAATGATATGGTTAATTAGTATGCATATGAATGCGAACTTGACTATTGAATGCTATGAATGTGGTGCTATATATATGTTCTTTCGGATCTTGCTATTATGCTGATTTCGGCATGTTGCCATGTGTTTATATCTCACTGTATGATCATATGTGTTATCGTAATGAAGTGGAGGGGCTGTGTTTTGACCCTGTCATTCGGGTTTCGGTTAGCGTGTGTGCATATTGGCATGACATATGTATGTTTAGATATCTGGTGATTTTTGCATGATAGTTATATGCATTGTTGCATGGTAGTTGTATTGCATGTGAATGGGTTCCAGTTGGTGTAAGGGTACTTTAGTATGACAGCTGTACATGTAAATGTTTTGTGAATCTGCATGATGATGTATGTCTTGGTGTAATGATGTGGGATTTCGGTATATTGCATGCGGATCGGTTTGGTTAGTGGTTGTGCATTGTATGACATCAGACACTTCAGCAAACTCAGTAAGCGCAGGTAAGACCAATTGTACTTCTGCATGATGTTATGTATATCAATCAGTTAATATGTATATGCATGTGAATTTGAGCTTCTGAATGAATGCCTCTAAATGCAAGCATGATTATATACGTGTTGTGAATGTCCACATATGCCATTTTGAATGTGTTATGCCTTGGCAACCATTGTGAATGGCCGTCCATATTGTTTGTGTGTTCTCCCCACTAAGCGTTATCGTTTAGTACAGGTTCTTCTCCCGTGTAGGTGGCAGGTTTGGTTCAGTTCGAGTTACGCATCTGTAAGGTCGGCCACATAGGAGTTAGAAGTTGTTATTTCGTTTTCAGCTTCTGTATTTTGGATTATGTATTTCTGTAGCCTTTTGTATATGTATATGTAAGGATCTGGATGTAATATTTGGGCTATTTAAATGTTATTATATTTATGTCAAAAGTTGCTCTTCAGTTTTATCGTTTGCCTTATGCTTCCGCTGATTGAATGAGTGAATGGGGGTATGCATGTGTTTATACTTCCGCTTAGTGCCTGCGTGTGTATGAGTTAATGCATGCCTAACTTTTGCCCGCAAGGTAAGTTTTTAATTATCCCGTATTTATGCATGTGTGATTATGTGTGAATGTATGCTTCTGCATAGTGTATGTGTGCATGTCTTTGAGTGAGCATCGGTGACGCTCTCCGGCGTCCTTCCAACGGGGACGTAGGGGGGGTTACAAGGATCTTCACGACACGTGAAGTAGCTTCGCGAGTCATGAAGAACAACTCGGGTTCTTCACAACATGTGAAGCATCTTCACGAGTCGTGAAGTTTATCCCGCTCGGCTGTCGCCAGTTCGGCAATATCTTCGTTCGGTAAGGCGTCTTCCATTCGGAGCTGGGCTTGTGCACGAGTCGGACATCCTGTCACGACTCGTGCCAAGCAAGAGAGGCCAGCACGAGTCGTGCCTCCATAGCACGACTCGCGCCGACCAAATCTCACTGTCGCGATAGCTCACTCTTCTATCTTGTAGCGCTAAGGCTACTGTCATGAGCGCGACATAAGTTGCGATCACGATAGTGAGCCTCCTTCCCCTGCCCGTTCTATTCTATTTCACCTAAATATCTTCTCTCACATCGCATGGCTTTTTCGCACTGTGTAAGTTATGTCTTGAATTTTTATACTAGTGTATTGATGTTTTTGAATTGTGTTAATTATTAATGACATGTTAGTGTTGGACTTTGGCTTTTAACATTGTCTAGTGATATATGTTTAGGGTAAGTGTTTTTAGCCTGAAGTGTCAAGGTAGTGGATAATTAAACATGCTTAAGAAGGGTTAGTGAGTGCAGTTGCCCGTGTTGACCCCACTATGGGTCAAGTGATTACGATTAACCTCCGTTAAGGTCTTAGTGAAAATATTTTAAGACTCCGGTCTCCCATGCTACCTTCGGGTATGAAAATATTTGAGAACTCGGTCTCCCTTATAGTGTTCCCGTATCCTCCACCAGTGAAATTTAGGCTATTATTTGAAGTGTTTGGTTTTTTTGTTTAGTGAAGTGTTATGAATATTGTGTGATTCGAGTTAGTGTAATTGCTTAGTGCTTTCTATTATCAATTCTGATTTCATATAGTGATTATTGACTTATATATTTCTATTCTCTGATACTTAGTGAATTCTGTATAATGATGCATGTTTACATTTATGTAGTAATGCATGATATTATTATATAGTATTCTATTATTTTTATTTCCTCCCCACTAAGCATTATCACTTAGCAAGGGCTATTTTCCCGTGTAGGTGGTACGTTTTGTTCGGTCCGTCGCGCATCTGCAGGGTTGGCCACTAGGAGTAGAGTCTTTATATTTTTGTGTACTCCTCTTATATTCTTTTTGTATATGTATTCTTTTGTATAGTGGCATATGTAAATTTTATTTCAAGGATCCTTTGTAATTTTGAATGATGTATTTAGTATATGTTAATTTAATATTAAGATTATGAGTTTTTATTTTTGCTTAAATTGTTACTGTTATTGTACGCTTCCACTATGATGTCTGATATCTATGCGTGTCTCTGAGTGAGCGTGTGGTAGCGCACCGGCATCCTTCCAACGGGAGCGTCGGGGAGGGCGTTACACATATTCTGATAATTGTATAAGACATATCATAATTGAATCACAATCCTAAACATTCAAAGGCTCATAATCACAATCACATATTAACTGATTCATATGCTCATAAATAGAATCATTCAAAATTCACATTCTTATAACACAACAAAACATAACACTTGCTGCTTCATAATAGTGGATAACGAGTGAACACATTGGGGGTACCCGAGGGTACGATTCAAAATGCAACATCTTATTTCTCATTCAAAACATTTCACATTGAGGGATCTTAAACAAAATCCATACACATTGAGGATCGTGAGGACCCAAACGGGGACCTGATTAGGGTCCAGAACAGAACAAAGGGGCTACAGCTACTGAACTCTATTAGGCATGCCTAACTATCTACTAATCTGACTCTTGCAGGTCATGTATAATACAAATCACATTCGAAGCATAACATACTATTTATAATAAAGAACCATAAAATTTAGACATGCATAATCCATTCCATAATCAAAGAATAACATTCAATATAATTTACATTTAATATAATTAGACAAGGTAAAAATGCAATTTAATATCATTTGCTAATTAAGAAGAAACCCAATAAAATTAAAAATCAATAACAAATGAAAAAGACAAAATTCAAACTTCACAAAATTTTCAAGACAGAGAAGTTTTACACGACGGTATGACCTACCCTTATCGTCGTGTAAGACATACTACACGGTGGTAAGGAAAAGCCATGCCGCTGTGTAGAATGAGCAGCATGAACTCCTCATCAGACGAATGCATTTACACGGTAGTATGGAGAATCCTTACTCCTGTGTAAAATGCACAACCCAGAAATTTACAAAGCAGAATGACTTTACATGGTGGTATGCAAAGTTCTTACCGCAGCGTAAAATCACGAACAAGGAATTTCAGAAGAACACAACGCGATCACACGGGGGTATGCTCAAACCATACCGCCGTGTGAATCGCCCAACCCATAAATACACCAGAAATCCACACAACTCACAACCAAAATTTAACATACTTCAAAATTTAAACAATACACTCATCAAAATCAACTTAAAACCCACCTTTTTATATCCATAAACTTAAAAAAATCATACAATGAACATACTTAACTCCTCTAAAGCAATCCACTTAATCAAAGACACATTTTGACCAAACAAAACACAATTAAAGCTTTATATTACCAATTGATCAATATCTATAATAATTATGCCAACATAAACCTTATTCATCATCCAAATTCCAGAAAATTCATCAAAACACAAAGGCACCAATATGCATCAAAACACAACATTCCCAAGCTTGATAACTCCTATGCTCCTAGTTGCAAGCTCCACTCCCAGTTGCCTTCTCTTTAACTTTAGGATCCTTAGGAGGCACTGAGACGCGCGCCGGATCCCCGCGGCCGCCCATGGGACCGCCCGCTTGAGGGCGATCGGGGCATTTGTGGGTCCGTTGACAGCTTGCAATAAATCACAAGTGCGTATATGTTGGGCAACAAGGAGGTTTCATGGAGTCGCTACCCAATAGAACATTGGGAAAGTTTCTCTCGCCTCGGAGAGCATAAGACTGCGCTTAGTATCCATTTTGGGCCAGCCAAAGGGGTCTTGGAACGTAAACCTCTCGCCCTAAGGAGCCTAGGATTAACGTCAAAGTCTCGTGACACAAGAGGTGTCTTGGAGGGTAAACCTCTTGGCTCTTTGAGCCCAAAGACCAGAGTGAGTTCGGGACTTCTCATTTATTCATACCTTGGTTAAGTTTATAGTTGAGTTTTGAATTTATTATTTCATCCCATTTCACATACATTTAATGCAATTAATTAAAGCGCACAACATACATTTAAGAAAAAGCGGTAAAAGCATAAGTAAAACAAAGCACATGTAAAAATATTACAATAAAACTAAGGGCGGAATACAACCCCCATTGTAAATAAAATACAGATCATGCATAAATCGAGATATTCATTAATGGTGAGGACATTGGTCCTCGCATGCATATTATTATGAAATAATTTTTATGTGATGATTTTGGATGGAGAAAATTGAGACATTGGTCCCATTTTTATTTAGAAAAAATACCAAGTTAATTAATAAAAATGGTTTAGTGACTTTCTTTCTAGCGGGCCTAAATAAACAATTTTACAAGAAAGTTATATGGCAAAAATAAAAAGGAAAAAGCCAAATAAATAAAATATTACAAATAAAGAAAAATAAATATTCCGAGCGAGCCTTTTGGACCTCCCCATGTGCTCGTGAAAACGCCCAATCAAAAAAATGAGTTTAGACATAAAAAAAACAATATACAAATAAAATAATGTTAGTAATTAAATCAATTAAATCAATTAAACATACAAAATAATGAATAACAAATTAAAATAAAATAAGATGATATGAAAAGAATGATAATGGAATCAAAATTTTAACAAACCAAAATAAAATGAGAAACATGCATTATACATGATAAATAATTAAATGATGTGATGAAAATAAAATATAATATGTTAATTAATTAGTACATGAAAATATACACATGATGAAAATAATGATGATAAGTGGAAAATAATAAATGAATAAATAAATAAATAATAATCAAATCATGTAACAATGATAAAAAGATTAATATAAAATATTTACATGGCAAAAAAATTAATAAAAATTAATTATTTGCATGTTAAAAGTAATTAGGAATCACAATAAAATAAATTATTTACATGTTAGGAATTAAAAGAAAATAATATTCAGATGAATAAAAATAAAATCATATATAAACAATTAAATGGAACGAATATAAAATCAATAAATGAATAAATGAAAACAATAAATAAATCAATAAAATAAATTAAATATAACTGAATAAATTAAATAAAAATAGAATAGAATAGAAATTGAGCCTAGAATATTTACCCTCAGAGTATTGGATTTGATGAAGGAAAAGTGATTAATTTCCGGAAAATTGCTTGAAAGAATAATTTAGCAATAAAATTAATTCTCTTTGTTTATGGAGAAAACAAAGGAATTGATTTGTATGCTTAAGATTGAAAAGAAATTGATGTCAAAGTGATGATTAATTTCTTGTGTTTATGGAGGAAAAACAAAGAAATTAATTGGAATAATTAAGAATTGAAAATTGATTTTTAATTCCAATTAAACCTTTTTAATAAAAAAAGAAATCTGAAATTTTTACAGAGAAAAAATAGAAAAAGAAGAATTCTGGAAATTTTTTTGGTCTAAAAAATGTGGAGAGCCTCCTTTGATTTCATCATAAAGTATTTATAAAATAAAAAAGGTTGCCCTAATTTAATTAAGGAAAACAAACCTATTTTAACACAAAATTCTTTTATTTTTAATGATAAAATCAAGTTTTATTAATTAATTATCTAAAAAAATATTTTAGAATTTAATTTGAACTCAAAAACCCAAAAAAAATGGGATAAAAAACGGATTTTTGGGTGAAAAAATCGGAAAAGGGGTGAAAAATCGGAAAAGAGGGTATCAGACCCTATAGCGACAGTCAAGGGAGGAGGGAAGCCCGTCGCTATAGGGCGACGGGCTTCCCGCAGCCATTTGCGCGAAAATCGCACACAGAGGCGCAGAAATCGCACGCTCCAGCGCGCTGTGCGGCGCGCAGTGCGGACAACGCTGCGCGTCGCTTTTTAGCGACGGGCAGCATTGGCAACGCTGCGCGTCGCCATATCGCGCCCAGCGCGCTGCCGCGCCTGACACTCGCGATCCGAAATTTTTTTTTTTCTTCTTTTTTTTTCAAATTGACTAAAAACACTATAATTTTAAACCCCCATTTTTCAAAATTAATTTTTTAAATATTTTTTTATTATTTTCTAATTTTTCACTCTAAAATGCAAATTTGACGAGAAAACCATCACTTTTAACCTTTTAAGCCTGTGAAGGCAATTATCATCATTGGGTAACTTCGATCTAGGCTGACTCAGGACCCGGTGTCTACAGTTGCCCCCAGTTTAGGGGATTCTAGTACACTAGTGTCTAGGTGAGCCTAAACTCAAAGAAGAAAAGGAAAGAGACAAGTACCTGAGTCAGCCGTCTTTCCGAACTGGAGAATTCTGAGATGGTGGTTATTATCGTGGTGTGTTTTCGTTTGTTGAAGTGGTGCTATTTGTGAGCCCTTCGGTTGATTTCCCCTTGAGAGGTCTTCGATTCATCGATTGTTTGCCCCCTGAGAGGTCTTCGGTTCATTGATCGTTTGCCTCCTGAGAGGTCTTCTATTCATTGCCCCCTGAGAGGTCTTCAGTTCATTGCCCCCTGAGAGGTCTTTGGTTGATTGATCGCTTGCCCCCTAAGAGGTCTTCAGTTTGCTACTCCCTGAGAAGTCTTTGGTTGATTGATCGCTTGCCCCCTGAGAGGTCTTCAGTTTGCTGCTCCCTGAGAAGTCTTTGGTTGATTGCCCCCTGAGAGGTCTTCAATTTGCTGCTCCCTGAGAAGTCTTTGGTTGATTGCCCCCTGAGAGGCCTTCAATTTGCTGCTCCCTGAGAAGTCTTTGGTTGATTGCCCCCTGAGAGGTCTTCAATTTGCTGCTCTCTAAGAAGTCTTTGGTTGATTGCCCCCTGAGAGGTCTTCAATTTGCTGCTCCCTGAGAAGTCTTTGGTTGATTGCCCCCTGAGAGGTCTTCAATTTGCTGCTCCCTGAGAAGTCTTTGGTTGATTGATTGGACTGATGTCGCCAGTCGGCTTTGGTCGGTGTCCGCATCAAATCTCTCTTTCTGCAAAATAAGGAAACTAAAATATGCAGGAAAAATAGTGAGCATGCAAGTGAAATGCATGAGTTATGCAGGAATGCAGGATAAAAATTCATCTATGTGGACTTGGAGATGATAGCCGGGCTAGCTGCAATTTGCAATAGGATCGATGCCTTTTAAGCTGCTTTTGAATTTCATGCCCTTCGGGATTGCGAGATTCTCATCCAGTACCTGTAGTCATTATTTGAAGGTAGTGCATCCCTTGTGGATTTTCACACTAGCTTTTCTTAGTGGGAGATGCGTCCTTTGTGGATTTTCACATAACCCTATGCCTTATTTTTTGCCTGGAATGGACCCAACCCAATCCAGCGGCTTTTCTCTTTCTTCTTTTTTTTATTTTTGAAGGACAGACTGCCTATTTTCAGGTTTTCACCCTATCCTTTTGCCTAGTTTTTGCTTAGAGCGCCAGTTACGGTTTTCACTCTAACGGCTCTGTTCTCTTTTTTTTTTTGTATTTGAAGATTGCTGAAGTTGTTGGCAAGAATCTTTCGGGAGTCTTTGGACATGGTTGCATGAGCTTGATTCTTCTCATTTGATAGCAAGATGAATCGGCTGAAGCGCTTGACAATAGGCGACTTTTGTCACACAAAATAAACTGCTCTGATCACATCATTGCAGAAATGCATGTGTTTCAATTTGATTTCATTAAGCATGATCATTATTTGTCATTAGTTTCAAAAAATACAAGACCTCAGCTAACCTCAGGATAGATCTTGAAAGCATCAAACTCCTGTTATCAATCAGCCCTCTCGGGTTTTCATGATTGAAGATTTTCTCTCAATTTTTTTTTTATTAACCTTCTTCAGTCCGTCGGTATTGATTAAACTTGCATTCGTCTTTATTAATTGGAGAAGCTGCCCTTTCTGACGATGATTCTTTTTAGCACCAAAGTTTTATTATGGGGCATTGTGCAAGCCAGCTGAAATAGTGAATTTCTTTGCTTGGATTTTAGATGTGAAAGTTTGTATCTTCCTTTCGTTGGCTTTAGGTGGCTCAATTTCTGAAGTAACCTTTAATGGTTTGAATGGAATTGGCTTTAGATGGTTTAAGACCAAACTATGGCTTAGGATAGGACTATGGTTTTTTTTCATATTTTTTTTTTGGGAACGGGTTGTCCTCCTAAGTCACAAGGGTCACTGCTGGCCTTATATGATTAAAGATTGGTCTTGATTGGCTCTGGGGTGCATATCTTAAAAGGTTTGGAAAGAATGAAATTTCCATGGTTTGACTCCAATGAGGGATTGGATTGTGTTTGGCTGCACTGCATTCATCTTGAATGTTTGATGAGAAAAGATTGGCTTTTGTAAGCTTCGTTCGTTATTATATTGAAGCAGCATTGCCCCCAAAATATCTTAGTCAAGTGTCATGTCATTTCAAGTCCAAGCAAAGGCCCTCTTTTTTTATTTTTTATCTTTTTTTTTCTATCTCTCAAGAATTTCCTCTCTTCAGGAGTTATATTAGATGCTATCAAGATTTTCTTTGGGATTTCCCAAAGTTTCGAGATTAAATGTAGCCATATTATTTGAATTAATGTCAAAATAAATGTGTTATGATCATGCGAAATGAAATCAATAGAAATATCATACAGATAAGCAAAAGTTATTCTCTTTATTACAAACAGAAAATTGTAACATAAAAAGTTCCAAAAAAAGATTCCAGCATTTAAAAGCAATATCACTAGTGGATTATAAGACACGGTCATGTTCGCGGTGGAGGGACTGTATTATAACCTACTTTCTTCTTTTTCTCTCTCTTCTCAGGATCTGTGATCTGATTGGTGTCAATGAGATCCTGGATCTTATTTCTCAGAATACGGCAATGGTCAGTCAAATGGCCGGTGTGCTGGTGGTAAGCGCAGTACTGATCACCTCTATGTCCCGGCTGTCCCTCACCCAAGGCTGGTCTGGGTGGCAATGGCTGCAACTTGCCTTCTTTCATTAGTCTCTCCAGTACCCAGGATAAAGAGCGGCCTAAGTTGGAGTAGTATCTCTGACCTTGCCCAACTCCAGTAGCTGAGACCTCTGCCGTCCTACCGTTTCTGCTGTTGCTGCTCCCGGTACCTCCTGATTTGAATCCTAACTGGTTCTCATAGCCTTTCCGAGCAAAGTTATTTTGGCTTACTTTCTTTGCTAGGTAAGCCGCCTCAGCTTCTATAGCGATATCCTTAAGCGACTCCCAGTCCTTGAGCCCCTTAAAACTGAGCAAGTCCCTTAAGTAAGGGTATGAGTTTCTGATAAACAGCCTGATCTGGTCTGCAGTGTCAGGCTTCCTCTTCATCTCCATGACCCTGTTTCTCCATCTTGTAAGGTACTCATGGAATGACTCACCATTCTTCTGCTGTAAAAGCTCGAGGTCTTTTAGGGTGACCTCCATCCTAGTACTGCAGTCGTACTGCTTCATGAATTCTTCGGTCAAAAGGTCCCAGTCCTCTTTGGACCTCCTATCCAACCCGTGGTACCAGTCAACTGCCGGGCCCACCAGACTAAGGCAGAAATATTCCACCTTCTGCTTCTTGCTCAGCCCTGTGCCTTTCATGACCAAGGTGTACTGCTTGATGTGGGCAGATGGGTCAGAGGTGCCATCAAATTTCGGCAGCTCGGGCACCTTGAATCTTTGGGGCAGCAGCTCTTCATCCCCCAGATCTCTGTCTTCTGGGTTGACCCCCTTTCCAGCTGAGAGCATGCGGGTGATAGCTTCGATCTGCTGTCTCATACCTCTTAAAGCCTCATCCTCTACTCTGGGTGCTCTGGGCCTTGTAGCTTGGTGGACTATCGGCACCTCTTCTTCTTCTTCCTCCATCAGGAAATCATCTTTGGGGTTATGAATCCTTTCCCCTCTTGGCTCGATGGGTGCGGCAGCTCTGTGCTCATTGTTGGGTTGGCGAGCAGCAGCTCTAACGAAGGGTGCCTCCCCACCAGCAGGTGGTTCGGCTTGCCCCCGTTGAGGGGCTACCTGTGGCTATAGAGTAGCAGGCGGCTGCGGGGCTGCAGGTGGATGGGCAATCCTTTCAGACATGACACCCATCATGTCTAGCACTCTCCGTTCGAAGTCCTCTAGCCTCCTAGCTTGGTCTTGAGTGGTCAAAACTCCAGGTTCTTCTGCCATTGATGATTCAAGAGAGGATTCACTGATTGATGAGAATGACTCAGAATCCCAGTCAGACACTAGTTCCGGCAACTCAAAGAGCAGATATGTCCTTACTAGCCGACCGTTGGAACCTCTAGTCCACTTAGATGAATCTATGATGGTTGAAAAAATTAGATTGTTAGGATGATGCATGAATGACATATACAATGCATGATAGTGAGCTATGCAACATTTACAATCACATGCAAGCAAGTAAATCCTTCCAACCTTATTACTCCCACACACGAGGTAATGCGGTCTCTTTCCTAGGTGGGCTTAATCCATGGGTTAGCGGGGAACCCAATGGATGCGTATGGTGCTCGGTGGAAAACCGACATCATAAAATCTCTTATCTAATGTGCAAGCGCATGGGTTATGATCGTTATGTATTTAGGCAGCCCGAACAAGTTGACATGGGCCTATCGGGGCATGAAAGCCTTTGATTAGGTGACCAATCAAATTATAAGGGCTTGTCCAATACATAATGATCCACATAACAAGCATAGTATTAAGGTTCATACCACCTAGGGGAAGTAACTATTTCCATTACATGAGCTTTAGTCAAAAGGTGGTGTTACTTTAGGGCTACCAAAGCATGGTCCCTGCCGACGGGCCTAGCTCATCACGAGCGTAATGACCGATCGGGTCACCATTTGATATACCTTGATAGTACGAGGCTTGGGCTGGTGATTATCCTTAACACTTCCCTAAATTGAGTGAAAATAGGGTCGTGCTTCGGGAACGCACCGGGGCTAAAAGAGGGACCAAACTAGAGTAGATCTAAGGCTCTAATGAGATGCAATGCAGTTTTGAAAAGGGATAAAATGTTTAAATTAAAACTCAATTGTAAATTTTAAACAAGGTACTTTCGAATCGAAGTCTCGAGTATGTCCCCAGCGGAGTCGCCACTGTGACGCGCGCCAGATCCCCGCGGCCACCCATGGGACCGCCCGCTTGAGGGCGATCGGGGCATTTGTGGGTCCGTTGACAGCTTGCAATAAATCGCAAGTGCGTTTATGTTGGGCAACAAGGAGGTTTCATGGAGTCGCTACCCAATAGAACATTGGGAAAGTTTCTCTCGCCTCGGAGAGCCTAAGACTGCACTTAGTATCCATTTTGGGCCAGCCAAAGGGGTCTTGGAAGGTAAACCTCTCGCCCTAAGGAGCCTACGATTAACGTCAAAGTCTCGTGACACAAGAGGTGTCTTGGAGGGTAAACCTCTCGCCTCTTTGAGCCCAAAGACCAGAGTGAGTTCGGGACTTCTCATTTATTCATACCTTGGTTAAGTTTATAGTTGAGTTTTGAATTTATTATTTCATCCCATTTCACATACATTTAATGCAATTAATTAAAGCGCACAACATACATTTAAGAAAAAGCGGTAAAAGCATAAGTAAAATAAAGCACATATAAGAATATTACAATAAAACTAAGGGCGGAATACAACCCCCATTGTAAATAAAATACAGATCATGCATAAATCGAGATATTCATTAATGGTGAGGACATTGGTACTCGCATGCATATTATTATGAAATAATTTTTATGTGATGATTTTGGATGGAGAAAATTGAGACATTGGTCCCATTTTTATTTAGAAAAAATACCAAGTTAATTAATAAAAATGGTTTAGTGACTTTCTTTCTAGCGGGCCTAAATAAACAATTTTACAAGAAAGTTATATGGCAAAAATAAATAGGAAAAAGCCAAATAAACAAAATATTACAAATAAAGAAAAATAAATATTCCGAGGGAGCCTTTTGGACCTCCCCGTGTTCTCGTGAAAACGCCCAATCAAAAAAATGAGTTTAGACATAAAAAACAAAATACAAATAAAATAATGTTAGTAATTAAATCAATTAAATCATTTAAACATACAAAATAATGAATAACAAATTAAAATAAAACAAGATGATATGAAAAGAATGATAATGGAATCAAAATTTTAACAAACCAAAATAAAATGAGAAACATGCATTATACATGATAAATAATTAAATGATGTGATAAAATAAAATATAATATGTTAATTAATTAGTACATGAAAATATACACATGATGAAAATAATGATGATAAGTGGAAAATAATAAATGAATAAATAAATAAATAATAATCAAATCATGTAACAATGATAAAAAGAATAATAAAAATTAGTAAACAAATTAATGATGAAAATAATAATGATATATAACAAGGTTAATTGATGTGTTCATAATTAATATAAACTATTTACATGGCAAAAAGATTAATAAAAATTAATTATTTGCATGTTAAAAGTAATTAGGAATCACAATAAAATAAATTATTTACATGTTAGGAATTAAAAGAAAACAATATTCACATGAATAAAAATAAAATCATATATAAACAATTAAATGGAACGAATATAAAATCAATAAATGAAAACAATAAATAAATCAATAAAATAAATTAAATATACATGAATAAATTAAATAAAAATAGAATAGAATAGAAATTGAGCCTAGAATATTTAACCTCAGAGTATTGGATTTGATGAAGGAAAAGTGATTAATTTCCGGAAAATTGCTTGAAAAAATAATTTAGCAATAAAATTAATTCTCTTTGTTTATGGAGAAAACAAAGGAATTGATTTGTATGCTTAAGATTGAAAAAAAATTGATGTCAAAGTGATGATTAATTTCTTGTATTTATGGAGGAAAAACAAAGAAATTAATTGGAATAATTAAGAATTGAAAATTGATTTTTAATTCCAATTAAACCTTTTTAATAAAAAAAGAAATCTGAAATTTTAAAAGAGAAAAAATAGAAAAAGAAGAATTTTGGAAATTTTTTTGGTCTAAAAAAATGTGGAGAGCCTCCTTTGATTTCATCATAAAGTATTTATAAAATAAAAAAGGTTGCCCTAATTTAATTAAGGAAAACAAAACTATTTTCACACAAAATTCTTTTATTTTTAATGATAAAATCAAGTTTTATTAATTAATTATCTAAAAAAATATTTTAGAATTTAATTTGAACTCAAAAACCCAAAAAAATGGGATAAAAAACGGTTTTTTGGGTGAAAAAATCGGAAAAAGGGGTGAAAAATCGGAAAAGAGGGTATCAGACCCTATAACGACGGTCAGGGGAGGAGGGAAGCCCGTCGCTATAGGGCGATGGGCTTCCCGCAGCCATTTGAGCGGAAACCGCGCGCAGAGGCGAGGAAATCGCGCGCTCCAGCGCTCGGTGCGGCGCGCAGTGCGCACAACGCTGCGCTTCGCTTTTTAGCGACGGGCAGCATTGGCGACGCTGCGCGTCGCCATATCACGCCCAGCACGCTGGACGCCTGGGCGTCTGCGCGCTGCCGCGCCCGACACTCGCGATCCGAAAATTTTTTTTTATTATTTTTTTTCTTCTTCTTTTTTTAAATTGACTAAAAACACAATAATTTTAAGCCCCCATTTTTCAAAATTAATTTTTTAAATATATTTTTTATTATTTTCTAATTTTTCACTCTAAAATGCAAATTTGACGAGAAAACCATCACTTTTAACCTTTTATGCCTGTGAAGGCAATTATCATCATTGTGTAACTTCGATCTAGGCTGACTCAGTACCCGGTGTCTACAGGCACTTCAAAGCAAGAACACCCAAGAAACACATACGAATTAAAAACTATAACTCAAAACACACACACTAATCAAACCAAGAAAAAGATGAAGGGGAAGAAGGAAACTCAATGACTTACCAAATAGCTCTTGAGAATTACCAAGATCCACCAACAAGATAGCCAAGAAAAGAAAGAACCAAGGTGCAGCAAGAGGAATAGGAAGAAAGAAGAAGCAAAGGAGGGAGCAGGAAGAGAGCGTGAGAGCTAGGGTAGAATTCTGCTCTCTTTCTCTCTCCTCTCTTTATATACCCCTTTTTAATTTTCCTTGCCACATGTCACCTTTTGATTGGTGGGTTTTGATAATTCACACCCCACAACAAAGCTTGACACTACACACAAGACTAACCTTCACAAATTCACACACTACTACCCTATGAGCATGCACACTCTAACAAAACCCACACACAGACATCCTACTATCTTACATGTACCCACTCTCTATTAAAGCTTACAAAACATGCATATAACTCAAAATATAATTAACACATGCCAACACACACATACATGCACACATACACATGGCTCAAACTTTTAGGGGGAAAACGGGGTGTGATAACTCTCCCCTACTAACAAAAATTTCGTTCTGGAAATTCTCACCTGAACTGAACAATTGCGGATACTGAATCTTCATCGTTGCCTCTGTTTCCCAAGTTGTTTCCTCGACTCCATGATGCTGCCAAAGAACCTTAACATGAAGAACTTGCTTTTTCCTTAACTGCCTCACTTCTTGGGCTATAATGGCTTTCGGTTCCTCATTATACGAATAATCAGGCTGAACCCGAACGTCTTGAATCGACAACACATGCGACAGATCCGATCGGTACCGTCGATGCATGGAGACATGGAAAACATCATGCATCTTAGCCAACTCCATCGGTAAAGCCAACCTATAGGCTATCGGACCAACTTTTTCCAAAACCTCAAAAGGCCCAATAAACCGAGGACTAAATTTACCTTTCTTAACCTCAACACTTTCCTCCAAGGCGACACCTTTAGAAACACTTTGTCCCCAACCTCAAACCGAATATCTTTCCTCTTCAGATTGGCATAGGATCTCTGTCTATCCATAGCCACCTTCAGATTTCGATCTTCTCGTCTGAAACTCTGATCTTCTCTGGCCCAATAAAAGATCGCTCGGTCAATCTGTCCAACAAATCGGAGTCCTACATGGTCGGCCATACAAAACCTCAAACGGTGACATCCCAATACTCGACTGATAGCTATTATTGTAGGCAAACTCCATAACCTGCACATACTTGTTCCAACTGCCAGAAAAATCAAAAGCACAAGCCCGGAGCATATGCTCAAAAATCTGGAGAACCCGTTCTGACTGACCATCTATCTGAGGGTGGAATGTCGTGCTAAAGTTTAACTTAGTACACAAAGCTCTTTGCAATTCCTTCAAAAACTTCGATGTGAACCTTGGATCTTGATCTGACACTATCGACAATGGCACACCATGCAGTCAAACCACCTCATCCATATAAATACTAGCCAACTTATCCATTGAGTAGTCCACTCTGACCGGCAGAAAATGAGCTGACTTGGTAAGCTGATCCACAATCACCCAAACCGAATCATGCTTCTTCTGAGTTACTGGCAAACCCGACATGAAATCCATGGCGATATCATCCCATTTCCACATAGGAACGAATAAAGGAGTGAGCAATAACAAAGGAACTTGATGCTCAGCCTTTACCTGCTGACAAGTCAGATACTTCTCCACGAATTCCACAATGTCTCTCTTCATCCTAGACCACCAGTAGAACTGCTTCGTATCTCAGATACAACTTCTCACTACCAGTATGCATAGTAAAGAACGTAGTGTGTGCCTCACTCAAAAGCTTTTTCCTTAATTCATCACTCTCGAGCACACACAAACGATTCCTATACATAAGCACCCCATCCAAAACCGAAAACTCAGACTGCTTACCCTCCTAAAGCTCTTGCAAAACCCGCTGCAATCTTACATCATCCTTCTGAGAATCAACAATCGACTGTCTCAAAGACGACTTCACTCTCAATTGGGAAACCAGCCCCATCCGAATCAAATCTCCACCTAAACTGCCTTAAGAACAAAGCCGAAATCGTCTTCCTACTCAAAGCATCCGCAACCACATTGGCTTTGCCCGGATGATACTCCAAAATGAAGTCATAATCCTTGAACAACTCTAACCATCGGCGCTGTCTCATATTCAACTCCTTCTGCGTGAGGAGATACTTCAAACTTTTATAATCCATGAAAATCATACACTTCTCCCCATACAAACAATGCCGCCAAATCTTCAAAGCAAAGATCACAGCTGCCAACTCTAACTCATGCGTCGGATAGTTCCTCTCATGTGGCTTCAACTTGCAAGAAGCATAAGCCACAACTTGACCCCTCTTGCATCAACACACATTGAAGTCCAACTCCCGAAGCATCGTTGTACATCACAAACTCCTTACCCGAAACTGGCTGAGTTAGTACAGGAGCTTCGACTAATAATCTCTTTAACTGCTCAAAACATGCTTGACACTTCTCCGACCACTCAAATCTGACTCCTTTCCTCAACAATCTGGTCATAGGAGCAGCAATGAGTGAGAAGCCCTTCACAAACCGATGATAATAGCCTGCCAAACCAAGGAAACTTCTCACTTCCGGAATATTTCTAGGGGCTTTCCAATTCACAATCGCCTCAATCTTGGCCGGATCAACTTGAATACCGTTGGTTGAGACAATGTGAACCAAGAAAGACACCTCTCGAAGCCAAAAGTCACACTTACTGAGCTTCGCAAACAAACGGTGTTCCCTCAAAACTTGCAACACTAACTAAAGATGCTCCTCATGCTCACTCTCATCCTTCGAGTAAACCAAAATATCATCTATAAACACTACTATAAATCGGTCGAGATATAGCCTGAACACTCATTTTATCAAATCCATAAAAGCCGCAGGTGCTTTGGTAAAACCAAGAGGCATCACAAGGAACTCATAATGGCCATATCTCGTCCGAAATGCAGTCTTAACCACATCCGCGTCCTTAACTCGAAGCTGATAATAACTCGACCGAAGATCAATCTTGGAGAAGTCACCTGCACCTCTGAGCTGGTCAAACAAGTCCTCAACTCTTGGCAAAGGATACTTATTCTTCACTGTGACCTTATTAATTTGCTGATAATGAATGGACATCCTCAATGAACCATCCTTCTTCTTAACAAACAACACTGGAGCTCCCCATGGAGATATGCTAGGTCTAACAAACTCCTTATTCAATTTCTCTTGTAATTGAGTTTTGAGTTCCCTCAACTCTACAGGATCCATCAAATAAGGTGCTTTCGAAATGAGCGAAGTACCCGGCACTATCTCTACGGACAACTCCACCTCTCTCTCCGGAGGTAACCCAGGCAACTCACTTGGAAAAACATCTCCAAACTCTCTAACCACTGGGATATCCTCAATCCTAACCTGATCACGTTTAGAATCCAACACCACTGCTACAAACGCTTCACCACCTTTCCTCATGAACATCTTAGCTTGCATAGCGAAAATCACATTACCCAAGGAAGTCGAACCCAAACCTTTAACCACAACAGAAGACTGATCTGTATCTCGCAGCACAACCATTTTCCTATGACAATCAACTACCGCTCGGTGCTTACTCAACCAATCCATACCCAAGATCAGATCAAATTTTTGAAAATGCAACTCTATCAAATCCGTAGAAAACTCAACACCTTAAACCAAAAGAGGACAATTCCTATACACTCTACTCACATTGACACTATGCCCTAAGGGACTGGTCACACAAACCTCATAGTCTAACTGATCAACACCATGCAACTTATCAAATAACTTATCCGTGCACAAATATGAGTGTGTGGAAGCAGGGTCAATTAGAACATACATCTCAGTATCAAAGAATAGAAACTTACTTATAATCACATCCGGGGCATCCTGCTTATCCCGAGCTCTCATGCCATACGCCCTCGCAGGAACCATCAGAAGATGATTAACAGACTCCGATGGAGCTCCCTTTCTAGGCCGACCACCTCGACCTCGACCTCTACCTCGGCCTCTACCTCAACTAGCTTGCGAAGCATTAGACCCCACTCGGCTAGCCTAAGGCTGATCTCTAAAATTCTCACTCAACTTCGGACAGCTAGCCAGAAAGTGCTCAGTGCTCCCACATCGGAAACAACCACCCATGAGCCACGTACACTCACCTTTGCGGCACTTGCTGCAGTGGGAACACTCAGGCAACACCTCAGTCCTACTACCAGAACCACCTCTACCAGCACTAGAAGCCACGACAGAACCTTGCCTCCTACCTCTCGAAGCCGGACCTGAGGAAGACTCATCCTACGGGTTCCTGGATCTCTTACTCGAGGACAATCCTCCACGAGGGGGATTCCTTCTCTGAGCCCTCTCTCTTAAGACTAATTCAGATCTCTCGGCCCGCACTGCTGCTTGCACTATCTGGTAGTAACCAATACTCGGAGTACTCGTCAAGGAAATAAGCATAGCCCGCAATGACTCATTCAAGCCGGCCTCAAAATGTCGACACCTAAACTCCTTTGTTAAAACACCCTCTAGAGCATACTTAGGAAGACGGTTGAACTCTTTCTTAAAATCAGAAACTGACATAGCTCTTTGCTTAAAACTTAAGAACTGTGCCCACTTAGCATCCTTGTAAGCCCTAGTCACATACTTACTAGTAAACTCCTGCTCGAAAAACTCCCAAGTGACCGGGTCAGGCAACTGAGGATGCCTACTAACCAACTTCCACCAATTGTAGGCGGATCCCTAAAGCAATGCCACAACACATTCTACTTGCCTATCAGGAGGGCACCGAATCTCATCTAGAACTCGCTCTACCTTCTCTAACCATTTCTCAGCATACTCTGACTCATTTAGACTGGTCCCATAGAAGTCCTCTGCACCAGCTTTCCTCATACTCTCAATAGGGGCTCTCGGAGCTGTCACTCTTTGTAACACCCCAAATCGGGCCTAGTCGGAATCGGCAAGCTAAGTCGGTTAAGTGAAGGGTATTTTGGTAATTTATGCATGAGTAATATGGATAATAAGGATTTATTTGCTAAGGAAATTAATTAAATAAAGTAAGTAAAGGAATTATTATGGTGTGTTAGTAGTGTATGGTAGTAGGATGTTAATGGGCTAAGAGATTTCATTGAGTGATTTATGAGTATGGTGCCTTGGAGAGATTTGTATAAAAGAAATAATTATCAAGTGGATTATGGGTATGGAACTAAGGATGTAGGATATTTTATGAGAAGTGATTTAGTGTGTGTATGTGTATGGTGACTTGAATTAAGAAGTCAAAGTGAATCATGTGGACCTATAGGAAGTGGACAAGTGGCATTGGGTAGGTGTGCATTTAATGTGAAAGAAAGACTAAGTGTTAGGGAAAAAGAGTTCCCGTTTTTGCTCTCTCATTCTCCCTATTCCCTATTTTCTTTTTCTTTTCTTCCCTTTCTTTGCTCAATCTTTTGGTTTTGAGTAAATTGGAAGTGATTTGGTGGAGCTTGGGAAGTAAGATTATAGAGGTAAGTTGGGGTTTTAGGGTTCCTATGTTTGAGTTCTTTTTCTTCTTCTAGTTTTGTTTAAGTTATGATTTGAATTAAGAATTATGGGTTTGTTTGTGCAAGTAATTGGTGATAAGAAGAAGCAAAGTAAAGGAAAAGAGAAGATCTAAAGCTTGAAGAGAACAACTATTGTGCAACAAGAGGTTTGGGAGTTGATTCCTTTAATTGAGTTTTAATTTGTTTTCCCCTAAATTCTTATTGAGTTATGAATATATATTTGTATATGATTTCCAGTAAATTGAGTGTTTAATATGATTCTTATGCATGTATTTGTTTGGGTAAATGTATTGATAATGCATGAAGTGGCTTAAGTTGAAGGTGTGTGAGAATTGAAAGTGAAGTGTATGATTGGGTAAACCCTGTTTCGTTCTCATCTGACCATTGTGTAATGTTTTTGTTATAAATAGAGTTTTAGAACTCCGAATCATATGATTCTTGCTCCATTAGAACCATTACTTCCATCTCTTTAAAAGTCTAAGAAATAGCCTTGGGCATATTCTTGCTCTAAGACCCTGCATTTTTGATAACACCGTAGTGTCTCTTTTTGTGTCGGGTTGTTTGACCAGTATAGATTGCGGAATTCATATCTCGAGTTATAGATCTCCAATTGACCTGAAACTTGTTCCATTTGAAATTTAAGACGTAGGGGAACATTTGTTAAGAAGACCACTTTTCCTAAAAATGAGGTTTAGAGGTCGGTTTTCACGACACTAAGTGGTAGTAAAAAGCAGTCTATTAAGGTTGTTGAGGCGAGCCTCTGTCGCGACCTCGCGACAGAAAAGCATGTTTTGAGCCTTTTCTTCTCTATTTTTGAGTCTAGGGTTGACCCAAATCAATCCCGTACCTTTCCCATCAGTTCTTATGCATGTTTAGGGTATTTAAGTGGGTATATAAGTGGTTGCCTTTGGGAAAAACTTATGAGTATGATTAAGATTGGTGATTTAACTAGTAATTAATAATAGATATAACTCCATGAAGGTTTGTTTATTGATGAGTGCTATTATGTGATGGTCTCATGAGTAGCCTTAGCATGATGTACCATATGTATGAATGCATTTAATGTGGGTGCGATTGAGATGATTGACGAATAATATTGTTATTATAGATTGTGTATATGGATATTGTTAATGGCATGTTTTATTGAAATACTTGATACGAATGTTGGATTTAAGTTGTCAATGATGTGTGACTGGCTGGAGATGAGGTAAGATACCTTTGGATGTGTTTCGTGTGTTTGTGGGTGAGTTTGAGGAAGGAAAAATCTTGCAAAATTCTGCAGAATTTCGGAATCATGACTCTGTCGCGAGCGCGACAGAGACCGGTGATTTTGATGCTGTGCCGTCGCGAGCACGCGACACTGTCGCGGCCCTGCAACAGCAATAGCTTGTCTGCTCTCTGTCACGAGCGCGACAACCGTCGCGATCGCGACAGAGCATATTGTTGGCCTGTGCTATCACGAGCATGCGATTTGTCGAGACCCCGCGATAGCAATGCTTGCCTCTGTCGCGATCGCGATAACATCGCGAGCGCGACAGAGCCGGGCCCTTCTCTCCTTCCCGCAATCGCGCAGTCCGTCGCGCGCACGCAGCGAAGGGACTATGGTCTCTGTCGCGAGCGCGACAGATGTGTTGTGTTGAATGAGTTTTCTTTGGTGATTCCAATGTTTAAATTCCGAACTTATGATGCCTTTAGGTTTATACTTTGACTATTTTATTAAGTATGTTAAAATAATTGAATGTATTATGCATATCTATACTTATGATATCTCTCTAAGATTGTTATGTTATGCTTAAGTGTAAATTGTATGATACATGATTGATTTTATGACCTTATTCATATGTCTCATCTATTGCTGATTATGTGCAATGATATAAATTATGTGATTTGAAATATGATTTGTATTATGCATGACCTGCGAGAGTCAGTCTAGTGGATAGTTAGGCATGCCTAATAGAGTCTACGTATGTGTAGCTGCAGCGCCCCTTTGAACGATTTGGACCCTGATCAGGTCCCCGAATGGTTCCTCGCGAACCCCTATTATGTGTATGTGTATGGATCTTGTTTAAGGTCCTGTTCAATGAAATGTTGCCTTCGACTTGTACCTGTATGGTACATTATATTATGTGTTCGATTCGTACCCGTAAGGTACCATTCAGTACTCGTTATCCACTATTGTGAGTCAGCAGGTATATGATTTGTTATATCGTGTTTATAAGTATGCGGTTCTGATCAGTTATGATTATAGATATGTGAACTAATAAGTGCAGATTTATTGGCTCTCTGGAACACCGTGATTGGAATGCAATATCGTATAGTTGCTTATGTTAAAGATTAATGTTGCGCAACGGAAGTGTGATGGTATTGTGATTATGTATCTATGCATGATGTACTTTCAAAAGCTTGATTTCCTAACATGTTCGGTAAATGTATGCATATGAGGACATGTACTAGTATAACGATACAAGTATTGGCATATAAGTGTATTGATACTGACATGTAATGTATAGGTAGGTGCACAAAAGTGAAGTTATATGTAGTTATGCATGAATATACTTACATCTTGTATGGGATGTTGTTTTGGTTTGTGTCGCACATATAAGTATATGAATATGATAAGAAACATTTGAATGCACAGCTATTATATGTAAGCATATATATTTCTGGGTAAGAACTATGTGGGTATGAGATTTGTGTGTGTTATGCCTCGACAACCACTGTGAATGGCCGTCCATATTATTATGTTTGTTTTCCCCACTAAGCGTTATCGCTTAGCACGGGTTCTTTTCCCCGTGCAGGTGGCAGGTTTGCTTCTGTTCGAGTTGCGCATCTGCAGAGTCGGCCACATATAGGAGCTAGAAGTTTTGTATCTTTTTCAGCTTTTGTAATTTGGAATTTTTGTATATTTGTGTAATATGTATATGTAATAATAGATAAAGATTCTGATGTAATATTTCTACTCTATGTAAATATTTACACACTTATGTATCACTCTTCTTTCTTTCAAAGTTTTTAATTATCCTGGATATGTCACTCTATTTATGTGATGTTTACTTGTTTACTCTAGTGGGATATGACACTCCTATCTATCTTGGATTCTTCTTCCTCTAATCCGAATAGAAGTCTCCATAGTATAGGTTGGGGTGTGACACTCTTTCTAAGACTCGAGCCATGTCCTGAGAAATCTTCAAATTTCTCTTGTAATTGTGTGATTGGCGTGTTTACCGCTTTCTTTTATCGCTTTCTTTACTGCTCTCCTTTATTCCTTTTGAATGATTGTAGTGCGGTTTAATTAAATGCATTGATCGTGTGAGATAAGAGATAGAATTTTACAAAGTTAAAAACTCATTTATAATTAACCAAAATATAAATAAGACTGAAGTCCCGAACACCATCTCTGGTTTAGACCAATAGAGGTTAGAGACCTTTCCCAATTTCTCGTAAATTGCGTGGCGACTCCAAATTACCTCAAAGATACCTAAAGGCGCCGTGAGGCTAGATGATCCTTTCCAATGTTCTATTGGGAAAGAGGCATCCAAAATGTCTCATGGTACCCAAGATCAAAAAGACGCGAACCAATCCCTCGAGCCCTAAAAGTAGGTTCAAAGATGGCCTTTGCTAGGTTCGGCGCGCATCACAGTAGCGACTCTACTAGGGACGGTTTGAGACTTTGCTCTGAAAGTGTTTTGGTTAAGATGTATAATTGAGTTTTTAAAACTTAAAATTCTATTTCTTTTTGAAAATTGCATTGCATTTTAGAACTCAAAATTATGTTAGTTGGTCCCCTATCTTACCCCGGTGCATTCCCGAAGCGCAACCCTACTTTCACTCATTGTAGGGAAGTGTTAAGGATAATCACCAGCCCAAGCCTAGTACCTTTTAGTATATCAAATGGAGACCCAATTGGTCGCGATGCTCGTGATGAGCTAGACCCGTTGGCAGGTACCATGCTTGGGTAGCCCTAAAGTATCATCACCATGGACTAAAGCCCATGTAATGACAAATAGAAACTTCCACTAGGTGATATGCTCCTTAATACGATGCCTGTGATGTGGGTCATTGCGTATTAAATGAAATTGTAACACCCCTTACCCGTACGTGGCTCTCCACACAGTAATATGGTTTGAGCACAATGACAAGTAAAGGATGCTACCTGACAAGACACTACAGAAACAATATCAAAAACAGAGTTATAATTTATATTTTTTTAACCACAATACTTTCACATACCAATTCGTATAATACTTTTACTATACACATATTATATACAAATCCTTTACTAATGAAGCCATAGTTCATAACATTACAAGTAACAATTAAAATTTTATTAAGATACTCCTACAGACTCGTTGGCATTGACTGTTGCGGAATGTCCCTGGCGACTCTTCTATCTTCAAACCTACACCGATGAAACACCCGTGCTAAGCTTAAAGCTTAGTGGGGAATACATAAACATAATATAAACGACTACTCACAGTAGTCGTCAACATAACATTCATTTGATACGCACTTATGACAGTTCTATAACCTTATTTCATTCAATAAGAAAGGCATTTCCACATTCATAACATCTAATGGATATTTGCACATACAATCATTGCATACAATCATTTACTCATTAAGTTATTATATATTTACCCAGTCATTTTATTAGCCATACCTTTTTAAAACATTTAACATATTTTATAAACTTCTTTCAATCGGCACTTATTATTTATCATTAATTTTACACATATGATAGCTTAACTTCATATTTACATACTTATCCATTAGGTCCAAAATTACCATTATGCCTACAAACTTTTTATTAATTACAATTATGTCCTTTTTCACACAAATAATATTTTTAAATCACAATTCAACCAATTAAAGCACATATTTACCATATTGCCCCTAAACATTTTACATATTACGATTTTTGCCCTTCCTTTTTCTTTATCCATAAATCACTACAAATAACATATTAAACCAAATATTAACAATCAATCACTTTTGTCACTTTTATTTAATTATACATAAAAACATAATAATATAAATATTTACAATATTCTGGCTTATTGTAAGCATTTGATCATTATATTCCATATATCAATTCACATTACTTATAAACTAAATCATAAGTCAAATTATAACATAATCAATTAATAAATCTCTCTAGAGGCAAATTGCAATATAGTCAATCAATTAATTTTATTAGAAATATATTACCATAATGATCCCAAATTTTAATTTAATTACAAATTTATCATTAACTAACAATATAACCACTTGATTTCATTAAATGACATGCAATAAACACATTAGACTTCCGATAAGCACATTTAATACACAAATACATTTAAATCCAATTAATATAAAATAATCCAAAGATTAAATATATAATCGTTCATTACAATCACGTATGCCAATTAAAACATTTATGTCACTTTAATCATTTTAAGCTCATTTTATTATTTTTCTTTACCATTTGCCCCTATATAAAACTGGAAGACATCTATAATCAGGATAAATGAGATGTGAACCCCTAAAGGCTCGAATAACCTGAAGGAGCATGAAAGATCACTTCAGTTTTTAATACATACTAGAGGAATCCCGAGGGAATACCCCTGTCTTTAAATACAGTATAGTACAATTCAGATATTTAGATACAGAGAGGTAGGACCGTCATTGATTTACCATAAGTGAGACGCCATGCTCACACCCGCGGTCTTATGTCCCTATGGCTAGCCAACATATCCTGTACTCGACTTGACTACCAGATTACTACATAGGGCATCATTATTCAATTTTTCATAAATTTAAGTAATCATACATACATTTCATGGAATTTTATCATACTATTCCCTTACTTTTCATTCTTATGCCATGTCATGTCATTAACTCATCATGTTATCATAATATACATGGATACGCATATATAGACCATTAACATGTCAATAATTCACCATAAATTCTTTTTATATCATTTATCATCCATTTAACATAATTACATGTTGATTAACATAGGCATACCATTAATTATCATAAAAAATCAGGTCTTTCACATTTTAACACTTTGAGAAACTTGTACATTTCTAGGCACACATCCATTTCTCATAATTTGGTTCGGACTTGGAATAAATATTTCAAGTTTCCTACGTATCTTAAGAATTGGGAATCAGAACCACGTTGTTCTACATACTCTAATTTACCGTGTAAAAACATAATACACGTATGTGACGCACGCCGAACCCCGTAGGATGCCCCGAAGGCCCGCTCTTAGGGCTTTCGAGAGAGGTTCATGAAAACTTGTAAGGTTTTCACAAGTGCATCTATTTTGGGCAACAAGGAGGTTTCTTGGAGTCGCCATCCAATAGAACATTGGGACAGGTCGTCTAGCCTCGGTGAGCTTAAGACGGCGCATAATATCCATTTTGGGCAAGCCAAAGGGATCTTGGAGATATCATCCCAATAGAACACTGGAATGACCCTCTAACCCAATGGAGCCTAAGATTGTAAATTTAAGTCTTTTGGTGGGACACAAGAGGTGTCTTGGAGATCCAATTCCAATGAAAATATCGGAATGGCCCTCTCGCCTCATTGAGCCCAAAGACCAGAGATGGTTCGGGACTTCTCATTTATTCATACCTTGGTTATTTTATAATTAAGTTTTGAATTTAAGTTTTCATCCCTTTTCTCACACGTTTCAATGCAATAATTAGAGCGCAAGTTTGATCATTCAAGGAAAGCAATAAATAAAAGGGTAAATAAAATACATGAAAATAACATACAACAAAACTAGGGGCGGAATACAACCCCCATTGCAAATAAAATAGAAACCATACATAAATCGGGATATTCATTAATGGTGAGGATATTGGTCCTCGCATGCATATTTATTAGAAAATAATTTTTATGTGATGATTTTGGATGGAGAAAATTGAGACATTGGTCCCATTTTTATTTAGGAAAAATACCAATTTAATTAATAAAAAACGTTTGTGATTTTCTTTCTAGCGGATCAAAATAAACAATTTTACAAGAAAATTATATGACAAAAATAAAAAAACAAATAAAGAAAATATTACAAATAAAGAAAATAAACATATAATCCAAACGAGCCGTTCTGGATCCCCCGTGTGCTTGCAAAAAATGCCTAAGGAAAAAAATGAGTTTTGACATAAAAATAAAACATAAACAAAATAATGTTAGTAATTAAAACAATTAAATCAATAATAAAAGATAAAATGGAATAAAATAAGATAAAATAGCATGATATCGAAATGACAATTGAATTAATATGTTAACAATTAAAATAAATGTGAAAAATGCATTTTTATGACAAATTAAATAAATGATGCGATTAGAATAAAATATAACATGTTAATGAATTAATTCATGAAAATTATGAACATGATGAAAAATAATGAAAATAAACAATAAATTGAATAAACAATAAATATAACATGTAACAATGATAAAAGAATGATAAAAGATAATGAATAAAAGAATGATAAAAATAATTAAAACAATGACATGAGTAATTACTATTATCACAATTAACATAAACCATTTATATGTCAAAAAGATTAATCAAAATTAATTAATTAATTACATGCTGAAAAATAATGATGAATCAAAATAAAATAAATTATTTACATGTTAGGAATTAATAAGGAATCAAAATTTACATGAATAAAAAAACAAAATCATATATAAACATATTAAATAAAACAAACATAACAATAACAGAATAAACAAATTAATGGAATCAATAAGTAAATTAATGAAAACAATAAAATATACATGAATAAAATAAATATAAACAAAATAAAATAAAATAAAAATCAAGTCAAGAATATTTACCCTCAGAGTCGGATTCGATGAAGGTAAAAAATGATTTGATTTCCTTTGTTTGTGACTTTCAAAAATTTAGAGTTGAATATGATAAATGATGGAATTTTATTCTAATAAAAATAGGCTTGAAAAAAATAATTTAGCAATAAAATTAATTGCTTTTGTTTATAAAGAAAACAAAAGAATTAACTTGAATGCTTAAGAATAAAAAAAAAAAACTGATTTTGAAAGTGAAAATTAATATCTTATGTTTATGGAGAAAACAAAGAAATTAATTTGGAATAATCAAGAATTGAAAATCAATTTTTCAATCTCCATTAATCCTTGTTAATTGAAAGAAAAAATCTAAAATTTTTCGAAGAAAAATCAAAGAAGAAGAGAGGAAATTCTGGTGAAAAGAATAATTATGGAGGCTCAATCTTTTTTGATTTTTCATCATAAAGTATTTATAGGATGAAAAAATGATGCCCTAATTCAATTAAGGAAAAGAATTTTATTTTAATACAAATTCCTCTATTTTTAATGATAAAATCAAGTTTTATTAATTAATTACCTAAAAAATGTTTTAGAATTTAATTTGGATTCAAAAACCTTCATTTAGGGTGAAAAAATGCATTTTTGGAGTGAAAAAATCGAAAAAAATGGTGAAAAAACGGAAAAGGGCTGTTTCAGACACATTAGCGACGGCCAGGAAAGGAGGGATGCCTGTCGCTATTGAGCCACGGGCGTCGCGCGCGGAAGCTGGCGCGAGATGCGCGACACGCAGCAGCGTGCTGCACTGCGCACTAGTGTGCGCGCGCGCGCGGCCGACGCTCCGAAAATAATTTTTTTTTTCAAAAAAATATTGTAATTTCTAAACCCCATTTTTCAAATCTAATTTTTTAAAATATTTTTTTATTAAATTTTCACTCTAAAATGCAAATTTTACAAGGAAATCATCACTTTTAAACTTTTTGCCTGTGACAAGGCATCTTATCATCATCGGGTAACTTTGATCTAGGCTGACTCAGGATCCGGTGTCTACAACGTATAATCAGGTAGCAGATTAGAAAATAAATCAGATAATAAATTATACATCATAAAATAATAATCTGCGTATTTCTTGAAATTCCCTAGTTAACAGTGTAACGTCCGAATAAATATTATTTAAGATTACTAAATATTTATTAAATAATATCCTGCATAATGTTAATTGCATATCATCAATTTAATACCTATCATATTATTTATATTATAGTCCAATTTATTCCTGGTCAATTCTTTAATCACAAGTCGTTCGAATATACCAAATAAATTTTAGGGAGTTCAGGTTAAAACAAAATTTAAAACGAAAACTAAATCATACGAATAATTTATAAAATAACACAAAAACTCGAAAAACATAATTTATTATTGCTAAATAATCATCATATTTAATTTGGTTTAAAACCGAGTTCATTTGGTAGCAAAATTCATAAGTTAGATCATAAACAAAAGAAATCATGCTAAAACACGGCTGTGCTTCAGCGGACACAGCTGTGCCTTTCGGGTGCAGCTGTGTTTTTGATAGCACAGCTGTGTTTTGAGGGCACAACTGTGTTTTTATGGAAAAAATAGTATTTTCAACCTAATTATCCACTCATAATCAATAAGTAAACGTCCTTTTTAGCCAACATCATCTTCTTAACAAATGATTCCCAAGATGGTAACTATCTATTGGAATAAATTTCAGGTCATTTGGATCTGTAACTTGGGAGAGATGACAACATAAATAGAGACTGCTCCAAAACCCTGTTCCAGTAAAAAGGCCTACTGTTTTGGACAGTTTTGGAGACTTTAGAGCGGACATAAATTATGGCCATTTCTAGGAAATTTGTAGGTACAAACATTAGAGTTTAGACTCATCTTGAATCACCCAATTTGGATATTTGTAACTCGAGTTATGGCCTAAAAACCGGACTGAGGTCAGACAACAACAACGACAAAACTGGTTCCAGCCACTCGACCAAAATAAAAAGCTTTCTGTTTTTGCCACTTTTAGGGGTTTTAGAGCTTTAATTACCTCATGGTCATTTCCAGGACTTTCTTAGTTATGGATGTCATGGTTCTAAAGGAACTAAAATCACTTAATTTGGAGTTCTCAAACTCCAATTATATCCAAAATAGTCACCAAAGGTCAATCCATCCTTTGGACATAATTGCACTAGTTAATTCAATAAACCCATAATCAATTAATTGGACACCATCAATTCACCAAACTCAATCCAAATCAACATAACAGATATACAAACACTTCAAAACATTCAATCCATTAACAATTCTTTATTAACACAATAATTCCCAAACCTCATTTGATGGCTCCTTCGTCTTCGTTAGCTCTTTCTTTCTTGCTTTCTCACTTTTTTAACTTAGAAGAATCACCTTCTTCACCTTAAACCATCATGACCAAAATTCCCATGTAGAACAACCAAGAAAATCATCCATTAATAACTTAATTAAACCTTATAAACTAATAATATCAACCTAATTGAGTTATTAGAAAAAAATAAAGCAATTAAAATCCATTAATTACAACTTACCTCATCTTTGCCCAAAACCTAGAATTTTGATTTCTCCCTTAATCTTCACAAGTTTTAGAAATTAGGGCTGCTATAACCTTCATTAGGGGCTGCTAATCAAGCTAAAAGCTTGGATTGAAGAAGAATTGGAAGAAAAATGGAAGAAATCACATTGAAGAGGAAGAATAAATGGCTTTGGGTGAGGGAGAGAAGAAAGGAGAGCGGGTTGCTTGAAAAATCTGGGCAAACATACAGATTTTTGGGGTTTTTATAGTGGGTTTTTTGGGTTGGTTTAAGGTCCAACCAAGTTGGCCAACCAATCCAAACTCAAACCACTTTTATGGCTCAATTTGCACTCTTAATTTAATTTTCTATTTTACCACGCTCAAATTCTCCCAAAATAAATTTCACAATTCATATCATATAAAAACTAGGTTGTACACCAAATTTCACCTCAATCGGAGTCCGTTTCATGTCCGGTTCAATCAAACCAGTCCGATTAGTAAATTTTCAATGTCCTTAAAAAATTCTATTTTTACTGCCAAATATTCATACATATCATCTAGAGCCAATCTGAAAATTTTCATTAATTTTGGACACCATTTACTATTTTTAAAGTTTTGGTCAAACTTTCGGTCAATCGAGTACTATTTAAACCGAAATCATTTATTTTTTTCCTTACTTTCTAAGCTTATTTCCTCATAAAAATGACTCAATGATTCTTAACACATATTAATTAGACTCCAATAATATTTTGGGGTCAATCAAAAATTATTTTCTGCTCCGGTAATTATTTATCAGTCCGATAACTCAATTTTTCAGTGTCACCAAAAATTGATTTTTCATTACCGTATGATTCTACTCATTCATACGAGCGTGTCCATATTTTCAAATTACTTTTTTAAGGTCCGTAGCATCCTTTACGGTCCGGTCAAATACTCAGTCAAACTAGTTACTATTCATATCGAATCCGTGACTTTTTTTTTTTATTTTCGACTTTTGAGGCCATACTTGGCATCGATTTCACTCCATATTTTAACATCAAACTCACTCTAACTTATACTTTCCAATAATCAAATAAAATATTTTTCGACTCCGGTAGGTACTATTTACCCCGGTGTCACTATTCACTATCGGGAAAAATTATTCTCGGCTAACCCTGTAATGAGAGCATTACAATTCTCCCCTCTTTAAAGAATTTCGTCCTCGAAATTCACATATATCGGCCAGTCCATCTACTATACTCTATATCATTACCATTCATTCTTATTCATTCTATATAATCATATAACATTTACATTTTATAGTTATAATACATATAACTCGTTTCAGTACTCTTATTTCTCATATACTTATCTATTTTCATTTATTGTACTTTTCACCTAACTCCTTGTTGTATCTCTTCACATTTACTTCTTTCTTAACATAGTTTAAACCTCTTAATTTCAGAATACTTTAATTCATTATTACCTCAAACAATTCCTTTTGATCAAAACAACTATAAAATCCATAACACATTTTTTTTATCAACTGTTATGCACAAACTTATGAAAACCAATTTAATCAAGTCCCATATATAAATTACCTTCTATTAAGCTATTTGCAAGTCCATCACAATCATCATAACAATTGTTGTCCTTATCACTATTCAGAAATCCGATCATATACACCTTACTAATTTCTATCTCATATTATAATTACATATCATTTTAATATCTTCTTGAACTTTCTACTTTCACTTTTTCGCTTTTGTCGACTTTAAAACTCTTAACGTCTGAATACTTCAATTTACTAGTATTTCAAACGGATTTTCTTAATCCTAATAACCATAGGAGTCATAACACATTTTTGGTTTATAATCATATTTGGCTCCTAACAAAATAATTTTACCCAATCAATAATTTTTTTTTCTTAAATCACCTTCACTTTGCATAGCCATTTCATCACATCACACTTTACTCTCTTCTTATCTAACTTATTTCCATATCAGTCAAAATAACCATAACAATTACTATCTTATTCACTATTCAGAACTCAAACGTATACACTTTGCTTCCAAATCATTCTATACATATCATTTTATTACACCATTCCTTGATACCGCAAATTTACAAGATATACATGTTACTTTCCTCATTCATATTACTTATTCTTCATTTGAAATCTTACTCACACTTTCCTATATAAATTCCCAAAATAGTCTTTTCCTCTTAATTTTGATTCTTCATACCTTATATTTTCATTAACAAACATTTTACTCTAAGTCCCTTTTTTAACACCAAACACTCTATGTACATCCTGTCAGCTTCGTCTCCAAAGGAAACACATACATAAATGCTTATCACATATGAATGAGGGATACAAATGGAATGAATGTATGATGGTTCATGTATGCAGAATGATGCAAATGCAGTTTATGTAATAATGATGCACTTTTCCCATCCCCCATGTCTCAACATACTCATGTTCAAATGATTCCAAGGAGACAGCTGACAGGCATATAAAGTGTCATCACATTCTCTATGTATATTCCACACTATCCTCAATTCTATAATCATTTATTCCTTATTTAACACACTATTCCTGCCACAACATACGCGAATCGGGATAGAAAATGATCTCGAGGAGCATCTCTCCCAAGGAATGACCACCTACAGGTAAAACTTAGAATTTCTCACTAAAACTTCTTCCAAAAGTCCATACTATGCTGAAGAGAATTCTTAGCAGAATCTCTTGTAACTCATCTGATATACACACTTCAGATCTTATATAAATAAAAGATCTCGAAGCAGGCAAATCAAGATCTACTGGGTTTACACTTTAACTATACACCTTATCCTTTCTGAAGACTTATACTCCTATCGCTCATACAAAGAGCAAGGACATCCGCTATGGCCAACACAAAACTATACAGAACTATTTCTAAACTCCTAGTCGTCTAGAACTGACTAAACCTGGCTCTGATACCACTAATTATAACACCCCTTACCTGTACGTGGCTCTCCACACAGTAATATGATTGGAGCACAACGACAAGTAAAGGATGCTACCTGATAAAACACTATAGAAACAATATCAAAAACAGAGTTATAATTTTTTTTTTAAACACAATACTTTCACATACCAATTCGTATAATAAATTTACTATACACATATTATATACAGATCCTTTACTAATAAAGCCATAGTTCATAACATTACAATTAACAATTAAAATTTTATTAAGATACTCCTACAGACTCGTTGGCCTTGACTGTTGCGGAATATCCCTGGCGACTCTTCTATCTTCAAACCTACAAGGATGAAACACCCGTGCTAAGTTTAAAGCTTAGTGGGAAATACATAAACATAATATAAATGACCACTCACAGTAGTCTTCAACATAACATTCATTTGATACGCACTTATGACAGTTCTATAACCTTATTTCATTCAATAAGAAAGGCATTTCCACATTCATAACATCTAATGGATATTTGTACATACAATCATTGCATACAATCATTTACTCATTAAGTTATTATATATTTACCCAGTCATTTTATTAGCCATACCTTTTTAAAACATTTAACACATATATGTTATAACCTTCTTTCAATCGGCACTTATTATTTATCATTAATTTTACACATATGATAGCTTAACTTCATATTTACATACTTATCCATTAGGTGCAAAATTACGATTATGCCTGCAAACTTTTTATTAATTACAATTATGTCCTTTTTCACACAAATAACATTTTTAAATCACAATTCAACCAATCAAAGCACATATTTACCATATTGCCCCTAAACATTTTACATATTACGATTTTTGCCCTTCCTTTTTCTTTATCCATAAATCACTACAAATAACATATTAAACCAAATATTAACAATCAATCACTTTTGTCACTTTTATTCAATTATGCATAAAAACATAATAATATAAATATTTACAATATTCTGGCTTATTGTAAGCATTTGATCATTATGTTCCATATATAAATTCACATTACTTATAAACTAAATCATAAGTCAAATTATAACATAATCAATCAATAAATCTCTCTAGAGGCAAATTGCAATATACTCAATCAATTAATTATATTAGAAATATATTACCATAAAGATCCCAAAATTTCATTTAATTACAAATTTATCATTAACTAACAATATAACCACTTGATTTCATTAAATGACATGTAATAAACACATTAAACTTCCGATAAGCACATTTAATACACAAATACATTTAAATCCAATAAATATAAAATAATCCAAAGATTAACTATATAATCATTCATTACAATCACGTATGCCAATTAAAACATTTATGTCACTTTAATCATTTTAAGCTCATTTTATTATTTTTCTTTACCATTTGCTCCTGTATAAAACTGGAAGACATCTATGATCAGGATAAACGAGATACGAACCCCTAAAGGCTCGAATAACCTGAAGGACTATGAAAGATCACTTCAGTCTTTAATACATACTAGAGGAATCCCGAGGGAATACCCCTGTCTGTAAATACATTACAGTACAATTCAAATATTCAAATATTCAGATACAGAGAGATAGGACCGTCATTGGTCTACCATAAGTGAGACGCCATGCTCACACCCGCGGTCTTATGTCCCTATGGCTAGCCAATATATCCTGTACTAGACTTGACTACCAGATTACTACATAGGGCATCATTATTCCATTTTTCATATATTTAAGTAATCATACACATATTTCATGGAATTTTATCATACTATTCCCTTACTTTTCATTCCTATGCCATGTCATGTCATTAACTCATCATGTCATCATGATATACATGGATACACATATGTATACCATTAACATGTCAATAATTCACCATAAATTCTTTTTATATCATTTATCATCCATTTAACATAATTAAATATTGATTAACATAGGCATACCATTAATTATCAAAAAAATCAGGTCTTTCACATTTTAACACTTTGAGAAACTTGTACATTTCTAGGCACACTTCCATTTCTCATAATTTGGTTTGGACTTGGAATAAATATTTTAAGTTTCTACGTATCTCAAGAATTGGGAATCAGAACCACATAGTTCTACATACTCTAATCTATCGTGTAAAAACATAATACACGTATAACAGGTAGCAGATCAAAAAATAAATCAGATAATAAATTATACATCATAAAATAATAATCTGCATATTTCTTGAAATTCCGTATTTAATAGTGTAAAGTCCGAATAAATATTATTTAATATTACTAAATATTTATTAAATAATATCCTGCATAATGTTAATTGCATATCATCAATTTAATACGTATCATATTATTTATATTATAGTCCAATATATTCCTGGTCAATTCTTTAATCACAAGTCGTTCGAATATACCAAATAAGTTTCAGGGAGTGCAGGTTAAAAGCAGATTTAAAAAGAAAACTAAATCATAAGAATAATTTATAAAATAACACTAAAACTAGAAAAATATAATTTATTATTGCTAAATAATCATCATATTTAATTTGGTTTAAAACCGAGTTCATTTGGTAGCAACATTCATAAGTTACATCATAAACAAAAGAAATCATGCTAAAACACGGCTGTGATTTTCGAGTGCAGCTGCGTTTTTGAAAGCACATCTGTGTTTTGAGAGCACAGCTATGTTTTGGAGGGCATAGCTGTGCTTATCGGGCACAGCTATGTTTTTTTGAAAAAAATAGTATTTTTAACCTAATTATCCACTCATAATCAACAAGTAAATGTCATTTTTAGCCAACATTATCTTCTTAACAAATGATCCCCAAGATGGTAACTATCTATTGGAATAAATTTTAGGTCATTTGGAATTGTAGCTTAGGAGATATGACATCATAAACAAAGACTACTCCGAAGCCCTATTCCAATAAAAAGGGCTACAGTTTTAGACAATTTTGGTGACATTAGTGCTGGATATAAATTATGGCTATTTCTAGGACATTTGTAGGTACAGAGGTTAGAGTTTAGACGCATTTTGAATCACCCAATTTGGATATTTCTAACTCGAGTTATGGCCTAAAAATCGGACTGAGGTCAGACAACAACAATGACAAAACTGGTTCTAGCCACTCAACCAAAATAAAAATACTTTCTGTTTTTGCCACTTTTAGGGGTCTTAGAGTGGGAATTAGCTCATGGTCATTTCCAAGACGTTTTTAGTAATGGATGTCATGGTTATAAAGGAACTCAAATCACTTAATTTGGAGTTCTCAAACTCTAATTATATCCAAAATAGTCACCAAAGGTCAATCCATCCTTTGGACATAATTGCACTAGTTAATTCAATAAACCCATAATCAATTAATTGGACACCATCAATTAACCAAATTCAATCCAAATCAACATAACAAATATACAAACACTTCAAAATATTCAATCCATTAACAATTCTTTATTAACACAAGAATTAATATAATAATTCCCAAACCTCATTTGATGGCTCCTTCATCTTCATTAGCTCTTTCTTTCTTACTTTCTCACTCTTTTAACTTAGAAGAATCACCTTCTTCACCTTAAACCATCATGGCCAAAATCCCTATGTAGAACAACCAATAAAATCATCCATTAATAACTCAATTAAACCTTATAAACTAATAATATACAACCTAATTGAGTTATTAGAACAAAATAAATCAATTAAAATCCATTAATTACAACTTACCTCATCTTTGCCCAAAGCCTAGAATTTTGATTTCTCTCTTGATTTTCACAAAATTTAGAAATTAAGGCAGCTATAATGTTCATTAGGGGCTGCTAATCAAGCTAAAAGCTTGGATTGAAGAAGAATTGGAAGAAAAATGGAAGAAATCACAATGAAAAAGAAGAAGAAATGGCTTTGGGTGAGGGAGAGAAGAAAGGAGAACGGGCTGCTGGAAAAATCTGGGCAAACATACAGATTATTGGGGTTTTTATAGTGGGTTTTTGGGTTGGTTTAAGGTCCAACCAATCCAAACTCAAACCACTTTTATGGCTCAATTTGCACTCTTAATTTAATTTTCTCTTTTACCACGCTCAAATTCTCCAAAATTAATTTCACAATTCATAACATATAAAAACTAGGCTGTACACCAAATTTCACCTCAATCGGAGTCCGTTTCAGGTTCGGTTCACTCAAACCAGTCCAATCAGTAAATTTTCAATGTCCTCAAAAAATTCTATTTTTACTGCCAAAAATTCATACATATGATCTAGAGACAATCTGAAAATTTTCATCAATTTTGGACATCATTTGCTATTTTTAAAGTCTCGGTCAAACTTTCGGTCAACCGAGTACTATTTAAACCGAAATCATTTATTTTTTTCTTACTTTCTAAGCTTAATTCCTCATAAAAATGACTCAATGATTCTTAACACATATTAATTAGACTCCAATAATATTTTGGGATCAATCAAAAATTATTTTCTGATCCGGTAATTATTTATCAGTCCGATAAATCAATTTTTTAGTGTCACCAAAAATTAATTTTTCATTACCATATCATTCTACTGATTCATATGAGTGCGTCCATATTTTCAAATTATTTTTTTAAGGTCCGTAGCATCCTTTACGGTCCGGTCAAACACTCAGTCAAACTAGTTACTATTCATATCGAATCCATGACTTTTTTTTTTTATTTTTGACTTTTGACGCCATACTTGACATCGATTTCACTCCAAATTTTAACATCAAACTCACTATAACTTATACTTTTCAATAATCAAATAAAATATTTTTCGACTCCGGTATGTACTATTTGCCTCGGTGTCACTATTCATTATCGGGAAAAATTATTCTCGGCTAACCCGGTAATGAGGCCATTACAGAAATCAAGCGAGTTAAGTGGTCTCATTTCAAAGGCTTCCACGCCCCGATAGGCCCATCTTGATGAGATTGAAATGTTCAAATACGTAATGGCCAAAATTCATGCGAATGCGCATTAAATTAAGGGTATTATGCTGCTGATTTTTCACCTTGCAGGTTCTCCTGTTCACCCATGGATTAAGCCAGCCTAGGGAAGAAACCGCACTGCCCCGTGTGTGGAAGAAATAACGTTGGAAGGATTTGTTTGCTTGTATGTGATTATCGATGCTGCATCAATACGACCATGCATTCTTAATGCCATCCATGCATCATGCTAACAAAATTAATTTTTTTCAGCCATCATTGATCCATTCGAGTGGTCCAGGGATCCTAGTGGAAGATTGGTCAAAAATCCAGTAGCTAGGCTATTAGGGTTAGCACTTACGCCGAGTTTAGATTGGGTTAGTAACTCAGACTCTTATTCAGAACAATCCTCTGGATCAGTGATGATAGAATTACCGCAAGATTTGGGTGCTTTGACAACATAAGATTTGGACAAGAGGTTTGAGAACTTCGAAAGAAAGATGCTGGCTATGATGGGTAACCTTGTTGCTTAGATGGCACCGAATGCTGGGCAGCTATCTGTAGCTCCGACTGTTGAGCCAGTTGAAACACCTGTTGTGGGGGAGACTCTCATGCCAACTATTACTGTGTAACAACCAGACATTGAGCCTAGAACGGCGAGACCAGCTGAGCAGAGAAGGGTTAGGATTTCAAATTCCAGGGATGACTTCTTAGAGGAAGAGGAAGATGAGCCGATAGTCCCTCAAGTTGTGAGGTGTAGAGTCCCCAAGGTAGAGGACGATGTAGTAAGAAAGATGGAAGAAAAGATGGAGGCTATCACGCGCCTGCTGTCAGCCAAAAAGGAGGTTATCCCCGAGGACATAGATCTTGGTGAGGAAGATTTGCTACCCCAGAGGTTCAAGATGCCAGATTTACCAAAGTTCGACGGTACTTTGGATCCTTCGACACAGATCAAGCAATACGCCCTGATCATGAAAGGCATAGGGCTCACAAAGAAACAAAAGGTGGAGTACTTCTACCTTAGTCTGATGGGGCCGACGGTCGATTGGTACCACGGATTGGATAGGAGGTCAAAGGAAGACTGGGATTTGTTAACCGGAGAATTTATGAGATAGTACAACTGCGACACCCGAATGGAAGTGACGCTGAAAGATCTTGACCTGCCGCAGCATAAGTTTGGTGAGTGTTTCCATGAATACCTTACTTGATGGAGGAATCGAGTTATGGAAATGAAGAGGAACCGGACACCTCGGATCAAATCAGATTGTTCATCAGGAATGCGAGCCCATATTTGAGGGAAGGGCTTAAAATGAAAGGGCTCAAGGATTGGAAATCCTTAAAAGACATTGCTATAGAAGCCGAAGCAGAATATCTGGCAAGGAAGGCTAGCAGTGATAATTTCACTCGAATGAACTATGGGCCTCGAGGAGGAGGAAAGTTGGGTTGCGCCGGAAGCAGCAGTAATAGAGTGGGCAAAACAGCTGAAGTTTGAGCCACCGATGCGAGCCAGAGACAGTACTCAAATTTGGGAAGGTCGTTATCTTGGGTTTTGGAGAGACTGATGAAAGAAGGAAAGCTCCAGCCATTGCCAGCCAGGCCAGCTAAGAACTATAGCCAGCCAAACCATAGGGGGGATCAGTATTGTTCTTTTCACCAGCACACCGGCCATCTCACTGACTCTTGCAGAACTTTGAGGGATGGAGTCCAAGATCTTATCGACAGTGAACAGATTTCAGACCCCGAGAAGAGGGAAAAGAAAAAGAAGGCTTTTATGATAGGTTATAGCCTTCCGGAGTGGTATGTGCTAAGGGACCTATATGGCAATGACTATGTGGCTGTTATTTGTCTCGAATAGGGGATTGGTGAAGAGGAACCTCAAGTTGGCATGATAGAGTGCTGGGATTCAACTAGTGGAAGTGAGGCCGAAGAAGTCAAAGAGACGGAGGACATGTGAAATTCCGGAGATGACGAGGAGGTACAAGCTGTGACCCGAAGTGGTAGGGTGATTCCAGAGGTAGAGAGGCCTCAAGATACAATGCTCATGCCTACAAAAAGGGAACCCAAGGAGGATGGGTTAATGAGACAGCTGAAGAAGACAATGGCACAGATATCCATCTAGGATTTGTTAAGAAAATCTCCATCACATAGGCAGAAGTTGGTGGAAGCCTTACGTGAGTCCACTGTTGCCACCACCATCTCACCGTCTGAATTGCTGGGTTAGTCAAAGGGAGCTCGGGGGAAAATTTGGTTTATTCTAATGCGGATTTACCACCAGAGGGCCGAAAACACAATCGCCCTTTATACATTAAGGCACAGATCAACGGCAAGCATACCACCTGCGTGATGGTAGATGATGGCTCCTCTATAAATGTGTGCCCCTTGGTTGCACTCCCAGCCTTTGGCTTAGATGAAAACATGCAGAGCAGATCTGACTTAACCATCACTGCCTACGAAAATTCAAGGAGGCAGGCTGCTGGGACTTTCAAGGCACAAGTAAGGACCGGGCCAGTTGAGACAGAAACTGAGTTTGTCATTCTGCCTATACCAGCCAACTTTGTGGTGCTACTAGGGAGGCCCTAGTTTCACAAGCTTGGAGGGGTTTCGTCCACCCTCCACTAGATGATCAAGATCCATTATGAGGGCCAAGTCGTGACAGTCAAGGCAGCCAGTGATAATCAAGTGTCGATACTAGGGATTTCCAATCAACCCTTTAGTGGGTTGCATGTGGCTATGGTGAATGAAGAGGATGGTTTAGTGGGGAGCCCTCAAGTGGTCAACATGATGAAGAAAATGAATTTCCTCTCGGGGGCTGGTTTGGGCGAAGAATCACAAGGGCCTCAGACATCTATTGCCATAAGGGGGCAAAAGGGCAGAAGAGGTTTGGGTTACACCACCGAAGCCAACAAGAACAAACTCGAGGAGAAGCCTGCATGGATCCCGCACATTTTAGAGAGCTTTGTGCCGGCTGCATCAGCATGCGCCTATTGTGGAGAAGCCGAGCTGCAGTGGATTGGCGATAAGATCACCCCGGGTTTCGAGATCTTCAACGACGTTTTTGACTGGTCTGGCGGAATGGTTAAATCGGTAGAAGGTTTCTGGGATGAAGAGGTCTTCAATCAAAGTTTTGCTTGGGATCGAGAAGTTCCTAAAGAGATCGATCGTCACTGACAATCTGTTGGCCACTCGGGTGAAAGGCAAAGGAAAATGGAAGATGAGGTGGTGGTGCCAGAATTGGAGAACTTGAAGATCGCAGACAACCAAGATGGCAGGCCATCGACTTCAACGCCGGCGGCAATGGAAGATGTTAATGATAGCTTTTTTGATGTACTCTTTATCCCTGAACTATTTAACAATTATGCTAGTAATTCTGAGGTTATTAATGAGATGAATGGCTTTGCTTACTTGTGCGATGTTTCTCATGATTTCATTATGAATGATCACGAACATGAATCATTCATATTTGACATTAACTCAACTAATACTACCTCATTTAATCTCTAAACTTTGGAAAATCCAAAGGAAATCTTGATAGCATACGACGTAACTCCTGAAGAGAGGATAAAATTTGATAGAATTTTGAATAATATGAGAAAGTCTTTGTCTGGACCTATGAAGACATGCTAGTGATCGACCGGGAAGTTAACGAACAGGCCATCGCTACCTATCCAGAATGCAGGCAAGTTAAGCAAAAGCTCAGGAGGCTAAGATCAGAGTGGGCAGAAAAGGTAAAGGAAGAGGTGCACAAGTAGATTGAAGCTAAGTTCTTAATAGAGGTTCAGTATCCAACATGGTTAGCTAATGTGTTTCCCGTAGCCAAAAAGGATGAAAAGGTTCGAGTATGTGTTGACTACCGAGACCTAAATAAAGCCTGCCCAAAAGATGTCTTTCCTTTGCCCCATATTGATGTACTAGTAGACAGTGCGGCTACTTGCATGATTATAGTTTTATGGATGGGTATGCAGGGTACAACCAAATCCTTAATAAGATCATGGATCGAATTAAGACAGCCTTCATCACTGAGTGGGGTACGTTCGCTTATAGGGTCATGCCTTTTGGATAAAAAAACGTAGGAGCAACGTACCAAAGGATGGCTACTAAAATCCTTGATGACTTGATCCACAAAGAGGTGGAAGTGCACGTCGATGATATGATGATCAAGTCGGCTACCCGAGAGGGGCATTTCAAGGCCTTGGAGAAATTCTTTCAGTGGATTGACAAGTATAACCTTCGCCTCAACCCCAAGAAATGCATCTTCGGAGTCACCTCAGGTAAGCTATTAGACCACATGGTGAGTCAGAGGGGAATTGAAGTGGAACACCTCGAAAGGAAAAAGAACTCAGGAGTTTTTTGGGCAGACTGCAGTACATCAGCAGGTTCATTTCCAAGCTTGCTTTGGTATGCAAACCGATCTTTAAGCTCCTCAGGAAGAACCACCCAGTCCGGTGGAACGATGACTGCCAGAAAGCTTTTGATATTATTAAGGATTACCTCCTGAACCCACCAGTTCTATGGCCGCTGCGGCCTATCAAAGCATTAATTCTTTACCTAGCAATAGAGGAGAATTCTATGGGTGCTATGATGGCCCAGGAAGATGAATTTTGGGTTGAATTTGCGGTTTACTATCTCAGTAAGAAATTCCTTCCTTATGAGGCCAAGTATGTCAAAGTGGAAAAGATCTGTCTGGCAGTAATCTGGGCTTCAAAGAAACTGAGACATTACTTCCATTCTAACAAAGTATAGGCGATCGCTAAATAAAACCCTCTTCGATACCTTCAGGAGGCACCCTCTTTGCTAGGAAAAATGGGGAGGTGGATGATATTACTATAAGAATTTGATGTGGAGTACATCACTAGAAAGACCATTAAGGGTCGGATAGTTGCAGAGTTCCTAGCCGACCATCCGGTGGAAGGTGACCAATTTGAGTATGAATTCCCAGATGAGGACGTGGCAGCCATCACAGTGCAGAAGTGGCATATATACTTCGACGGGGCGGTGAATAACAAAGGAGCTAGAACGGGAGTAATTTTAGTAACCCCAGAGGATGAGAAGCTCCCCTTAGCTAAGAAATTGAGATATAGAGCCACCAATAACGAAGCTGAGTACGAAGCCTGCATCTTCGGGTTGGAAGCACTCTCAACTATGGGGGCAAAAGTAGTAGAGGTCTTCGGAGACTCATCCTTGGTAATCCATCAGGTCAGGGGTGAATGGTTCGTCAAGGAAGAGAGACTATTACACTACGTAAGGTGTTTGAAGGAATTAAGTGGTCAGTTTGAAATTTATACTTTTAACTATGTGCCCCGAGATGAGAACAAATTAGTGGATGCCCTAGCCACTCTGGTGTCTATGTGGGATAACCCAGAAGGGATAGCCATGAAGCCTATACTCATTTCTAGTTCAGACCAGCCATACTTTAAAACTGAGCAGGTCGGGGATGTTGAGGCCACTGACGGAAAGCCATGGTACTACGATGTCCAGAATTATTTGGAAAAGTCAATATTCCCAAAAGAGGCCACTGAAAAGGACCAAATGATGATTCACAAACTGTCCACTCAGTTCATCAGTGTAGATGATGTGCTATACAAGAGGCAAGCTGATGGCATACAACTAAGGTGCTTCGATGAGAAGGCAGCCAAGAGGGTTATGGAGGAAACCCATGCAGGGGTCTTTGGAGCCCATATGAATGGTCTAGCTCTGGCAAAGAAAGTCATGCGACAGGGGTTCTTCTGGTTGACAATGGACATAGATTGTTCCAAGTATGTGAAGTAGTGCCAAGAGCATGCCAATCTAAGACACCTGCAAATTTTAGAATTGTGCAACCTCACGTCTCCATGGCCATTCACAGTTTGGGGGATTGACATCATAGGGGAAATACATCCGATAGCCTCTAACGGGCATAGATTTATCATGGTCGCCATTGACTACTTCACTAAGTAGGTAGAAGCTGAATCTTTCAAAAAGCTGGGCGCTCGAGAAATGGCCAGATTTATTGAACAACATCTGATCTGTAAGTACGGGCTCCCGCATCACATTGTGTCGGATAATGGGGTATAGTTCCAAGCCAAGACCAAGCAAATGCTTAAGAAATATGCCATCCAAGATCATAAATCCTCTCCTTACTGACCACAGGCTAACGGGGCGGTCGAGGCAGCCAATAAGAACATCAAGAGGATATTGGCTAAAATGGTGCAAACATATAAAGATTAGGCCGAGAAACTGACATTTGCCCTGTGGGGCTACAAGACCACTGCCAGAACTTCTATAGGAGCTACACCTTTCTCCCTGGTCTATGGGACGAAAGTAGTTCTGCCAGTAGAAATCGAACTCCAGTCCCTGAGGGTGATAACAGAAGCCAAGTTACTAGAAGCAAAATGGGCACAGCAGCGGTTGCTACAGTTGAACCTATTAGATGAAGATAGGATGCGAGCATACTACCATAACCAGATCTACCAGAAGAGACTGGCTCAATCATTCGGGAATAAAGTTAGGAAACACCCGCTAAAGGAAGGAGATTTAGTCTTCAAGCAGATGAGGTCGGGGATTCCGGACCTTCGAGGCAAGTTTAGACCAACTTGGGAAGGCCCCTTCGTTCTAAAGAAGCTTTTGTCTAAAGGAGCCGCGATCCTGACAGATAGTGATGAAAATGAATTCAGGGAGCCAATCAACGTTGATAGATTGAAAAGGTTCCATGGCTAAATGCTAAAAAATATAATAATAGCAAGAAAAAGAAATCTTGAGAGAAAATGTTCAATCAAGAAAACCCGAGAGGGCTGATTGATAACAGGAGTTGTGATGCTTTCAAGAACCATCTCGAGATTAGATGTGGTCTAGTATTTCGAGCTTAATGTTAGATAATGATCATGTGTAATGAAATCACACAAAAACGTGTACATGGATGCAATTGTATGCTTAGAGTAATTCTTTTCGCTCAATAAAGGTCAATGGTTTCCTCCAAGAAGATAATGCATTATTTCCCATTGAATGAGCACAGTTTATCCATTGTTGTTATGGCTGGCGAGGAGCTTTAGCCGTGTCACCTAAAAAAATGAAAAAAAAATGTAAAGGCCGTTACACATGAAAATAGTAACTGACGCTCTAAGAAAAAATTAGGCCAAAGGGCAGGGTGAAAACCTGGGAACAGGCAGTTTGCCCTATAAAAAATAAAATGAATAAAAGCTGCTGGATTGGGTTGGGTCCATTCCAGGCAAAAATTAGGCACAGGGTTGTGTGAAAATCCGAAAAGGAGGCACTTCCCGCGAAGAAAAGCTTGTGTGAAAATCCACAAGGGACACACTACCTTTAAGACAATGACCTTCGACACCTGGAGCGATAAGGCAACATTACCTCAAATAGTCCCTTGCAGACAAAGATGCACACCGTGCGATCCACTCTAAGAAGATCTTGGGCCGAAGTCCCTAAGTGAGGACGACTCTTTCGGATCCTTGGGGGGGGGGGGCATAATTGAGCAAGCCGAGCCTTGAATCATTGCAGTCGAGATTATCACGCCTAGACACCCGGGCCACTCGGATGAGTGGTGTCACTTGCATTTCACATAGCATATGCACGTTCACATGCATAACTTACCCTTGCATACAAATTTCTTTTCACTTTGCAGGAAAAGTATGACGATTTCACACACCGACAAGCTAGTGTTTATGAATCGTTCAGCCGTGATTTCACATGCCTACAAGTTGGCGTTCTATCAATCACGTTCTCCCAAGTCTGGCGGTTTCACACACCTACAACCTGATGTTTATCAGTCGCTCAGCTGTGGTTGCACACACCGATAATCTGGTGTTTCATCTATCATGTTCTTCAAAGTCTGGAGGCTTCACACACCCAAAAGCTGGTGTTTATCAGTAGCTCAGCCGTGGTTTCATACACCGATAAGCTGGTGTTTCATCAGTCACGTTCTTCAAAGTCTGGAGGCTTCACACACCAACAAGCTGGTGTTTATTAGTTGCTCAGCCATGATTTCACACACCGACAAGCTGGTGTTCCATCAATCACGTTCTTCAAAGTCTGGAGGCTTCACACACCGACAAGCTGGTGTTTAGTCAATCACATTCTTCAAAATCTGGCAGTTTCACACACCTACAAGCCGGTGTTTATCAGTCGCCCAACCGTGATTTCACACGCCCACAAATTGATGTCTATCAATCACGCAACTCAACTGTGGTTTCACTCATCAACAAGCTAACGTTCATCCATCATATAACCCAGCAATGGTTTCGAACGCCGATAAGCTGGTAAGGAACTAATCACAGCAATCGGGGACGAAAATGCAACAAGTAGGTCACCACCTCAGGTACGTGCTTTGTTTCTCTTTTTTTTAAAAAAATTTTTGCTCACCCAGGCACCTAAGTTCTAGGTTCCCCAAAATTGGAGGCAACTGTAGACACCGGGTCCCGAAGCGGTCCAAGATCAGGATTACCCGATGATGAAAACTATACTTGCCACAAGCAAAGGTATAAAAAATGATATTTTCCTTGTCCAAAATCTCCTTTGTTCCTCTAAAAATTTTGATTCAAAATTTTGCATTTTTACTCTTATTTTTATTCCTTTTTATTTCTATTTTACTTTTTTTCGGGTTTTATTCTCAAATTTTTTTCGGTGCCCTGTTGCCGTGCGGTTTGCGCACTGCGTGTGTGGGTCGTGGTCGGACGCGTACGGGCTATGCCCACGAGGGAACAGCATGCGCCTGCAGGCGCGACGTGCGCCCAAATGATGCGCGGTCCCCCGGGTGCACGTTGCCTGGCACGACATGCGCCCATAGGGGCACGCGTCATACTGCTCCACCCGCAGGCATTCTTGCCCCTTCTATCCCGTACGCGGTCGTTTTCACCTGCAATTTTCAGTCCGTTTTTTCCGTTTGTTTCACATTTTTGTGCAATTTTTGGTTAACGACAAATGAAAGAACATTTTGTCTCTTCCCATTTTGGGACAACTCAGGGAAACAAAATGAAAACTTGATCTTCATTGTGTGGGAGCTGAATTTTCAAAAAGAAAAGAAAGGTTTTCTTCTCTTAAGCAAAAGGCAGACGAGAGCTTCTTTAAAAATCTTTAAATATTTTTTCAAGTTTCAATTTATTCTTCTCTAAAGAATATTTTATCCTTGTTTTGATTTGAGTAAGAAAAATTAATTTTCTTTGCTTAATCATCCCACCAAAAATATTTTCTTGAGTTTTGTTTGTCAAAACTAGGATTTTTTCCAAATATATTCGTGTTTATTATCATAAATTTTGACAAGGAGTGTTAGCATTTCTTATAAGTGCTAATTTTTCACAAGCATACGGTGTACCGAAATAGTACAAAAGATATCGATCCCACGAGGAATGTAATTTTTACTCACTATTACTACTTGGTTTTAATCTTGTTTACAATAATCATTAAAATTGTTGGTTAAATCTATACTACTTTATTATAATAACTAATTAAACCTAATTCATGTTAATTAAAGAAGACAAATGGATAAATGACGATAAGTTTTAACAAACTAAACTTGAAATGATTATTCTTGATTAGTGAGGTATTTTTGTCATGTAAACCAAGTTGCATAATATTCTAATTTACTCTCTCGAAATCAATTAGAGTGCCTAAAACATGCACACATAATTCTAAATCCCAATTCTCATCTAAGACTTAGAGTGTTATACATGCATATTTCAAGAATAGTAAACAACCTATAGCAACCAATTAAACATTATGATCTCTCAAATAATGCTTAAATGATGAATATCTATTAGATTTAGGTATTAATTTATCTCTCGACTAAACTCAAACTTATAATGATCATGCATAAATTACAAATAGAAACTCTACATACAAAAGTACCAAATGATATGAATAATGAAACTTAGTATTAAAATATTCAAGTTCTTAAATACATCATATAATAATTACAAAGAAGAAGAGAAAGATAAGAAATAGAAGAAGGGGATCTCTCAACCCTTTTTCACTTCACCAAATGTGGTCTTCTTCCTTGCAAAAGTCTTCTTCTCAAAACATAAATTCTAACTTAAGAAATTTTACTCAAGAGAGAGAAACTGTTTCAAACTTACAGAAATTACTTAATAAAAATTCAACAACTAAAAATTACAGTTAAACTAATATTTATAAAGTTCTGAAGATTGTGTTCCTTAAAATCTCTCTTCAAAATGGTTGTAATTGTTGGTGGGAAGTCATGACTTTTCAAGGCAATGTTTGAAATATTATGTCTAACGTTCCTCTCTATCGCGCTAGCGATAGAGCGCGCCTGATTCCTCGCCCCACTTTCCTCGCGCTAGCTTTCTCCGTGATATGTCACGAACTCGTGACGGCGGCCTTGCTCGCGACACTACACACTAGACTCTTGGCTCCTTCTCCTGTGGTCCCTTTAAATGCGCGTCCTGTCGCGCTCGCGACAGAGCGCTTCTTTCCTTTGTTTGCTTTTCTTCTCTTCTTTTTTTCTTCTCGCACTCACGACGCTTGTCGCGCTCGCGACAGGATGGATTCTTCCTTTGGTTCACTTCTACTCCTTTTTCTCCAATTTTCTCCATTTTCTCCAATTTCTCCTACACACACAAAACTCAAACAAAAACATAAAACATACCTATTTCTAACACAATTAACTAAACATAAGCATTATTTTAAACCTAAAACATGGAGTAAATATGAGTTATTTAGACTCATATCAAACCCCCACACTTAAGATTTGCTTGTCTCCAAGCAAAAAATAAAAAACACTCAAATAACAAAATTGCATACAAGTTGTGGAACTTACTTATATGTTTGATAAACATTTGGAAATGGCATGTAACACCCCTTACCCGTACGTAGTAAACCATACCGTGAACCGGTGGTCCATGACGACGGTCAAGGGCATTACCGAAACAAATATGTAAAACTTATAAATCTTTAAGCTGAAATATGAGTTATAAAATTTCTTTCATTTTCAATAACACATTATTGTTAACCATAAATTCATTACATATTCACATGATAAAGTAAACCTCTTCAGAATTTACTATAGATAGATCTTTTACATAACCAATATCACTTTTACCAAACTTATAATTTAAAATTACAAATCTTGCATACATTCTGAAGACTATATAAATCCTATCCTAAAACCTCTTCATAGTTCTTGCATTGTCCTAGACTGCTGTGAAAAAATCTCAAACAATCCGATCAATAATACCTACACGGATTAAGAGAAAATCCGTGCTAAGCATAAAGCTTAGTGGGAAACACATATAAATATGGACGACCACTAATAAGGACTGTCAAATAAGTTCAAAGAAAACCATAATGTAGCAAATATAATTATATCGATTATAATAAATTAGATACTTTTAAGGAGAATATCAAAATAGTCACTTACTTTGCATATCAACGTTAACAAATCAATTATACAAATACACACCTTTTTCACCTCTCGTACATGTCACTTTGTGCACTTATTCACTTTCCTTTCGGTTTCCACAATTCATTTCACACATCTTGCCTAGCAGTTGCATTATCATGTAATTTATCCAATCAACAAAGAGTATAATAACAAAATACATACTTTTATACAAGTCTTCACATATATTCGTCAATTCATAACTTACTGTTTAATTCACATACTCTTGTTCATTTAATGCCTGCTAAGTCAAAGGGGTGGATAACGAGTATGCGTAGATACCCAAAGGTATTAACATTATTCTCATAACACATAGATACCCAAAGGTATCAAAACAATCTTTTTAATTTTGTTCCAAAATCATTTTCGCGTAGATTCTGTACATAGGGATCACGAAGATCCAGTCGGGGGACCTGATCAGGGTCCAAATCATTCGGTAGCTGCAGCAACAGTAACTCTATTAGGCATGCCTAACTATCCACGACTCGACTAACGCAGGCTAACACATACTTGTTTCGATTAATAATGTTCATGCTACAATTTAATACCTTTTTCTAGAAGCACATACTCTTATTATGATCGCATAATAATCCTACGCATAATTTATTCATAAATTAAAGCAATGATTCATATAAAATATATCAATCCATAACCTTTAATGGTGATCACATTTTAATTTTAATACATGCTCAACAATAACTTGTATGGTATAGCATATCTTAGTTTATACACTATGTCATATGTAAATTACAAGTACAACTCATGTTCAAAAGCTCAACAACATACATTTATTACATAGGGAAGAGTCGCGATCGCGACAGGAAACTAAATGGCCTCTGTCGCGCTCGCGACACCCGTCGTGCTCGCGACAGAGTCAAGCGTCCCACTCATATTATTCTTAATTAAATGAACTTTATATAAAACATATTTATTCTTGTAATGTCCCTAAACAATTTTATAAACATTACTTCTTCAACCACATGTGTTAACCTCAAGAATTCCAATACAAAGAACTCATACTATTCCATTTATTAAGGATTATTTATTAGTTAGTCAATCATAAAAGACCAGTTGATATTTGATATGCGAAGTATTCATTTCAACTTCAGTTAAGACACACCTAAAGCATTCATTTACTTCCATCTTAATATCACATACAAATTTTAAACTGTCAATTATCTTACTCAAACTTGAGTCATAAATAGCTCTATGAACTTATAAATCAACACATACCTATCACATTTATTTTTAACAAGTATCCAGGTGTCTAACATAATTCAGTCGAAACACTATCTTTTATATCTGAATACGTCTCGGTGCTTTGGTTCGGACTTAGAAGGATATGCCAAGCTTCTTACGTATCCCAAAGAATTGGGAATCAGAACCCCATAGTTCTACAATATCAAAGTATAGTTTATAGAGTTTCGCTTCCAATTTCTTAACAGAATTTAGATCAGGTTAGTGTTGAATGAATTCAAAGGTGTTTGACTCATTAGACTTTGAAATACCTTAGTCATTATTCCTATTTACAACCTTAGTCTCTTACATTCCTAAGTGATATCTATTTATTTACTCTTTTACAAACTCTAAATATATGATGAATATGTCTCATGAAGTTCTGATGAAGTTCGGGTGTATTTCGGAAGAGAAAACATCATAAAATATACAAACTAGAAGAGGGTAAAGGTAGGCAAGGGTTCCTACCAACTAAAAGGTTCAAAAGAAGGAGAAAAACACTTGTCATGCAGATTCTATCGCGCTCGCGACAGAAGCTTGCTTCAGGTTCCCCATCAAGACAAGTCACAAGACTGCTTTCTGCTACAAATATAAACCGCATAAACCGACCTCAAAACCTCATTTTTAAACCAAATTTCATTTTTAACAATTGATCCTTAGGATGTTAAATTTAATATAGAACAAGTTTCATGTCGTTTGGACACCTAAATCATCAGATATGATCAAAACAACCTATATTGCTCCCCTGAACCCGGCCAGAGAAGATACCTCTAATTCATGACCATTTTTGGGATACTTAGAACTAAAATTAGCCCAACCTTATTTCTAGTACATTTGTAGTAATATTTCTTAAATTTTAAACGGTACTGGTCTCATATCATTTGGAGTCCTAAAACTCCCAATAAATCCTAATAACAGAAGAAGGGTCAAATGCATTCTAACACAGTTTTCACCCAAAAATCCTATTCACATGCACAGCTTAACAATCTAAAGCAACACTCACTACCATCATCATATAACATTATCAAAACATTCAAATAACATATATAACACATAAATGTAGTCAAATTCACGTATATAACTAAAGAGTTTCCAAAGCTCACTTCCTTTGCTCCTTTTAGTTCAATTGGTTGCACTCTCCCACTCCCATACTCTTTCATGATCATAATCATCAAATTTCCTCATCAAAACCCAAAAAATTACATGTTAGCATACCTACTAACCATAATTTCCATATAAATTTTAAATCCCACAATTAGAGAAGAAGAAGAGATGTAACTACACAACTTACCTTTTTAACTTGATTTAGGCACTTGAATTTCAAAACACCCATTTGGGGAGTATAATCAAAAGAAGGAGAGAGCAGAAATTTTAAGAGATTAGAGGAGGAAAGATTGCTTCCTTCTTTTTCCCCTTATGGCCGACCAAAAGTGGCCTAAGAAAACAGCCAAAATGGCTTAAAGAGGCCACCTACCAACACCTATCTCTATTGCCACATGTCACCACTCTATTGGTCCAAAGTTGATATTTTATGTCAAACATATCTTTTAATCCATTTCCTTACTTCTTTTCCCTCAATTGGCATTCCACTTTTCTATTACATACATTGGCCCACATGATTTAACTAATTCATTCAATTTAATCCTCAATTACAAAATGACCGAAATACCCTTACTTTACACAAACAAAACCGGTCACGTCCTTTATTACAATTAATCACTTCCATCATCCAATTAAACATTTTTAATCACCAAAATAATTCTTTTCACGTCATTTAAGGCCGACGATATAACTGTCCAATTTACCGAAACTTGCCGAAACTTTTGAATTAATGATAGTTGCGTCCTTTTTAACACTTCCGTCCCTAGCTCTAGCATATTCGGTTTCCGTTACACCCTGAACTTACCCTAATCCGACTAGGGGGTATTCGGGATGTTACATGGCATGTGTAAGCTTTTATCTCTTAAGAAAGTAATCTAAATATGCAACATCTCAATCAATACCATTATCCATTCTACTTGAACAATCATGCACATTTTGGAAAAACATAAAGTTGCAAAACACAAGAATGTAGGACCTCAAGATGTTGAATATCTTAACACATATAAAGACTATTTCACACAAGACATTGCCTAAAATAATTCTCACTCAAACACTATTTATTCCTTAATCTCTCAATCACTCAATGTGTTTCAAGGTTAGTGTTTCTCTCATTCCTTAAATATACCATTGCATACCATAAGCTTGTAAATAGTAAAAATCTCCACTACTAGTATAAAGTAGTACATGAAATCAAAAGGTCTTACAAAGGGTTGTAACTTGGCTTAGGTATAGGTAAGATAAATTTGTTTTAAGTAGCTAATATTGTATAGAGAATAAGCATAACTATACCACAAGGAATGTAGAAACTAAGTAAAGCATGATATTCAAAGTTTCTATTCTAATTCCCTTCTTAATGTCCACCCTTGTTCTCTAGTTTCATTTGATTTTCTTTTTTTTTTTTACCTTAGTGGGTGCATTTTATGTAGCATCCCACTTATTTTTTATTATATTCTTTTTTTTTTAATCGAAACTAGCTTCTTCTAATAATGGAATTTTGATACACAAATAAGGGAATTTACTTATACATCACTATAATCATGCTTATACTAACAAATATATCCCATGGTATAGTAATCCTAATTCTCAACACAATAAGGGTAACAAAAATGAATAGATATTGTTTAGCAAATGATTTGGTTAAATAATATGCTTAACAACAAAAATAGGTTAAAGCTCAAAATGGCTACCTAAAGTTAAAAAGGTTAGTTTGTTAAATCAAGCTAAAGTGGTTTAATCTAATTGCCCTTTTCATTTCTCATGCGCATCCCATACTAAATGTAATCTCAAAATTTACTAAAGACAAGTTCTAGAGGATATGGCATACTAAGGCTCTCATACAAGAAAAATTTCAAAGTATAAGGCTCAAAATCTCACATAGCTATAGGTCAAACGATCCTAAGCAATGAATTGCCAAAATAATCCTTATATACATGTGAAAAGATACTCAACTTAAAAAGACTCTACACTAAAGTGCTTTACCACGTCATAACCTTCACTATATACATTAAATTGCCCAAAGAAAAATAAAAATGACATTTTTCAAGATATGGCATTAATAGACATAATTAAAAGAAATACCAGCTTACTCATGCATATATTCCCAAATATACATCAAATATATAAGCTCCAAAATATAATGCACAAAAACAACCAATACTTAAAAACAATAACACACGTATGTACAAATCTAACTCAACATACCTAATATTAACAACCGAAAACTAGCAGCACATGCAAAACACAAGCTAAACTAAACACAACAACAAAATATAATATAACAACCACAATAATGCCCCCACACTTAAAGGACACAATGTCCTCATTGTGTGAAAACAACAAAAATTACATATATACAAACAAACACAAAACACAATAAAATAAGAACAAAAATAACACTAAAAATATAAAAAGTGTGTGGAGAGAACTTAGCTCAATTCCCACTAGGGAAATCAGGTGGTGATGGAGATAAATCAACATTTTGCTTTATAAAGAAGGAGAGAAGCTTGCGACTCAAGCTCTTATATCCCTTGTGGACAGCCTTCATAGTAGTCTCCAAAGAGTCCATTCTAGCAGCCATGCTTTGGTTGGCAGCCTCCATGCCATCCAACCTAGTTAATACTTGTTGCCAACCCGCATTTGCACCTTCACCAGCACCGGTAGCTTCCTCCTCCTCATCATCTTTATCATCATCATCAGCATCCTCATCCTCCTCATGCCCTGCAGCTACTGTGGATGACTCAAGAGCCTTACCTTTAACTTTATCAACGCGTGAACTGTCTACCTGCAAACCTCTATCAGTAAACTTGGGCGGCCAACCGCCTTTTGTCAAAAGGTTAGCCCACCTTAAATAAACCACATCAAGCATGGTAACAGATTCACCCTCCTCTAAACAAAAATTATGTAAGTCCCCTAGACATCCTAAAATTATACCAGTCACCATGTGACACATACCCATTGTTTTACTTTTAGCTATAGAGGCATGATATAATCCATCAAAAATGAAATCTATAGAGCAAGGGGTTTTCTTAGATTGTAATAAATCAAGCACAAATAAATACTTGGTCTGAACTTTAGAACTCTCAACTCTACCAAATAAAGCATGACACAAATATTTATGAAAAAATATTAAAACATCATCCTTTATTTGGCGATTCGTTGAATTCTTGTTATTACATGAATCAAGACCAGACAGATGCTTCCCAATAGGCTTAGGATCAAACAAATGTGGATCAAATCGCTTCCCAGTAAGAGAAAACCAAAACCAGTCATGCATCTTTTGAAACCCAAAAACATATTCATTACCTTGATGTCTAAACTTTAATTGAGTTTTACGTTTATCAACATAGTCAAGGGTAACAAAAAACTCAAGGGCCCAAGCACGGTTAATAGGAAGATTCAAATGTACAAATTTCCCCCATTTCATATATTTCAAATATTTTTCAAACTTTTCAGTGATGCCTAAAGTATTTGGCAAGGAGAAATCTACATGCCACATGCCAACATATGTTTTCTTGTTAAAATATTCAAATTTCTCACCTTCCTCCTCCGAAATTATGGGGAAAGGGCATTCAAACCGGTTTTGGAGACGCACAAGATCTGGGCTCTCATTGGACCCCTCTGCTGTAACACTCTTATAACATTATACTATACGTACGGTAATCAGATGTCTTAACTATCCTGTTGTACTAATGTCACCATGGTATGCTACAGTACACAGTTCAGTAAAAAAATTTCACATTTAAATCTTTTAACGATATAGTAAGATAATTAATCATAACACAATAGTTAACACATAGGTCTATTACAAACTCATACTTATCATGCACAAAACATAAATTATACCAATCCGATATGACCATATACATGCCATGTCTATACTACTGTCTTCGCTACTTGCCAATTCTTCCCAGTAAATATTCATATGTCGGCCACTTCACGCTTCCGCTTACTCATAACCTGCACGCAGTTACAACACTACGTGCTAAGCATTAAAATGCCCAGTGGTGGATACATATCCTAAACTTTTCATCTAAAGTCACACATGCATGCATACACACTTCAGATTACTTTTTCACCATTTTAGTTTATATCCATAATTGTCTGTATTTACTTCAGTTTCTTAGCATTTTACTATTATTATTACAATTTTAACTATCATAAATACTTTTATTATTATTATTGTTATTACGACAGTTAACATTATAAGTATTCAGTTGTCATTTCTTTTTCTATTTTTTACCTTTACATCTTTATTTAAACATTTTCATTTTAACTATAGATTAACATTGTAACTTACTTACTTGTAACATTTGTTCATTATTCATCCTTAGATTACTATTTCTATTACTTTAATTTCCTTAATCATTTCACTTGAATAATTTCTAATAAATTTTATTATTTCATTTTCCCTTTTATCACTGTCAATTCTATCATAATTTATTTACTTTTTATTGATTATATTCTTCATACATCTATGTTCATTAGTTAATTATAATTATTGATATAGAACTTGCTTTATCATTTTACTTAAAGAACAATCATTATTATTATCTATACTCTTGTTTTGTTATTATGATTATTTATTTTCTTCCAATATTTCCTTTCATAATCACTATTTACGTGCCTGTCCACTTTCTCTGTTCCTATGCTCATTTCTCTCATTTTTAATTAATTCATTTTCAATCAATACTACCAATATTGTCTATTACTATTAACATTGGTACTATTATTTCTGTTAAGTTACTTAATTTGATCCAGTATGCAATTAAAATTCAGTTTGCATTATTGTTAACATTTACTATATTACTACTATTATCATTATTAATGCTACCATTTGTATGATTATTTATTACTCTATATGTATAATTACTTATATCAAATAGGTTATATGCGTCACATTAAATAACTAACATTATCATTATTTTTCTTACATTTAACAGTACTATAATTTGCAATATTATATAAATAATTACTATTATTATCATTTATTGCTAATATTAACATTTTCATAAATATTTACCTTAACGTAGATATTAATACTAATATTGTTTTTATTGTTTTTAGACCATTAATTTCCTCAATTACCTTTCATCATAAATTTAATATTTATTTTACCTATAAATTATACTTAATATTTCTATTTACATTTTTGTGTTTTTCTTTTACAGTTTAATCTCTAGACTTTTATTTACTTTTATTACAGTTACAGTATTACCATTTATTGAATTAATTATTACATATTTATTCATTCTATCTTTTCTATTTCTTTTATTGGCATTAATACAATCAATTTACATTTTAAATTTTACTATTATATTAATATTCCAATTTCCATCCTTTTATTAACATCATATCGTTATTTTATTAGTTTTCATTCTCAGTCTGATTTTTGGCATGTAAATTATCATCAAATCTATAATGATCAATTTATTATTAAATACATTTTAAATTTATCTTCTATTTTCTTTTACGTGGCTTATTATTATTATTATTATTATTATTATTATTATTATTATTATTATTATTATTATGCCATTAATTTCTCCATCTTCACTCATTTATTCAATTGATATTTATAATACTTGTCAAATATATTTTAACCCCTTAAATTATATTATCATCATCAATTTACTGTTTAACCTCAATTCTTTTCATTAAATTAACATATTATCTTTTTTCCTTACCACTTATTTATAATTATACCATTCAATAACTTTATTATTACCTTTATTTCATTATCTAGCATGCAAATTACCAATTAGTCCTTACAATATTATTCTAATGCTAATTTACTCTCAAGTTATTTTTAATTACAATCTTACCCTTCAATTACCATATATTTATAAGCATACCATTAAGATTATTTATTTCTTACTTTCCACATTAATTCCATTTCTTATATGTAAAATTCCCATTTAATCCCTAAATGTCATTTTGGTATCAATTTACCTTTTAGTCCTTAATTCATTAATATTTTTACTTAATTTAATATTCGGACTCATATAACTTTATATTTTCCTTTTTAATTCATTCTTTTATATAATTACTATTTTGCCCCTATTACCTTAAAATCTTTATGTTTTAGTCCTTCTTTACTCTATATTCCTTTATTAATATTTATTCACTCATTTAAATTCATTTTCGATTATTTTGACATACAATTTATTATTTAATCCTTAAATACTATTTTTGTGCCATTTTACGCTTTAGACCCTATACTATTATCAAATTATTTACTTTACCAATTCATTTTTTTTTTGTTTATTCTCTCTTATTAACCTTATTGATTATTAAATTTACACTTTTCCTCTTTTTAGCATTTAATTCCTCAATATTATTAATTATTTACAAATAAATCCTTTATTACTCTATTTCTCATTTTAATTTCCATTTACTTACTTTTATTCAATTCTTGACCATTTTAAAATCTATTTTTACAACTTTGCCCCTAGTATCAATCCAGTAGAAATCTCTGAACCAGATACACGGGACGTGGATCCCACAGATCCACTACGTACATTTTAGAGTGATTTCGAGGAATCACCCATACATTCCATTTCACATTCCATTTCATTTCATTTTACATTTTAACATTTAGTAGACCGTCATTGGCCTACTTAAGCGAGTCGCCATGACTCGTACCGCGGTGTGGAATCCCTATGGCTAGCCAACTATATCCTGAACTAGATTAACTACCAGACCACTACTAAGGGCAATTAAATCATTCATTCTCTTCAATTTCCATTATAACAATCACTTTAAATAAATTATACTTTTAATTAACAAAACATTCTATTCAACCAACATTTCCCATAACATACAATTCACTCTTTTACTAATACATTCTCATTTCATTATTTCATTAATTCAAATATCATTCATGTCATAATTTCATAATATACTACATATGTTATAATTTCAGTTATTAACATAATATTTTATTATACTCTAAAATATTCATTTTGCTCAATTAATCTCAAATAAACTAACATTCACTCATTTTACATTATATATTCATCTTATGTCTAAATATTTAACAGTTTTCCATTTTACACTATAATAACCCTAAGGTTATCATTTGGCCTACACTTATACTTTATATTCTATTTTTCTTTTTCACTCAATTATCATTCATTTAACTACAATATATTTAAATTAATATATATTTACATTTAATTTTCATTAAATCATCAATTTTACTTAAATTATCTTTAGAAATCCATTCGGTTCAATTAATCTTTCTCTTCTTTTCATTCTTTCTTCTCTTATTTCCTTATATTTCATTTTATTTAGCCTAAGTATACACTTTAATTACCTTTATATCATACATATATTCAATCTAATCTCATCAATCTATTCGGCTAACATTATGTCCTTCCTCTAAATATTATTTTTCACTTCTTTAATTATTAATTTTGTTATATTACTTATAATTAATTTTGAATATACCATTAATTCACCTAAAATATCATGTATACCTTAATATACTCAAGGTATTCTATTCGGCCAACATAGTATTTTGAGTATACAATTCATTTTTCTTCACTTTAATCATTCTAAATCTTATATTTAACTTCCATAAACATGTCCATTAAATTTATTTCAATTAAACATACATAAATCATACACACACCTTATAAACATAAACTAAAAACATACAAAATAAATTGAAAGGATGGGATATTGTATCCACTAACCTTAGATTCATTTTCTTCACTCCTTAATCTCACTTTCCTTTGCCTTAAACCTCTTGAAGTACCTTCACCTTCTTTATTTCCTAAGTATGGCCAAAATTTAAAATTGAGCTACCATAAAAACTATGCATTCTATCTACAATATAACTTCATAATTGCACTCTACATATCCTAATTTACCTATTAGGACCATTAATTAAATTTCAAACCTTCAATTTCTCTTACCTCATTTCAAACTCTAAACTTGAACCCCTTGAAAATTCCCAAATTCTTCACTGAATTAGAAATTAGAGGCTGAAATAGTGTTAGAGAGGGGCTGAATTTTACTTAGGAAGGTTAGATTTAGGGAGAATTTAGAAGAAGAAAGAAGAAATTCATAGAGAAATAGAGAGTGCTCTATACGGCCAAGAGAAGAGAGGAGAGGGCTGGAGAGAATTCTGGAAATCTGATGATTTTTCAGCCTTATTAAGGCTTCTTAGATGGACTTAGGCTTAGTTCAACTAATTAGCCAACCCAATTAGGCCCATTTAGTTATTAAGCCCATTTTTCACTCCAAAAATTATTTTCTTTACTTCTCAAGTTCAATTCCTCTCCAAATCAATTCCATAATTCATAAAATATATTTATTAAGCTCCATATAAAATTATAGCCCAATCGAAGACCGTTTCCCGGTCCTGTAATTCCCTACCAGTCCGATAATTCAGTTTTCTGTCTCACCGTAAAATTTAATTTTCAATACCATTTAATTCTCCATAATTTTTCAAGTAAATCCATACTTTCAGATGATTTTTCTGAGCTCTGCAACACCAATTAGAGCTCAGTCAACTTTTAGTCAAACCGATCCACTACTGTGAAACTGGTCCGACCGGTTCGATTCTTTGGTTGGACCGGTTCGATATACTTTTCATCCTTAACTTCCTTTTATTCTTAATAACTCATTTGGCTTTGATTTCACCTTAATTATGGCCCACTACTGGTCCGGTTCAATTAAATCGGTCCGATTCACTCATTTTTCATTGTCATCATAAAATTTACTTTTTATCACCAAATTGTTCTACTTATCATTCTGAATCCATCCATGCCTTCCGATAATTTTTTAGAGGTCATTTACTATCTTAAAAATCCAATCAAATCAAAAGTCAACTCTTTTACTTTTGGAAACCTATTTGATCTCATTATTAGTCCAATTTTTACCAACAGACTCCTTATAACTTGTACTTTCTATTGGTGCAATAAAATATTTTTTGCCGACGGATGGCACTATTCACCCCGGTATCACTATTCATGGCCCGGTATCACTATTCACGAAAGTAGCTATTTTGGGCCATTACATCTGCCGCCCTCTTCCCTTTATCAGCCACATGCTTTGTCCGCACCATCTTAATTGTGAATGTAGGATAAAGAAACTCTACTAAAGAAACTCACAAAGAAGATATAAAGGCAAAACAAAATTGGAAACTGAAAATTCTTAAGAGAAGAAGAAGAACAGAGAAATTAAAGAGAGAAAACAAAGAAACATGAGAGACTACACGAAAGTGAAGAGAAAAATGGAAGTTAGGGCTTTAAGCATTTATAGGGGAGTGAAATAATAGGGTCATAACGGTTTGAAATTTATAAATTTTCAAATCCCGTGCTCTGTCGCGACCTCACGACATCCTCGCGATCGCGACAGAGACGACAATTCAAATTAATATCTCGCGAACCCATCGTGATCACGCGATAAAATTTTTCCTCACCAATCTGCCACGCTCGTGATGATATCGCACTCGTGACAAAATAGTTTTGCCCAAACTTGTAATTTCCCATCGCGCGCTCCCTGCCAGGCGCGATCGCGACAGCAACTTGCAAAAATAACTTCCCTCCACTGTCGCACTCGCGACGAACATCGCGCTCGCGACAGTAAGGAATATTCAAAGAACAAAATTTTCGCTTATTCACAACAACACTATAATTTGATAAGTTGAATTCCTCACTATCTAAAACACCCTGTGGAAACAAAAATAAACAATGTTAGTAATACATATATATTAAAACCAAAATCATACTAGAATCTAATTAGCAACATACAAAACAACTTAAATTTATACTAAGTACAAAAATAAACAGACATTTCAAGTAACTTTTAAATCAATTTTAAAGAGATAATGGAAACCTCTCTACCATGAAAAGTTCCCTCCAAATAGACTTTGCATCTTTGACCTTTTGTTTTAAATAATTCTCCCTTACTATTCTTCAGCTCTAAATAGCCATGGTCAAAAACTTGTGCCACCTCAAATGGGCCACTCCACCTAGATTTCAATTTCCCAGGAAATAACTTTAGTCTAGAATTGTATAAGAGGACTTTATCTCCAACCTTGAAATTCTTATAGCGAATGTGAGCATCATGCCACTTCTTGGATCTTTCTTTATAAATTTTTGCATATTCATAAGAAAGAAGACGTAACTCATCAAGCTCATTCAATTGTAAATACCTTTTGACACTAGCATCCTTAAGATCATAGTTCAAAGTCCTAATGGCCCAATAAGCTTTATGCTCTAACTCTACAGGTAAATGACGTGACTTTCCATATACTAGCCTATAAGGTGTCATCCCAATAGGTGTTTTAAAGGCAGTGCGATATGCCCATAAAGCATCATCAAGCTTATGTGCCCAATCTTTCCTAGAATTAGAGATTGTTTTCTCTAGGATCCATTTAAGCTCTCTATTTGAAACCTCTACTTGGCCACTTGTTTGAGGATGATAAGGAGTAGCTACCCTATGATGCACTCCATATTTATGCAATAATGAATCAAAAGAACGGTTAATAAAATGCTTACCTCCATCACTTATGATGGCTCTTGGCACCCCAAATCTTGTAAAGAGCTTCTTCAAAAACTTGATCACCACCTTTGAATCATTGGTTGGCAATGCTTGAGCCTCAACCCACTTTGACACATAATCTACCCCAACCAATATATAGTTTTGACCAAAAGATGTAGGGAAAGGACCCATGAAGTCTATCCCCCACACATCAAAGATTTCAACTTCTAAAATAGTATTCAAAGGCATTTTATCACGCTTTCCAATATTCCCAGCCCTTTGTCATTTATCACATTTAGCTATAAAATTCTTAGCATCATTAAACAAGGTAGGCCAATAGAAACCACATTCAAGGACTCGAGAGACAGTTTTATTAGCACCATTATGACCCGAATATAAAGAAGAATGGCAATGAGTCAAAATGTTCACATAATCTTCCTCATGCACACATCAACAAATGATACCATCCCCACTAATTTTAATTAAGAATGGCTCTTCCCAAAGATAGTTTTTAACATCACTAAAAAATTTTTCCTTTGCTGCCATGTCAATCCATGTGGTATAATTCCTGCAGCAAAAAAGTTAGCAAAATCTGCATACCAAGGTACATGAACTTCTTCTAGTGACATTAATGATTCATCCGGAAAAGATTCATTAATTTCAATATTATCTCCTAAAAGTCCTTTATTGTTTTCCAACCTTGACAAGTGATCAGCAACTGAATTTTCAGAGCCTTTCTTATCTTTGATTCAAGATCAAATTCTTGCAATAATAAAACCCAACGAATTAGTCTAGGTTTGGCATCCTTTTTAGCAAATAAATATCTCAAAGCTGCATGATCTGTATATATAATGACCTTAGAGCCTAACAAATAAGACCTAAACTTGTCACATGCATAAACCACAGCCAACATTTCTTTTTCAGTGGTTGTATAATTAATTTGAGGGCATGACAATGTATGGCTAGCATAATATATGACATGCAAATGTTTCCCTTGACGTTGACCTAAAACACATCCCACTGCAAGGTCACTTGCATCACACATAATTTCAAATGGTAAGTTCCAATTAGGAGAAGTGATTATAGGTGCACTTACAAGAGCTTTCTTTAATATATTAAAAGCATTCATGCAATCATTAGAAAATTCAAAAGGCACATCCTTTATCAATAAATTAGTTAAAGGTTTAGCAATTAAAGAAAAATCCTTAATGAATCTCCTATAGAAACCAGCATGTCCAAGAAAAGATCTTACACCCTTAAGTGTAGTAGGTGGAGGTAACTTTTCTATCAATTCTGTTTTTGCTACATCCACCTCTATCCCCTTTCTTGAAATCTTATGCCCAAGAACTATCCTTTCTTCTACCATAAAATGACATTTTTTCCAATTTAGAACTAAATTAGTCTCCTCACATCTAGCCAAAACTCTATCTAAGTTTTTCAAACATAGATAAAATGAGTCACCATAGACAGAAAAATCATCCATGCAAACCTCCATGATATCTTCTATCATTCCCCAAAAATATAAGTCATGCATCTTTAAAAAGTAACTGGTGCATTGCAAAGCCCAAAAGGCATTCTCCTATAGGCAAAAGTCCCATAAGGACAAGTGAAAGTAGTATTTTCTTGGTCACTAGGGTAAATAAAAATTTGAAAGTAACCCGAATAACCATCAAGAAAACAATAATGAGAATGGCCTGCTATCCTCTCTAACATTTGGTCAATAAATGGTAAAGCGAAGTGGTCTTTTATAGTGGCTGAATTTAATTTCCTATAATCAATGCACACCCTCTAATCGGTTGTGGTTCTAGTAGGAATTAAATCCCCATTTTCATTTTTCACTACAGTTATCCCCCCTTTCTTTGGCACACAATGAATGGGACTTACCCAAGCACTATCCGAAATTGGATAGATAATCCCAGCATCAAGCAACTTAATGATTTCTTTTTTAACTACCTCTTGCATATTTGGATTTAATCTTCTTTGTCTATCTACTTTTGGTTGACACTCATCTACCATATTGATCCTATGTATGACAACTTTAGGACTAATTCCTTTTAAGTCAGAAATTTGCCAGCCAATACTCTTTATCCTTTTTCTAACAACCTCTAACAATGAAGACTCTTGCTCATTAGATAATTTGTTAGACACAATGATAGGCAAAGTATGATTAGGGCCAAGAAATGCATATCTCAAATGGTTAGGTAGTTATTTTAATTCCACATTAGGAGGACTTACTATTGAAGGTGGTACAGGTGCTTCATTTCTGAATAAAGTTTCTGGCCTTGAGCTGTCTTGTTCCACCTCTTTATGAGCTTCCTCTTCATTACTGTCCTCTTCATGACCTGCATTTTCCATTACTTCCATAACACATGCATCAATGATATCAACTTTCATGCAAACATTCTCATTCATGGGGTATCTTAGTGCTTTATCCATGTGATATTCTACACTATCTTCCTCTACTCGTAAGACTTGAGTTCCTTCATAAACATCAACTACAGCCCTACCAGTTCTCATGAAAGGTCTTCCTAAGATCAAAGGGCATTTCACATCATAAGGAAAATCCAATATAAAAAAGTCAGCAGGCAATATGAATTTGTCTACTTTCACAAGCACGTCTTCAATAATTCCAAATGGTTTCTTAATTGATTGGTCAGCCAATTGCAATACCATTGATGTAGGCTTAACATAATCCAATCCTAGTTTCTTAAAGATAAATAATAGCATGAGATTAATACTTGCCCCTAAATCACATAAAGATTTAGGAAACTCAACATCCCCTAAAGTATAAGGGATAGTAAAACTCCCATTATCTTTAATCTTAGTGGGCAAATTATTAGAAATTATAGAACTACATGCTTCAGTTAATGCCACAGTAGATATGTCTTTGTGACGCGCGCCGGATCCCCGCGGCCGCCCTTTCGACCGCCCGCACGTGGGCGATCGGGGCATTTGTGGGTCCGTCGACAGCTTGCGATAAATCGCAAGTGCGTCTATGTTGGGCAACAAGGAGGTTTCATGGAGTCGCCACCCAATAGAACATTGGGAAAGTTTCTCTCGCCTCGGAGAGCCTAAGACTTGCGCATTTTATCCATATTGGGCCATGAGGCCTAGGATTAACGTCTAAGTCTCGTGACACAAGAGGTGTCTTGGAGGATAACCTCTAGCCTCTTGAGCCCAAAGACCAGAGCAGGGTTCGGGACTTCTCATTTATTCGTACCTTGATTAATATCATAATTAAGTTTTTAATTCATTATTTCATCAACTTTCCACACAATGCAATTTTAATTTAAAGGCGCAATCATTCATATCAAAAGCGGTAAATGTAAGCAAAATCCAAAATAAAGCATTCAAAAACGAGTTACAATAACACTAGGAGTGGAATACAACTCCCATTTATAAAAGTGAAATACATGCATTGTAACACCCCCTTCCCATACGTAGGCGATCCCATCCGATAAGGAGTGAGATGCCGTATGAGACAAGGTGTCACCAAACAAAAGCAAAGCAAAATATACATCCATTCATAACATACATTCAGAAATACAGAATAATTAAAAACTTTACATAAAGAAAGCAAAAGCTGATCATGCATTACTATAATTAAACTATTACAATAATGATCTGATCAACAAGCTGATATAAATAATATTACATATAAAATATAGATACAAAAGCGGAAGCTGATACAGAGAGTTCTATATAAAAAGAATCAATAACCGATACAAAACTGAGCCCTACACTAATCCCTTCTGTGTTGGCTTGATGACGGTGACTCTCCGAAAGCAAAACGCCTTCCGCACCTGCACGGGTAGAAACACCGTGCTAAGCGATAAACGCTTAGTGGGGAAACACACATAAATTATGGACGGCCACTCACAGTGGTCGTCAAGGCATAACACATTCACAATGGCAGAATGCAAGGACTAATACATAATCCATATAAACATGCTCGTATTTAAATACCATACTTTTAGAATCTCATCATCATATGCATTACAGAATAAACCAGCAAGTATTTCATCACTAAACTCATTCAGATATTTCATTCAAAGCCATATCAGATCAGAACGTTTCCATTAACATTTAAAGAATACCTGCTGACTCTAGACAGTGGATAACGAGTGTACTGAGGGTACCTTACGGGTACGAATCGAATACTGAGGGTACCTCACAGGTACAAGTCAAATATTATATCATTTATCAAAACATGTTATTTATATACTGAGGGAATCTTAAACAAGATTCTATACTGAAGGGTTCACGAGGAACCAAACGGGGACCTGATCGGGGTCCAAACTGAACTGAGGGCTGCAGCTAAAGACTCTATTAGGCATGCCTAACTATCCACTTACTTGACTCTAGCAGGTTATGCGTCAAACCGATCACATTTCAGGATATAGAGTATAATTCATCAGAAAATCATGCTATCACGCATATCGAAGCATCAAACAGCAAGACATGCATCATACAACAGTAAAGTCCATTCAGAAGAAATACCAAATTCATTTCTGAGTTGAAAACTAGGAAATTTCGGAAAAACGAGCTGAGCGGAGAAACGGGCGAGATCGGCTGGTCACTGGGCGTGACTGGCCTTCTCAACAGGCAGGTCACGGCGTGACCGAGGGTCACGCGACGTGACATGCTTGTTTCTCGCCGGTCACGTTGCGTGATCTTCACAAATCATGCAACGTCCTAAGCAGGTCACGGCGTGACTGGACGTCACGACTCGTGACGTGCTTCTCCTCTCTCGCAGATCACGTCGCGTGATCTCGCAAATCACGCAACTCACTCTCGCAGGTCGCACGACGTGACCGAAGATCACGTCGCGTGACTTGCTTATTCTTCAGCTGGTCACGCGACTGGCTTCTCAGGAGGCAGGTCACGGCGTGACCGAGGGTCACGTCTCGTGACTTGCCTTCTTCCGTACCGAGTCACGCAATGAAGAACAGTACCTCAATTTCCAGAATTTCCAGAATTTCCAGAAACAAGAATTCAATCCCAATTTGATTAAAAACCCTTCAAACCTGATCTTACCTTCCAGAACTCATCTCAAACAACATAGGCAATAATTATACAACTCAATTCGTCAACTAATTCATCCAATCAAATCAAGAACATATGCATTTAAACTCACAAGAACATAAACCCTAGAAATTTACAGTAGAATCAAAATCACACAATTTCATAGTTAAACATTCCCAAACCTGGATTCTAACTTCTATCACTTAGCTCCACTAGGTCCAGCAACCTCTTTCCCCTTTGGATCACGTGGAGCTTCAGCTAAACACAATCACAGCAAGAATATCCACAAAGAAAACCCTAAGTTAAATCTAAACTTAAGGAAGAAGAAGAAGTAAATGAAACAATTAAATGAGGGAATTCACTTACTTACTAGAGAGGATGCAAGGTGAGGATTAATTTCACCAATAAGACCTTGAATCAATAATACAGTACTTGGAAATAAAGAAAGTGAAGAAGAAGAAAGTGAGTGAGAAAAGAAAAGAAACGTAAATCTCTAAGTCCCTTTTCTTTCATTCCCTTTTCTTTTCCTTTTCTTTACCCTAAGTAGTGTCCATTTCTTATTGATGGAATTAACCACTCACACCTAAATAACCTACACTACACACACCTAAAACCCTCTTCACTTATGCATACTCTACCATGGTATGAACACATGCACACAAGTATCTCTCATTTAATTAAACACACTAATGCCATGTATGTACCCACATAATAATAAAACCCCAAAAGCATACATTTTACTAAATTACCCTTATGAATGCTGAACACATGCGAATGCTTACACATACAGACGGACAGTCAGACAGACAGACAGACTGACAGGCTCATTCTACTAGGGGGCAAATGGGGTGTGACAACTCTCCCCCACTAATAAGAATTTCATCCTCGAAATTCTCACCTGAACTGAATAACTGAGGGTACTGAGCTCTCATCCACTCCTCTGGTTCCCAAGTCGCTTCCTCGACTCCATGATGAATCCACAACACCTTTACCAAAGGAATCTGCTTATTTCTCAACTGCCTCACCTCTCGGGCTAAAATAGCTCGCGGTTCCTCATCATAAGAGTAGTCTGGCTGAACCTGGATATCCTGAACTGACAGAACATGCGAAGGATCTGATCTGTACCGACGAAGCATCGAAACGTGGAACACATCATGCAACTTTGCTAACTCCATCGGTAACGCTAATCTGTAGGCTACAGGTCCTACCTTAGCCAAAATCTCATAAGGTCCAATAAAACGAGGACTCAGCTTACCCTTCTTTCCAAATCGAAGCACTCTCCTCCAAGGAGAAACTTTAAGGAAAACTTTGTCCCCGATCTCAAATTGCACGTCTTTCCTCTTCAAATTGGCATAAGACTTCTGTCGATCTTTGGCTGCCTTCAAATTCCGCTGCACTACTCTGATTTTCTCTTCAGTATCTCTAACCAAGTCTGGTCCAATCATAGATCTCTCAGATAGCTCTGTCCAACAAATCAGAGTCCTACACTGACGACCATACAAAGCCTCATATGGTGCCATACCGATACTCGACTGGAAACTGTTGTTGTAGGCAAACTCCATCAATGATACATATCTGTCCCAGCTACCCGGAAAATCCAATGCACAAGCTCTCATCATATCCTCCAAAATCTGAATAACTCGCTCTGACTGACCGTCGGTCTGAGGATGAAACGCTGTATTGAAGTTCAACCTAGTGCCCAAAGCTCTCTGTAACTCCTTCCAAAACTTGGAAGTGAAGCTCGGATCTCGATCTGAAACTATGGACAAAGGCACACCATGCAACCGAACTATCTGATCCACATAGATACTGGCTAATCTGTCCATGGAGTAGTCCACTCTAACCGGCAGAAAGTGAGCTGATTTCGTAAGCCGATCCACAATAACCCAAACTGAATCATGCTTCCTCTGAGTCAAAGGCAAACCAGAAACAAAGTCCATGGCGATATCATTCCATTTCCACTCAGGAATGGATAAAGGCGTAAGCAACCCTGAAGGAACCTGGTGCTCAGCCTTTACCTGCTGACAAGTCAAGCACTTGGAAACAAACTCCACTATATCACGCTTCATACCGGACCACCAATAGAATTGCTTCATATCTCTATACATTTTCTCACTGCCTGGTTTCATAGTAAAGACTGAACTATGCGCCTCACTCATGAGCTGTCTCCTCAAGTCCTCAGACTCTGGCACACACAGGCGATCTCTAAACATAAGTACCTCATCCTGAACTGAGAACTCTGACTGCTTACCCAATCTAACCTCATGCACAATCCGCTGAAGCCTCTGGTCATCTCTCTGAGCATCCACTATCCTCTGTCTCAATGTAGGCTTCACGCGCAACTGGGCAAGCAAAGCCCCATCAGAACCAAATCGCCATCTGAATCGCCTCAAGAACAAAGCTGAAACTGACTTCCGACTCAAAGCATCGGCAACTACATTGGCCTTACCAGGATGGTAATCCACAATGCAGTCGTAGTCCTTAAACAGCTCAAGCCATCTGCGCTGTCTCATATTCAATTCTTTCTGTGAAAGGAAATACTTCAAACTCTTATGGTCCGAGAAGATCCTACACTTTTCCCCATACAAGTAATGACGCCAAATCTTCAAAGCAAAGATCACAGCTGCTAACTCTAAATCATGCGTCGGATAGTTCTTCTCATGTGGTTTCAACTGACGGGAAGCATAAGCCACAACCTTACCTTCCTGCATCAGCACACATCCAAGACCAACTCCAGAAGCATCACTGTAAATGACAAACTCCTTACCCGAGATGGGTTGAGTAAGGATATGAGCCTCAACAAGCAACTGCTTTAACCGATCAAAACAAGACTGACACCTGTCTGACCACTCAAATCTAACTCCTTTCCTCAACAATCTAGTCATAGGAGCAGCAATCACAGAAAATCCCTTAACGAACCGACGGTAATAACCTGCTAAACCGAGGAAACTCCTCACTTCCTGAACATTTCGAGGCGCTTTCCAATCAACTATCGCCTCAATCTTAGCTGGATCCACCTGGATACCACTAGCTGAAATAAGGTGACCCAAAAATGACACTTCTCGAAGCCAGAAATCACACTTGCTAAGCTTAGCAAACAAATGATGCTCTCTCAACATCTGCAAAACCAATCTGAGATGCTCCTCATGCTCACTCTCATTCTTGGAATACACCAAGATGTCATCAATGAACACTACTACAAATCGATCTAAGTATGGCCTAAATACACGATTCATCAGATCCATAAAAGCCGCTGGAGCATTTGTTAAACCAAACGGCATCACAAGAAACTCATAGTGGCCATACCTAGTCCGAAATGCAGTCTTAACCACATCTGCATCCTGAACACGAAGCTGGTAGTACCCTGATCGAAGATCTATCATGGAAAAGACACCCGCACCTCGAAGCTGATCAAATAAATCCTCAATCCTAGGCAAAGGATACTTGTTCTTCACTGTAACTTTATTAATCCGGCGGTAGTCAATACACATCCGCAGGGATCCATCTTTCTTCTTGACAAACAGCACTGGAGCTCCCCATGGAGATATGCTAGGTCGAATAAACCCCTTATCCAATAACTCTTGTAGCTGAGATTTAAGTTCCCTCAACTCTACAGGAGCCATCCGATAAGGTGCTCTCGAAATAGGTGCAGTACCTGGCATAATCTCAATGGACAACTCAACCTCTCTCTCAGGAGGCAAACCAGGCAACTCGCTCGGGAACACATCACTAAACTCCCGCACTACTGGAATATCCTCAATCTGAACCTGATCCCTCCTGGAATCTAACACAACTGCTAGAAAAGCCTCACAACCTTTCCTGATAAATCTCTTGGCTTGCATCACAGAAATAACATTATTAACAGAACTAGCACCCAAACCTTTCAAAAACACAAGAGACTGACTTCTATCCCGAAGTACAACTGTCTTCCTATGGCAATCCACTACAGCCCGATGCTTTCCCAACCAGTCCATACCCAGAATCAAGTCAAACTCTCTGAAGGGTAACTCAATCAGATCCGCTGGAAGCACAGCTCCCTCAACAATCAGAGGACAACTCCTAAAAACTCTACTCACACTGACACTATGCCCTAATGGACTGGTCACACAAATCTCATAATCTAACTGATCAACTGAATGCAATTTATCAACAATTCTATCTGTGCACAAATATGAGTGTGTGGAACCAGGATCAATTAGAGCATACAACTCAGTGTCATGGAGTAGGAACTTACCAGCTATAACGTCAGGCGCATCCTGCTCATCTCTGGCTCTCATAGCATAAGCTCTAACGGCACCCTGAGGAGGATGCTCAACAGTCTCAGAAGCAGCTCCCTCTCTATGCCGACCACCTCTACCTCTACCTCGGCCTCTGCCACGGGTAGCCTGAGAAGCATTCAAACCGACCCTACTGCCCTCTCTCTGGGAACCTGAATCCTCCTGTAACCTCGGACAACCAGCCAACTGATGCTCCGAACTCCCACATCTGAAGCATGCACCGGAGAGCCACCTACACTCACCCCGATGTGACTTACTACAATGAGGACAAACTGGTGTAGTCTCAGCTCTACCACCCCTACCAGAACCTGACACAGCTGTAGAACCCTGACGTCTACCTCCAGAAACCGAACCAGATGCTGACTCATCCTGTGGGTTCCTAGCTCTCTTACTCGAAGAAGATCCTCCGCGAGAAGAACTCCTCCTCTGAGCTCTCTCTCTCATCACAGTCTCAGACAACTCAACTCTCACAGCAGCCTCAACAATCTGATAGTAGCTAACCCCAGGAATACACATCAAGGAAATCAAAGCAATCTTCAGAGACTCATTTAACCCAGCCTCGAAATGCTTGCATCTAAAGTCATCAGTCATAACTCCTCGAGGGGCATAGCGAGATAACCTGTTGAACTCTTTCTCATAATCAGCTACAGACATGGCCCTCTGTCTCAAACCCAAAAACTGTGCCCATCTAGAATCTCTATAAGTCTGTGTGATGTACTTCTTTGAGAACTCACCCTCAAAGAACTCCCAAGTAATCGGATCCGGTAGCTGAGGATGCCTGCACACTAACGCCCACCATTCAAAAGCAGACCCCTGAAGAAGAGCTAATGCACACTCTGCCTGCTGGTCGGGAGGACACCGAATCTCTCTCAAAGCACGCTTCACTTTATCTAACCATCTCTCTGCAGTCTCAGACTCATTCAAACCGGTACCATAGAAATCCTCAACTCCTGCCCTTCTCAAATTCTCCATAGGTGCTCTAGGAGCAGTCACTCTCTCCAAAACCCTAGCCATGTCCTGATGCAGTCTAAACATAGCCTCAAAGGGCATGGCTGCGGCCTCGGGCTGGACCCTAGCATGCTGAGCCGACACAGTAACAGAAACAGACTGATCTACAGTGGGAGAATTCACACCCTTGGCGGATTCCTCATGCGCACCATGAGCAGAATTAGAAGCCATCTAAACAAACAAGAAACAACCGTATCAGCCAACACAGATCTAGACACATACACATCTAAGAAACTCAGAACAATCACAATAACACCCAGAAACGCATAAACCAGGCTCTGATACCACTAACTGTAACACCCCCTTCCCATACGTAGGCGATCCCATCCGATAAGGAGTGAGATGCCGTATGAGACAAGGTGTCACCAAACAAAAGCAAAGCAAAATATACATCCATTCATAACATACATTCAGAAATACAGAATAATTAAAAACTTTACATGCAGAAAGCAAAAGCTGATCATGCATTACTATAATTAAACTATTACAATAATGATCTGATCAACAAGCTGATATAAATAATATTACATATAAAATATAGATACAAAAGCGGAAGCTGATACAGAGAGTTCTATACAAAAAGAATCAATAACCGATACAAAACTGAGCCCTACACTAATCCCTTCTGTGTTGGCTTGATGACGGTGACTCTCCCAAAGCAAAACGCCTTCCGCACCTGCAAGGGTAGAAACACCGTGCTAAGCGATAAACGCTTAGTGGGGAAACACACATAAATTATGGACGGCCACTCACAGTGGTCGTCAAGGCATAACACATTCACAATGGCAGAATGCAAGGACTAATACATAATCCATATAAACATGCTCGTATTTAAATACCATACTTTTAGAATCTCATCATCATATGCATTACAGAATAAACCAGCAAGTATTTCATCATTAAACTCATTCAGATATTTCATTCAAAGCCATATCAGATCAGAACGTTTCCATTAACATTTAAAGAATACCTGCTGACTCTAGACAGTGGATAACGAGTGTACTGAGGGTACCTTACGGGTACGAATCGAATACTGAGGGTACCTCACAGGTACCAGTCAAATATTATATCATTTATCAAAACATGTTATTTATATACTGTGGGAATCTTAAACAAGATTCTATACTGAAGGGTTCGCGAGGAACCAAACGGGGACCTGATCGGGGTCCAAACTGAACTGAGGGCTGCAGTTAAAGACTCTATTAGGCATGCCTAACTATCCACTTACTTGACTCTAGCAGGTTATGCGTCAAACCGATCACATTTCAGGATATAGAGTATAATTCATCAGAAAATCATGCTATCACGCATATCGAAGCATCAAACAGCAAGACATGCATCATACAACAGTAAAGTCCATTCAGAAGAAATACCAAATTCATTTCTGAGTTGAAAACTAGGAAATTTCGAAAAAACGAGCTGAGCGGAGAAACGGGCGAGATCGGCTGGTCACTGGGCGTGACTGGCCTTCTCAACAGGCAGGTCACGGCGTGACCGAGGGTCACGCGACGTGACATGCTTGTTTCTCGCCGGTCACGTTGCGTGATCTTCACAAATCATGCAACGTCCTAAGCAGGTCACGGCGTGACTGGACGTCACAACTCGTGACGTGCTTCTCCTCTCTCGCAGATCACGTCGCGTGATCTCGCAAATCACGCAACTCACTCTCGCAGGTCGCACGACGTGACCGAAGATCACGTCGCGTGACTTGCTTATTCTTCAGCTGGTCACGCGACTGGCTTCTCAGGAGGCAGGTCACGGCGTGACCGAGGGTCACGTCTCGTGACTTGCCTTCTTCCGTAGCGAGTCACGCAATGAAGAACAATACCTCAATTTCCAGAATTTCCAGAATTTCCAGAAACAAGAATTCAATCCCAATTTGATTAAAAACCCTTCAAACCTGATCTTACCTTCCAGAACTCATCTCAAACAACATAGGCAATAATTATACAACTCAATTCGTCAACTAATTCATCCAATCAAATCAAGAACATATGCATTTAAACTCACAAGAACATAAACCCTAGAAATTTACAGTAGAATCAAAATCACACAATTTCATAGTTAAACATTCCCAAACCTGGATTCTAACTTCTATCACTTAGCTCCACTAGGTCCAGCAACCTCTTTCCCCTTTGGATCACGTGGAGCTTCAGCTAAACACAATCACAGCAAGAATATCCACAAAGAAAACCCTAAGTTAAATCTAAACTTAAGGAAGAAGAAGAAGTAAATGAAACAATTAAATGAGGGAATTCACTTACTTACTAGAGAGGATGCAAGGTGAGGATTAATTTCACCAATAAGACCTTGAATCAATAATACAGTACTTGGAAATAAAGAAAGTGAAGAAGAAGAAAGTGAGTGAGAAAAGAAAAGAAACGTAAATCTCTTAGTCCCTTTTCTTTCATTCCCTTTTCTTTTCCTTTTCTTTACCCTAAGTAGTGTCCATTTCTTATTCATGAAATTAACCACTCACACCTAAATAACCTACACTACACACACCTAAAACCCTCTTCACTTATGCATACTCTACCATGGTATGAACACATGCACACAAGTATCTCTCATTTAATTAAACACACTAATGCCATGTATGTACCCACATAATAATAAAACCCCAAAAGCATACATTTTACTAAATTACCCTTATGAATGCTGAACACATGCGAATGCTTACACATACAGACGGACAGTCAGACAGACAGACAGACTGACAGGCTCATTCTACTAGGGGGCAAATGGGGTGTGACATGCATAAAACGGGTTTTTCATTAATAGTGAGAACATTGGTCCTCGCATGTATATTTATTATGAAACAATTTTGATGTGATGATTTATTTGGGTATGAAAAACTAGGACATTGGTCCCCTTTTATTTAGAAAAAATGTCAAGTTAATTAATAGAAACGTTTTTGTGATTTTCTTTTTAGCGTGCCTAAATAAAGAATTTTACAAGAAAATTATATGGCAAAATTAAATAAAATATTACAAATAAAGGAAATAAATATATGGACCAAACGAGCCTTTTTGGACCTCCCGATGTGCTCGCAAAAACGCCCAAGCGAAAAATGAATTTAGACATAAAAACAAAATACAAATAAAATAATGTTAGTGATTAAATCAATTAAACATATAAAATAATGAATAAAAATTAAAATAAAATAAGGTGATATGAAAAAAAATGATAATGGAATCAAAAATATTAACAAACCAAAAAAAAATGAGAAACATGGATTATATATGATAAATGATTGAATGATGTGATGAAAATAAAATAAAACATGTTAATTAATTAGTACATGAAAATATACACATGATGAAAATAATGATGATGAAGATAAACGAATCAAAGAATATATAAAATGATAAAGAAAATAATAATAAATGAAAACAATTAAAGAATGATGAAAACAATTAAATAAACAATATGATTAATTAAATATGTTCACAAATGATATAAACCATTTACATGGCAAAAAGATCAATTAAAGTTAATTATTTGCATGTTAGAAATAATTAGGAATCAAAATAAAATAAATTATTTACATGTTAGGAATTAAAAGAAAACAATATTCACATGAATAAAGATCAAATCATATATAAACAATTAAATAGAACGAATATAAAATCAATACAACAAATGAATAGATTAAAACAATAAATAAATCAATAAAAACAATAACATATACATGAATAAATTAAATAAAATAAAATAGAAATTGAAATTGAAATTGAGCCTAGAATATTTACTCTCAGAATATTGGATTTGATGAAGGAAAAGTGATGGTTGATTTCTTTGTTTGATGATTCACAATATTAGAGTGAAATATTATGAAAATGTTGGAATTTTATTCCAAGAAACATGAAAATAAAAATGATCAAAAATTCTTTAAGAACAAAGAATTGATACCTTTGCCTAAAGAAATGATTTTGATCAAAAAAATATTTTATTGATTAAAATAAAGAAAAATTGATTGAAGTTTTATCAAATAAAAATTAGATTTTGATGACAAACAATTATTTTATTTGTCTCAAAATCAATTTTTTATCAAAAAAGAGATTCAAAACAAAATCAATGAAAAAAGTTTTATTGAACACAAAATAAAAGATTAAAAACAATTTTGAGAACAAATAATTATTCTATTTGTCTCAAAGATTGAATCAAACAACAAAACTTCCTCTAAAAAATATGTTTAGAAGAAATTATATTGAAAAAAGAATGAAACATTTGATTTTTTCTTTTTTGATTTTTGGTTGGGGAATAAATCTGGAATTTTAGTGGAAGAAGAAGAAGATGAAAAGAAATTTTAGGTCAAAAAAATGTGTGTAGGCTCTTTTGATTTCATCATAAAGTATTTATAGGTTAAAAAAGGTTGCCCTAATTTAATTAAGGAAAAAAACCTATTTTAACCAAAAATTATTTTATTTTTAATGATAAAATCAAGTTTTATTATTTAATTACCTAAAAAAAATATTTTAGAATTTAATTTGAAGTCAAAAACCCCAAAAAAATGGGATAAAAAACGGATTTTTGGGTGAAAAAATCGGAAAAAGGCTGAAAATAGGGAAATAGGGTGTCAGACCCTATAGCGACGGCCATGAAGCCCGTCGCTATAGAGGGGCGGGCGTCGGAGCGGCAACCAGGCGGGCATCCGCGCGCTGGCGCTCGCGCACCAGCGCGCCGTGCGGCGCTCAGCGTGCTCGATGCTGCGCGCGCCTTTAGCGACGCACAGCATCGGCGACGCTGAGCGTCGCCTTTGCGCCCGCAGCGCGATGGGCGCCTGCGAGCTGGGCGCCAGCGCGCCGCCGCGCCCGACACTCGCGTTCCGACTTTTTTTTTTTTTTTTTTTTTTTAAATTTTAAATTGACTAAAAACATCATAATTTTAAGCCCCCATTTTTCAAAATTAATTTTTTAAATATTTTTTATCATTTTCTAATTTTTCACTCTAAAATGCAAATTTGACGAGAAAACCATCACTTTTATCCTTTTAAGCCCGTGAAGGCAATTATCATCATTGGGTAACTTCGATCTAGGCTGACTCAGGACCCGGTGTCTACAGTTGCCCCCAGTTTAGGGGAATCTAGTACACTAGTGTCTAGGTGAGCCTAAACTCAAAGAAGAAAAGGAAAGAGACGCGTACCTGAGTCGGCCGTCTTTCCGAACTGGAGAATTCTGAGATGGTGGTTATTACCATGGTGTGTTTTCGTTTGTTGAAGCAGTGCTATCTGTGAGCCCTTCGGTTGATTGCCCCCTGAGAGGTCTTCGGTTCATCGATCATTTGTTTGCCCCCTGAGAGGTCTTCAGTTTGCTGCTCCCTGAGAAGTCTTTGGTTTATTGATCGTTTGCCCCCTGAGAGGTCTTCGGTTTGCTGCTCCCTGAGAAGTCTTCGATTTTTTGCTCCCTGAGAAGTCTTCGGTTTGCTGCTCCCTGAGAAGTCTTCGATTTTCTGCTCCCTGAGAAGTCTTCGGTTTGCTGCTCCCTGAGAAGTCTTTGGTTGATTGCCCCCTGAGAGGTCTTCGATTCATTGATGGTTTGCCCCCTGAGAGGTCTTCGATTTGCTGCTCCCTGAGAAGTCTTCGGTTTATTGCCCCCTGAGAGGTCTTCAGTTCATTGCCCCCTGAGAGGTCTTCGATTTGCTGCTCCCTGAGAAGTCTTCGGTTTATTGATCATTTGCCCCCTAAGAGGTCTTCGGATGGTGCTTGGATTGATGATTAAGCTGGTATGTGGATTGATGATTTGATCGATGTCTGGATTGATAAATGAGTTGAGGCTTGGATTGATGATTTGACCGATGTCATCACTCGGCTTTTGTCGGTATCCGCCTCAAGTCTCTCTTTCTGCAAAATAAGGAAACTAAACTATGCAAAAATGGTGAGCATGCAAGTGAAATACATGAGTAATGCAGGAATGCAGGATAAAAATTCATCTATGTGAACTTGAAGATGATAGCCGGGCTAGCTGCGATTTGCGATATAATTGATGCCTTTTGAGCTGCTTTTGAATTTCATGCCCTTTGGGATTGTGAGATTCTCACCTAGTACCTGTAGTCATTATTTGAAGGTAGTGCGTCCCTTGTGGATTTTCACACTAGCTTTTCTTAGTGGGAGATGCGTCCTTTGTGGATTTTCACATAACCCTGTGCCTTATTTTTTTTGCCTGGAATGGACCCAACCAAATCTAGCGGCTTTTCTCTTTCTTCTTTTTTTGAAGGACAGACTGCCTGTCTTCAGGTTTTCACCCTATCCTTTTGCCTAATTTTTGCTTAGAGCGCCAGTTACGGTTTTCACTCTAACGGCTCTTTTCTCTTTTTTTTTTTTTTTTTTTTTTTTTGAAGCTTGCTGAAGTTGTTGGCAAGAACCTTTCGGGAGTCTTAGGACATGTTTGCATGAGCTTGATTTTGCACATCTGATAACAGGATGAATCGGCTGAAGCGTTTGACAATAGGCGACTTTGGTCACACAAAGTAAAATGCTCTGATCACATCATTGCATAAATGCATGTGTTTCAATTTGATTTCATTAAACATGATCCTTATTTTGGCATTGATTTTAAAAAAATACAAGACTTTAGCTAATCTCGAGATAGATCTTGAAAGCATCAAACTCCTGTTATCAATCAGCCCTCTCGGGTTTTATGATTGAAGATTTTCTCTCATCTCTTAATCTTTTTCTTTGAATGCGAATTCTAGATGCAACTTTGGGGATGAGACTTAACTCGAATGCATGAATGCACTCGTGGCTCCTCGCTTTAAGCTCAAGAAACACCATATGCCTCTTCTTACGTACCGAACCTTATTAGAAGGTCATCTTCGCTAATTGGATAAGACTGAACCAAGAATCAAAAGGTCTTACTTTGGTTGTAATGTTAGGCTTAGGTAGATGGCTATCAAAGGAGGATCAGGTCGCTAGAAAAAAAAATGGCCGCAATATTTTCTCGACTGGTGGATGAACTATTCTCAGCTCAGTTGTATATACAAAGGTATTCTTGAATTTGGATTTGATAATATTTTAGCTCATTTAAGATCAGATTGACAGTTAAAAAGGTAATCATCAAAACTCGTCAAGTGGTTATTATTTTGAGCTCTACTCTTTTTTTTTTTTTTTTTAGGAGCTCATGTCTTTGGCGCATGACTGGAACCCTCTTCTCAAAGTGTAAACTCATCCTTACCAAGGCAATTTTGATAACCCACAAAGAAATTGTTGATTGTTAAAACGTTCATCCATCCCTGCTAGAGAGGCCACTCTTCTAAGGGGAAGCCAAAATCATTTTAGGCGAGGGGGATAGTTTTAATGTGTGTAACAACAAAATTGGCACGCATTTAGCATACCCACATAAAGGCTCAATGGGCTAGCAAGCGATTGTGAAGTAAGGGTAGGAAATGGTCATTTAGAGAGCTATACAAAGAAAATGTTGCCTAAATCATTTTCTAGGTTCCGTCTAATCCAGGGATCGCTTTGACGGGTAATCAGAAAGGTTCTAGTGCTCTTAGTGAGTTTCCATCCAGTCCCCTAATTGCAAATAGTTTTTTTTTTATTTTTAATTTCCCTCTCTACAGGAGTTACATTAGATGCTATCAAAATTTTCTTTGGGTTCTCCAAAGTTTTCGAGATTAACTGCAGTCATATTATTTGAATTAATGCCAAAGTTAATTTGTTATGATCATGCGAAATGAAATCAATAGAAACATTATTCAAATAAGCAAAAAATTGTTCTCTTTATTACAAACAGAAAATTGTAGCATAAAATGTTCTAGAAATAAAAAGATCTTCAGCATCTAAAAGCAATATCACTAGTGGACTGCAAGACACGATCATGTTCGCGGTGGAGGGACTGCATTATAACCTGCTTTCTTCTTTTTCTCTCTCTTCTCAGGATCTGAGATCTGATTGGTGTCAATGAGATCCTGGATCTTGTTTCTCAGAATTCGACAATGGTCAGTCAAATGGCCAGTGTGCTGGTGGTAAGCGCAGTACTGATCACCTCTATGTCCCGGCTTTCCCTGACTCAAGGCTGGCCTAGATGGCAATGGCTGTAACTTGCCTTCTTTCATTAGTCTCTCTAGCACCCAGGATAGAGAGCGGTCTAGGTTGGAGTAGTATCTCTGACCCTGCCCAACTCCACTAGCTGAGACCTCGGCCGTCCTACCGTTTCTGTTGTTGCTGCTCCCGGCACCTCCTGATTTGAATCCCGACTGGTTCCCATAGCCTTTCCCAGCAAAGTTATTTTGGTTTGCTTTCTTTGCCAGGTAAGCCGCCTCAGCTTCTATAGCGATATCCTTAAGCGACTCCCAGTCCTTGAGCCCCTTAAAACTGAGCAAGTCCCTTAAGTAAGGGCATGAGTTTCTGATAAACAACCTGATCTGGTCTGCAGTGTCAGGCTTCCTCTTCATCTCCATGACCCTGTTTCTCCATCTTGTAAGGTACTCATGGAATGACTCATCATTCTTCTGCTGTAGAAGCTCGAGGTCTTTTAGGGTGACCTCCATCCTGGTGCTGCAGTCGTACTGCTTCATGAATTCTTCGGTCAAAAGGTCCCAGTCCTCCTTGGACCTCCTATCCAACCCGTGGTACCAGTCAACTGCCGGGCCCACCAGACTAAGGCAGAAATATTCCACCTTCTGCTTCTTGCTCAGCCCTGTGCTTTTCATAACCAAGGTGTACTGCTTGATGTGGGCGGATGGTTCAGAGGTGCCATCAAATTTCGGCAGCTCGGGCATCTTGAATCTTTGGGGCAGCAGCTCTTCTTCCCCCAGATCTCTGTCTTCTGGGTTGACCCCCTTTCCAGCTGATAGCATGCGGGTGATAGCTTCGATCTGCTGTCTCATACCTCTTAAAGCTTCATCCTCTACTCTGGGTGCTCTGGGCCTTGCAGCTTGGTGGACTATCGGCACCACTTCTCCTTCCTCCTCCATCAGGAAATCATCATTGGGGTTATGAATCCTTTCCCCTCTTGGCTCAATGGGTGCAGCAGCTCTGTGCTCATTGTTGGGTTAGCGAGCAGCAGCTCCAACGAAGGGAGCCTCCCCACCAGCAGGTGGTTCGGCTTGCCCCCGAGGAGGGGCTGCTTGTGGCTGTAGAGCAGCAGGTGGCTGTGGGGCAGCAGGTGGATGGGCAATCCTTTCAGCCATGGCACCCATCATATCCATCATTCTTCGTTCAAAATCCTCTAGCCTCCTAGCTAGGTCTTGAGTGGTCAGTGCTCCAGGTTCTTCTGCCATTGATGATTCAAGAGAGGATTCACTGATTGATGAGAATGACTCAGAATCCCAGTCAGACACTTGTTCCGGCAATTCAAAGAGCATATTTGTCCTTACTAGCCGACCGTCGGAACCTCTAGTCCACTTAGATGAATCTATGATGGCTGAAAAAATTAGATTGTTAGGATGATGCATGAATGACATATACAATGCATGATAGTGAGCTATGTAACACTTACAATCACATGCAAGCAAGTAGATCCTTCCAACCTTATTACTCCCACACACGAGGTAATGCGGTCTCTTTCCTAGGTGGGCTTAATCCATGGGTTAGTGGGGAACCCAATGGATGCGTATGGTGCTCGGTGGAAAATCGGCATCATAACATCTCTTATCTAATGTGCAAGCACATGGGTTATGATCGTTATGTATTTAGGCAGCCCGAACAAGTTGACATGGGCCTATCGGGGCATGAAAGCCTTTGATTAGGTGACCAATCAGATTATTTGGGTTTGTCCAATACATAACGATCCATATAGCAAGCAAGGTATTACGGTTCATATCACCTAAGGGAAGTATCTATTGCCATTACATGAGCTTTTGTCATGGGTGATGTTACTTTAGGGCTACCCAAGCATGATCCCTGCCGACGGGTCTAGCTCATCACGAGCGTAACGACCGATCGGGTCACCATTTGATATACCATGATGGTACGAGGCTTGGGCTGGTGATTATCCTTAACACTTCCCTAAATTGAGTGAAAATAGGGTCGTGCTTCGGGAACGCACCGGGGCTAAAAGAAGATAAAATTTTTAAATTAAAACTCAATTATGATTTTTAATCAAGGTACTTTCGAATCGAAGTCTCGAGTATGTCCCCAGTGGAGTCGCCACTGTGACGCGCGCCGGATCCCCGATGCCGCCCTTTCGACCGCCCGCACGTGGGCGATCGGGGCATTTGTGGGTCCGTCGACAGCTTGCGATAAATCGCAAGTGCGTCTATGTTGGGCAACAAGGAGGTTTCATGGAGTCGCCATCCAATAGAACATTGGGAAAGTTTCTCTCGCCTCGGAGAGCCTAAGACTTGCGCATTTTATCCATATTGGGCCATGAGGCCTAGGATTAACGTCTAAGTCTCGTGACACAAGAGGTGTCTTGGAGGATAACCTCTAGCCTCTTGAGCCCAAAGACCAGAGCAGGGTTCGAGATTTCTCATTTATTCGTACCTTGATTAATATCATAATTAAGTTTTGAATTCATTGTTTCATCAACTTTCCACACAATGCAATTTTAATTTAAAGGCGCAATCATTCATATCAAAAGCGGTAAATGTAAGCAAAATCCAAAATAAAGCATTCAAAAACGAGTTACAATAACACTAGGAGCGGAATACAACTCCCATTTATAAAAGTGAAATACATGCATAAAACGGGTTTTTCATTAATAGTGAGAACATTGGTCCTCGCATGTATATTTATTATGAAACAATTTTGATGTGATGATTTATTTGGGTATGAAAAACTAGGACATTGGTCCCCTTTTATTTAGAAAAAATGTCAAGTTAATTAATAGAAACGTTTTTGTGATTTTCTTTTTAGGGTGCCTAAATAAAGAATTTTACAAGAAAATTATATGGCAAAATTAAATAAAATATTACAAATAAAGGAAATAAATATATGGACCAAACGAGCCTTTTTGGACCTGCCGATGTGCTCGCAAAAACGCCCAAGCGAAAAATGAGTTAAGACATAAAAACAAAATACAAATAAAATAATGTTAGTGATTAAATCAATTAAACATACAAAATAATGAATAAAAATTAAAATAAAATAAGGTGATATGAAAAAAAATGATAATGGAATCAAAAATATTAACAAACCAAAATAAAATGAGAAACATGGATTATATATGATAAATGATTGAATGATGTGATGAAAATAAAATAAAACATGTTAATTAATTAGTACATGAAAATATACACATGATGAAAATAATGATGATGAAGATAAACAAATCAAAGAATATATAAAATGATAAAGAAAAGAATAATAAATGAAAACAATTAAAGAATGATGAAAACAATTAAATAAACAATATGATTAATTAAATATGTTCACAAATGATATAAACCATTTACATGGCAAAAAGATCAATTAAAGTTAATTATTTGCATGTTAGAAATAATTAGGAATCAAAATAAAATAAATTATTTACATGTTAGGAATTAAAAGAAAACAATATTCACATGAATAAAGATCAAATCATATATAAACAATTAAATAGAACGAATATAAAATCAATACAACAAATGAATAGATTAAAACAATAAATAAATCAATAAAAACAATAACATATACATGAATAAATTAAATAAAATAAAATAGAAATTGAAATTGAAATTGAGCCTAGAATATTTACCCTCAGAATATTGGATTTGATGAAGGAAAAGTGATGGTTGATTTCTTTGTTTGATGATTCACAATATTAGAGTGAAATATTATGAAAATGTTGGAATTTTATTCCAAGAAACATGAAAATAAAAATGATAAAAAATTCTTTAAGAACAAAGAATTGATACCTTTGCCTAAAGAAATGATTTTGATCAAAAAAAAGTTTTATTGATTAAAATAAAGAAAAATTGATTGAAGTTTTATCAAATAAAAATTAGATTTTGATGACAAACAATTATTTTATTTGTCTCAAAATCAATTTTTTATCAAAAAAAGATATTCAAAACAAAATCAATGAAAAAAGTTTTATTGAACACAAAATAAAAGATTAAAAACAATTTTGAGAACAAATAATTATTCTATTTGTCTCAAAGATTGAATCAAACAACAAAACTTCCTCTAAAAAATATGTTTAGAAGAAATTATGTTGAAAAAAGAATGAAACATTTGATTTTTTCTTTTTTGATTTTTGGTTGGGGAATAAATCTGGAATTTTAGTGGAAGAAGAAGAAGATGAAAAGAAATTTTAGGTCTAAAAAATGTGTGTAGGCTCTTTTGATTTCATCATAAAGTATTTATAGGTTAAAAAAGGTTGCCCTAATTTAATTAAGGAAAAAAACCTATTTTAACCCAAAATTATTTTATTTTTAATGATAAAATCAAGTTTTATTATTTAATTACCTAAAAAAAATATTTTAGAATTTAATTTGAAGTCAAAAACCCCAAAAAAATGGGATAAAAAATGGATTTTTGGGTGAAAAAATCGGAAAAGGCTGAAAATAGGGAAATAGGGTGTCAGACCCTGTAGCGACGGCCATGAAGCCCGTCGCTATAGAGGGGCGGGCGTCGGAGCGGCAACCAGGCGGGCATCCGCGCGCTGGCGCTCGCGCACCAGCGCGCCGTGCGGCGCTCAGCGTGCGCGATGCTGCGCGCTCCTTTAGCGACGCGCAGTATCGGCGACGCTGAGCGTCGCCTTTGCTCCCGCAGCGCGATGGGCGCCTGCGCGCTGGGCGCCCAGGCGCCTGCGAGCTGGGCGCCCACGCGCTTGCGAGCTGGGCGCTAGCGCGCTGCCGCAGGCGCGCCGCCGCGCCCGACACTCGCATTCCGACATTTTTTTTTTTTTTTTAAATTTTAAATTGACTAAAAACATCATAATTTTAAGCCCCCATTTTTCAAAATTAATTTTTTAAATATTTTTTATCATTTTCTAATTTTTCACTCTAAAATGCAAATTTGACGAGAAAACCATCACTTTTATCCTTTTAAGCCCGTGAAGGCAATTATCATCATTGGGTAACTTCGATCTAGGCTGACTCAGGACCCGGTGTCTACAGTCTTCCCAATTCCGTTTCTTAGAAATTAAATCTTTAAGAAATTTTGCATAATTAGGAATTTTTGTTATAGCTTCAATAAAATTCAAATTTATATGCAAATGCTTTAATTTATCAATGAAAGATTGGAATTGCTTATCTTGGTGTTACTGCTTAAGACGTTGAGGAAATGGTGGACGAGGTTGAAAAACTTTGAAAGAATTAGCCTTAGATGCCTCTTCTGTCGCGCTCGCTACAGAAGACTCTCCTCCTGCTGTCACGCTCGCAAAGGGTACCGCACTCGCGACATTGCTCGTTCTCTCCTCTATCGCGTTCGTGACAGAATAGTCATTCTTCTCCTCATTTTCCTGCACATCTCCACTCTTGTTAGTATTAACAAATTCATTAGTGTAGGATTTACCTGACCTCAATTTGATTGCTTTAAGATGCTCCCTTGGATTTTCCTCCGTATTGCTTGGTAAATTCCCTTACATTCTTGAAGGTAAAGCCTTGGCAATTTGCCCTATTTGCACTTCTAAATTATGGATGGAAGAGGCTTGGTTCTTTGTGATTTGATCAAATTTAGTTTCCAGCCTCTTTTGGTTCTCCTCTTGTGAGTTAAACTTCATATTAATCCCCTCTAGAAACCTATCCATCTTAACTTCTAAGGCTCCAAACCTATCTTGAGTTGGTTAAAAACCCACCCCTCTATTTTGGTTGCTACTAGAATTTCCCCATGAAAAATTTGGATGGTTCCTTCAACCAGGGCTATAGGTATTTGAATAAGGGTTCCCACGCCCTAGACCTTGAATAAAGCTAACTTGCTCTTCATTATTAGTTACCCCCAAATTACACCCTTCACTAGAATGTCCTAGTTGCCCACAAATGTTACACCCATTTTGTTGACTACCTCCCACTCCTAAAGTATTAAGTTTATGAGTTAAGGCTTCTATTTGAGCTTGCAAGGCAACTACATAATCAAGTGCATGTACTCCCCTAGAATTAGAAGAATTAGACTCCCTTAATCTCTCGGTAGGCCACATGTAATTGTTCATTGATATTTCTTCAAATAATTCAAATGCTGCTTCAATAGTTTTCCTCATTAAAGAGCCACTAGCTGCAGCATCTATAGTGCCTCTTGTGGTAGGATTAACTCCATTGTAAAATGTTTGCATCAACAGCTCCCTTGGAAGGTTGTGGTGTGGACAAATTCGCTGTAATTCTTTAAACCTTTCCCATGCTTCATACAAAGACTCATTATCATTTTGTACAAAAGTAGTGATATCCTTTATGATTTTGGCAGTTTTGGCTAAGGGAAAATATTTTGATAAAAATGCTTGGGCCAATTGGTTCCAAGTGGTTATAGATCCCCTTGTAAGTGAATTCAACCAAGCTTTGGCTTTATCTTTCAAAGTGAAAGGAAAAAGCCTAAGCTTAATTGCATCATCCAAAATACCATTAATCTTAAAGGTATCACAAATCTCTAAAAAGTTTGCCAAATGAGCATTAGGATCCTCATTTGCCAATCCATAAAATTGTATGCTATTTTGAATCATTTGTAAGAGAGAAGGTTTAATCTCAAATTGATTAGCATTTATCGTAGGTCTTACCACACCTTGTTGAGCACCACTCAATGCGGCTGTGGCAAAGTCCATTAATCTCGGTGGATTTCCTTCTTCAGCCATGATATATCTCTTTTGCTTATTCCTCTTCTTGTTAGATTTGCAGTTACTTGAAAAAAAATCTTTCGATTTCAGGATTCAATGGTTCAAGATCTTCTTGAGAACTTCTTGTACTCGGCATGAACTATCAAATCCTGTGCAAACAAAAACAAAACACAAAGTCAATCAAAACAAACAAACGAATACAAAAATAAAATATAGTAATCCAAAATCATTAATCAAGATTCATAATGGCAAAAATCATTTACTCCCCGGCAACGGCGCCAAAAACTTGTTAGCATTTCTTATAAGTGCTAATT